>BSBN01000287.1:6162500-6643059 GCA_027924645.1 Cunninghamia lanceolata | reverse complement strand
TCTTTTCATTATGGATATGATTTCCCTTATACACTCAATAAACATGCATACTTTGGGGAATCTATCATGTTATATTTTGAACTTCTAATAAAGGAGTTTTGCATGGGTTTTCCCATCCTCGTTTATTGAAGATCACATTACCCTTACTATGGATGATACTATATATGTATTTAAGGATTCTAAATACCCTAAAAAGGTGCTAAAATTAGGTGAGTGCCCTTTCTACTTCTAAGCACGTGTCTCATTAAAAATTGTTTTATGATTTACCTAACATATATTCTTGGGCATATGAGGATAAGCTATGTACAGATTAAAATGTTTAACTATCCTCACATATTATCCTCACTCATGATGCTAATCCATTAAATAAATATATATATTTATTTAATGGATTAGCATCATGAGTGAGGATAATATTGAGGATAGTTAAACATTTTAATCTCTACATAGCTTATCCTCATATGCCCAAGAATATATGTTAGGTAAATCATAAAACAATTTTTAATGAGACACGTGCTTAGAAGTAGAAAGGCACTCACCTAATTTTAGCACCTTTTTAGGGTATTTAGAATCCTTAAATACATATATAGTATCATCCATAGTAAGGGTAATGTGATCTTCAATAAACGAGGATGGGAAAACCCATGCAAAACTCCTTTATTAGAAGTTCAAAATATAACATGATAGATTCCCCAAAGTATGCATGTTTATTGAGTGTATAAGGGAAATCATATTCATAATGAAAAGAATGTGATTTGAATAAACCCTCAAAACTTTGCCAACGACCACCAAGCTAGTTGAGACAATGTCTAGAGAAGGAATAGTAGAAGAAGGGAAAAGATCAAGAAGATTAGGATGGAGAGAGAGAGAGAGAGAGAGAGAGAGAGAGAGAGAGAGAGAGAGAGAGAGACTAAACCCATCAAATTTACTTTTGGCCACCTAGGTGAAATCTAGAGGATGATACCATATACCTATAGTGTTTTATTAGTGGTAAAGTTTTCTAGGCTGAGTAATGCTTTGTCCATGTCAATTAACACCTTTGTTTTCTAATTTTTTTAACAAGAATCTTAAACCCCTTTTTAAATAATTTATCAAGACTAATAGAATAGAAATTAGGGTCATCAGTAGTGGTCTCAAATGAATTAGAATTGTTGCAAACATGTTCTCATTATGTGGTTAGGACAAAGAAGAAAAATAATCTTAGTGAGGTTAACGTAAAGTGTGGGATTTATATCTAAAGAAGGGATATCAAAATATTGAGGTTTGACCTTACACTCACTAGATAGATAAGGGATGAAATCCAAACATTCCCAATCACCCTTAGATAAGGAATTAGGAGAAAATGAAGGATGAGAAGAGGAAGAGAGAGGTACAAAATACTTGGATGGTGAATCAAAAGGGGAAGAGTGATGTAAAGCATCCTTGGAAAGGGAATTAGAAGGAGAAGATGTAGGTATAACATCCTTTCGAAGGGAATCAAAAAGGGAAGAGGGAGGTAAAACATCATTGGAAGGTGAATTAGAAGGAAGAGAAGCCTCCAAAGGAGCATGAGTATTGCTTGTACCTTTGAAAGGAGGAGAAAAGGTTTTTTAAATAAAAGCATGGAAATGAGGAGCAAGGCACATTTGGGTAATAATTAGTAAATGCAACTAGTTTCTTGATAGTGTTGGAAAGGGGATTTTCATCAACATATTTCATATAAAACTCATGGTTATACATGAACTTCAAGGACAATGAAGAGTATAAGGGATGACCTGCATCTCATAGATCCATGGTTGATCCAAGATAATATTATATGTTAATTTTTTTCACATCATGTGGAACAATGTGTGAAGTGTGGAGAAGTGCAACACTAATAGGTAGAAAAATAGTACCATGGATTTCCCTACTAACATTATCAAAAGCATAAATTGTATCGTTAAACTTTATGTAACTTAGAAGGGTCTATCTTAATATTTATAATGAAATTTATGCTATATATAGTAATATTGAATAAGTTTACATATGTGGCTCAAACCTAAATCATGCATTCTCCTTAGTATAGTAATACAACTCATTTTTCCTATTTTCTTCCTATTGTTTGGGTTTACAACACACCTCTAATTTAAAAATTGGGGACCCTTCTCAGTTTTGTTGAGTCAGATTTCATTCTTGGCACTCCTCTTGATTATTTGTGATTAATTATTTTACATACTTGTGGATTGGGTTAGTGAGATAGTCTTCTTGTTGTTCATTTGTACATTAGTGCCCTCTTATCACACATGGTCGCAATTGTCCCATTTGTTGTATTTTATCATTTCGGGCAACTTGTCACACTTCACTAAACTACACTTGGCTATCGTAACACATTACCATTTGTTGCAACTATCACATTCCATTTATTTCACTTTGATGCTTTATCATGCTTGGCCTATTTTATTGTACTTTGTCACACATTGTTGCAATTTGTTTGCTGATTATTTGTTTTATCACCATGTCACATTTCACCACTTGTAGCTTTTCCTTATCATGGTGGTTTAAATTTGTTTCATGTGTTGTCTTTTGCTTTTAACTTTGGCATTGATTGTTGCATCTTGGTCATCGCATCACACTTGATCACCATGTCATATTTTGGTGCTTTGTAGCATTTGGGCATTTATTATTTCCTTTGCAAAAGTTGCTTTATGCATAAGTTGTTTGGATCCCATGAAGTGTCATAACGAGGGTTGTGGAGGTGATTCTGGGTCATATAGTGTTTGGGTATTTGTCATTTATTCATGTCATATTTATGTAATCATACATTCTAATTTACCATTTTATATAAATTCACAAGTTCATTTAATGTCCAAATATTATGTTTTAAAATTTTAAGCTTTAAAATGGATTTTAAAAAAGAAATTACCATTAATGTTTAATTTGATACCACTTTTTAAAATGCAATATGTAAATTAAAATTAATGCTTTGGATTGCATTTTAAATGTTTAATTTTAAATTTTATTTTTTTTAAATGTAAAGTATTCTAAATTATTTTAATGCATGCAAATGAAAAATGGATAGAAGTGGTTTTAATTTAAACATACTTATTATTTTAATATTGTGCAGGGTTTAAAAGGTTTAGATTTTTGGATTTCTTGAGTTTCCATGCATAATTGGTAGACGTGTAGCGAAATGCAAATTGTATTGGGTCCGAACCCTAAAATGAAGAGAAGCCCCAAATGCATGAGAGATAAGAGGGTTGCACAAGGTGATAATATGGACCATTTTTTTTTTGTTAGACCATGGATGTTTCACGGATACATAAATGAAGGGAAGGCATATGGACTATAATTAGAATGTGTAACGCCACTAATCCATTTGGCATAGTATCTGTAGAACCATGCCACAGGGAAGTCCACGAGGTATTTTGACAAAAGGCACAACATGGGAGATGGGAAATAAGGTTCATCATGCAGATATACAAGCATCAAAGGCTGTTGCAAGGTTTGATGTGGCATATCTATCTACAAAGTCTATGATCGGGCTAGGTCACTCTTAAGATGGAGAGATAGGTGATGAACCTACCTTTGTATAGTTTTTAAATTGGTGAAATATGGTGGTGGTGAAGGCCAAAAACAACCAGCAAGGCTACGCAACTAGTTGTAGAAGGTAAAATGGAATATGTCATTCATTAAATACTTCTAGATGAGGTTGTGTAGGTTAAAATCTTCATTAGTTAAGGGTTGCAACTGAAAATTTGATCATAGAATTCCATGAAAAGTCGCATGAACTGTTCAACTGAATGCTTCAAAGAAATTTGGTTTCATCAAATGCACTGGAGACTAAGGCATGGGAGCTACCTGAAAGAAGAGAAAGAAATGCAAATTGCACTTTGGGGCTGAACCTCGAAATGCATTTCGAGCTGAACCCTGAACTCCAGGAAGAGTCAAAGTGCTGGAGAAGTTGAAATGTCGTCGGAAGGGATGACACTATGTTGAATGTGAAACCTAATAGTCATTTGGTTTTTCCCTCCAATGTCTCTTGGCTCTTCACATTCTGGATAATGCTTGCTTATATAAAGCATGCCGCTGTGTATTGTATCGTATCTGAGATAGTGAATAATAATATTGTCCCTGCTTGAAAGTGGACATAGAGTGAATAATAATATTGCCCTGCTTGAGAGTGGATGTAGTCTAACCTATCCATTTCAGATGAAGCAAGAGTTTCTACGCCGTACAGGGTGCCTATTTTGCTGCCTTGAGCAATTTACCAAGGCCCCTTTTGTGACTTTTCCATCTATTCAATTCAAAATTGACTTTACATTGATGCAGAGGTAAACGCAACAGGAGCTTACTAACAGGAAGGAGGAGCCAATAATACAAACAACATGATAAAAATCCCTATCAACTCAGCATCATCATCATATTTCCTACAAACATCAACAGCATCATCATATTTCGGACGAGCAGAATTATCCTCCTGCCGACTACTGTTCACCTCTTCCGCCTATCGCCTATCATCATCATCATGATACTCAACGAGCGCAAACATCCTCCTGTTGCAACTAGTTCATCGGGCGCCAAACTCCATCGGCATCATCATGATATGCAACACCACCTTCGTCAGCAGGATATCCAATATCTGGTTGCTCCAAATATCCTGATGACGACAACTTTAGCACCTTCCCTTCGATGCCCCGATAGTCGACGATACAAGCAACAGCATCATGATATGATTTATCCGGTTCTCTCGAAACCTCCTGATGATGTTAAGACAACTTTCTGCCGAGGACCTACGCCGATGCCTAAGCACTTAGCGACAGCAGGATAAACTTGCATAGAGAGATATCTTAATATCCTGATGACGATGACGTCATATCCTGATGACGATGATGTCACACAATATCCTGATGACCTCTTCAACACTTAGTCAAAAAAATGAACTTTCACTCCCGCATCTGCTAGCGATACGCTGATGATGGGCACCCCCGAGAGATGATCCTGACGGTGATATATACACTGAGTATATATCAGACTTACAACATCTGATGCACTTGAAATATGCAAACTTCACAGTTTCATGACCTGATCTTCTACCTTATGCCGATGCACTCCTCTTCGGCAACTCCTGATGATGATCACCCTGACGCACATGCACTTCATGCACTTAACTGCATCATGCTCATCTTCACTTATCTGGATGACGATATCCAAGCGACTGCAGGATATTTGCCGAAATATCCTGATGATGCCGTTTTGACAAATTTCCAGCCTTAGTAGATTTTCACTGTTCTGATCCGCCGAACCTCCTGGGATGACCCGATCCACTTCCAGGGTGATCTTCCAAACTCTATCAGCTCGACCTAGCACATACCCATGCTAGGGTCTTCAACATCTCTTGACCGCGATCCTGCACACCTGCATGCATACAGAAAACAAACTACCTCCTAATCTACTGTACACAACCATTCCACCGATTCGACGAATCAACCGGTGGAATGGATCAGCATATCCATGAAACCACCAAATCAGCAAATCGATTAAACAATGGAATCCAACCAGAGAAAGAACACAAACAGGATCTCTTTATTGATTTCAAAGATGCAAGTTACAATGATCAGTCTCTCTCTCTGTCTCACTCTGTGCAACCTAGCTCGATCGATGATCTACAGTCAACCGATCCTCATGCTTAAATAGATTTTCCCATGAGTACTACTGACCCGACTCCAAGCGGCTGGGAAATCTCTCCAGGCGGCTGGGAGATCCAACCGATCCTACAGCATGATAGCTGTGTTCTAACAAACTGGCTAAAAATAGTAAAAGCATGGTAAGCATGATCTTATCATGATCAGCATGACCGTATTACAATGCATTTGGTCTTATCAGACCTTCTTGAAAACATAAACAAGACTCAAACTAACTAACTGCCTCATGAAGGCTAGCTGTCAGGTAGGTGCTCCTGCACCATACTCCCCAACAGAAAAGAACTCATGTCCCATGAGTTTAGTATGTGGAAGTCCTCCACCTTTACACTTTACCTTTGCAATATGCTGATCTGTTCCAGCTTTGTCTGCTGCTGACTCTTGGCTGCTCCCAGATTTCTGAACTGTAACTTGCTTGCTGGCAAGTAAATCTTCATGCCTGTCAATGTAGGCCTTTCTCAGGTTGTCTCTGTGTTTGTCAGATTGTCTGACCAGAACCTCTGTCTGAACTACCTCTTGAACTTCTACAATGTTCAACTCTATCTTCCTGTCAACCTTTATAGGACAAGCAATAGTCCCAACTATGACAACATCCCTGTCATTCTTCTGAACTGGTTGCTGTGTGCAAACCTGTTTCTGCACCTGCTGCTGACCTCTGTCAGTCACAACTAAAACTTTCTTCACCCTGTTGTCCTAAACAACTCCTTTTCCTACAGTATCCTCAACTGCCTTTATGCCTGCTCTTCTAGGCATCCACACAAAACTCCTTCTTTCCCATCAAAATGATTTTGGCTGCCTCCTGTGCTGGTAGCTACTTCCTGTAATGGCATCAACTTAATAGTCTTTTCCATCTTTCTGGATGGTGTAGGTATTAGCATACCCATCATACAGTACCCTCCTATCAAATTGCCATGGTCTACCCAATAGTAGGTGACAATATTCCATGGGCAATATGTCACACAAAACTCTATCATGATATGCCTCCAATCTGAAAATCAACATATGCCTGTTCATAGACAAAAAGTGATTGACTATCACTTACCCAAGATACCTTGTAAGGGTGTTGATGTGGAATCCTTTCCAAATTTAGTTTATCCACCATTTCCTGAGATACCATGTTGTCTGTTGAACCAGTATCAATGACAACCTTACATACTTTACCTTTGCTCTTACATGTGGTCTTGAAAAGAGCTCTTCTTTGTGGGGATTCTTTGTCAGGTACCTTCATGGTAGTCACTGTTCTTCTCATCATCAGAGACTCTCCACTCTCTGGGTATGCATGATTATCAGGCTCCTTATCCTTTTGATAAGTGTTTGAACTCTGCACACTTTGCTCTACTGTCTCTTCTTGCACAAGTTGTACCCTCTTGTCACTAGTTCTATCATTTATGGATGATGAACCTTTGTTTTCTGGACATTTGAAGGATGGATGACCAAACTCACCACAGGTGTAACACTTTCCTGAAAATGAAGTAGAACCTCTACCACCTCCAAATCTTCCTTTATTACCTTTCCATCCACCTCTGAAATCAGACTGTCCCTGTCCCTTTACCAGTGTCTTCTTGATCCTCATTGGTTTGACCTTGTTGTATGGGCTGATCCTCTTCCCCTCATATTGTGTTGTCCTTGTTTTCTCTTTAACTTCTCTTCCACTTTCAATGCCAACTGGAAGCATTTCTGAACTGTATCTGGATTATGCAGACTTAAATCATCCTGAATGTTGAACCTCAATCCATTAAGGTATCTGGCTACCTTCTCTTCTTCACTTTCTTTTACTTTTGTCTTCATACAGAGTTTCATGAATTCTTCTGTATATGAGCTGACATCTAGCTCCTTCTGCTTCAGGTTTTGCTTCCTCTTGTGTAATTGGATTACTGTAATCCAATGGGATATAAGCTTCCTTTACTAATGCCATCATCTTCTTCCATGTGGCAACTCTACGTTTTCCTTCCTGTACTCTATCATCTTGAACAAAATTCCACCATGTCAAGGCAGCTTCTTTCAACTTTGACTGTGCTATCTTCACTCTCTGTTGTTCTGGTATCTCCTCTGTTACAAAAAATTGTTCAAGGAGTCTATCCACTCCATCACTGAATCAGGGTCCATCTTGCCTGTAAACACTGTCAAATCCAGTTTCACATCCATGGTTCTCCTCTCCATGGCCTTGAGGGCATTCAACAATGGTCTCTGGTCTGCAGGAACGACCTCCTCGCTCCAATTAGGGATCTCTTCTTCTTCCCTATCTTCTTCTCTACCAGAACCTACTCTGCTCCTCAACTTTGCTAACTCATCTTTCAACTCCTGATTCTGAGCCTTCACGGCCTTGCTTTCTGCAATCTGTTTCTTCACCAGAACTGCCAACTTAGCGTTGGTCATCCTTGCCAGAACCTCCGATGTTCCTTCTTCGTCTGACATCCTGCTTATCTTTTCCAGAAGATCCTAACCTTTGCTCTGATACCACTATGATGCAGAGGTAAAACGCAACGGGAGCTTACTAACAGGAAGGAGGAGCCAATAATACAAACAGCATGATAAAAATCCTATCGGCTTAGCATCATCATCATATTTCCTACAAACACCAACAGCATCATCATATTTTGGACGAGCAGAATTATCCTCCTGCCGACTACTGTTCACCTCTTCCGCCTGTCGCCTATCATCATCATCATGATACTCAACGAGCGCAAACATCCTCCTGTTGCACTATTCATCAGGTGCCAAACTCCATCGGCATCATCATGATATGCAACACCACCTTCGTCAGCAGGATATCCAATATCCGGTTGCTCCAAATATCCTGATGACGACAACTTTAGCACCTTCCCTTCGATGCCCCGATAGTCGACGATACAAGCAACAGCATCATGATATGATTTATCCGGTTCTCTCGAAACCTCCTGATGATGTTAAGACAACTTTCTGCCGAGGACCTACGCCGATGCCTAAGCACTTAGCGACAGCAGGATAAACTTGCATAGAGAGATATCTTAATATCCTGATGACGATGACGTCATATCCTGATGACGATGATGTCACACAATATCCTGATGACCTCTTCAACACTTAGTCAAAAAAATGAACTTTCACTCCCGCATCTGCTAGCGATACGCGGATGATGGGCACCCCCGAGAGATGATCCTCATGGCGATATATACACTGAGTATATATCGGACTTACAACATCCTGATGCACTTGAAATATGCAAACTTCAACAGTTTCATGACCCGATCTTCTACCTTATGCCGATGCACTCCTCTTCGGCAACTCCTGATGATGATCACCCCGACGCACATTCACTTCATGCACTTAACTGCATCATGCTCATCTTCACTTATCTGGATGACGATATCCAAAGCGACTGCAGGATATTTGCCGAAATATCCTGATGATGCCGTTTTGACAAATTTCCAGCCTTAGCGGATTTTCACTGTTCTGATCCGCCGAACCTCCTGGGATGACCTGATCCACTTCCAGGGTGATCTTCTAAACTCTATCAGCTCGACCTAGCACATACCCATGCTAGGGTCTTCAACATCTCTTGACCGCGATCCTGCACACCTGCATGCAAACAGAAAACAAACTACCTCCTAATCTACTGTACACAACCATTCCACCGATTCGACGAATCAACCGGTGGAATGGATCAGCATATGCATGAAACCACCAAATCAGCAAATCGATTAAACAATGGAATCCAACCAGAGAAAGAACACAAACAGGATCTCTTTATTGATTTCAAAGATGCAATTACAATGATCAGTCTCTCTCTCTGTCTCACTCTGTGCAACCTAGCTCGATCGATGATCTACAGTCAACCGATCCTCATGCTTAAATAGATTTTCCCATGAGTACTACTGACCCGACTCCAAGCGGCTGGGAAATCTCTCCAGGCGGCTGGGAGATCCAACCGATCCTACAGCATGACAGCTGTTCTAACATACTGGCTAAAAATAGTAAAAGCATGGTCAGCATGATCTTATCATGATCAGCATGACCTTATTACATGCCTTTGGTCTTATCAGACCTTCTTGAAAACATAAACAAGACTCAAACTAACTAACTGCCTCATGAAGGCCAGCTGTCAGGTAGGTGCTCCTGCACCATACATCCTTGAGAAAACAACTTTCCAACTGAAATTACATTTTGTTTGAGCTGAGGGACATATCTAACATTTTGCAACAGCCAACTATTTCCCTTTTTTAATTTTAACAAAACATCCCCTTTGCCAATAATATCACAAGCTACCAATTGTTAAACAATAAATGGCAGAAAAATAAAACAGAGATTCAGAACATAAGAATACAACACAACACAAATTTACAATGGTTCACCATAAAGGCTACGTCCACTCTCAAGCAGGGCAATATTATTATTCACTATCTCAGATACGATATGATACAATACACTACACAGCAGCATGCTTTATATAAGCAAGTATTATTTAGAATGTGAAGAGCCAAGAGACATTGGAGGGAAAAACCAAATGACTGTTGGGTTTCACATTCAACACAGTAATTTGCAAAGTAGGGCATATGAATCATTTAACATGCATTGATTAGACATATAGAGGCCATGATAGAAGGTCAACCACTTAACAAAAAAATTGAGGATTAAAGCAAGAAGTGTGTCTATAAGGAATATGAACAGATTGGACTGTTTGCCAAATGTAATAAAGATTTGGATTTCACGAATTGTTGTCATTACAAGGGCTACAACTAGTGTATTTACATACATAATATGCAAATTGCGTTGCAAAATGCTCCTAGAGACATCCATAGGCCGTGGCTGCATTGGATAAATGGAGAATAGGAAGGGATAGTGAACTATTTAGTTAAATGTCTCCATGAGAACTTTAGTGTATAGCATCCGGAAACATTAACCCAGCAAAGTTAGGGATGCCAGTGGTGCGGAAAATGTAGGCAGATATCCTGTTGAACTTGTAGACCAAATGTGAAAGCTTATGTCAACAAATGTGGGGATTTTAACGCCTCATTCTAGTGGTGAATCGTATAAGAATAAGAAGCTCACTTGCAGGAGTGTTTGCATATGCAAGAAGTTGTGTAGAACATTCTAAAGAAGTTGTGGAGAACATTCTACTTCCATTGGGCTATCGAATCAGGTGTCAAAAATTGCAGCAGATGGAGCTGAAGACAAGAATACAATAGTAAACAAAAGTGCATTGAGCTTACTAAGTACATCGTTGCAGCATAATCCATTTGGGCTGCAACTCCATATTACACATTTGAAGCAACACTAGAAAAATACAAGCAGAGACTTACTAGAACGACACCTCCAAGTGCATCACACAATAATGAAGAAAATGATGTGGTAGTCGAGACCGAGATCTCTAAAAATGTGAAAGGGTATATTAATAATTATTTGAATGGCAATATAGCTAAAGAACATCGATCTCCTGCCATCACTAATGTTTGAACAATTCTTAATTTCTCCACGGAGCCTCATTAATGGACTAATCAAAGCACTCTCTAGTTAAGGGATTTTGGCGAACTTCTTAATTCATTGAGTGAAGTTCTTGAGGTTAGCCACCTTTCAAATAGGGGAACCTTTGCCCTTCCACACTATGAACTTTATAGTGTGCAAGTAATTGGTGTGTCAAAAACTATATCAACACTTCCCACAACCCTAAATCATACATTCTATAAGTATAGGAATAAAATTAATGAAAATAAAATTTTATTCCAATTTAGATAAAAAATCTTATTTTAATAATGTTTTCTATTCCTGCACATATCTAATAATAAAATATTAAAAAATCAATTACTAACTTTTCTAATTTTGTAATATTGAAAACTCACACAACTAAAGAAATTTTTTATTTTTTTTCTAAAAAGAATAAATATAATTATTGATTTTACAAATTCTAATTATAAACTTGCACATTCAGATGAGCTTAATTGGAACAATTAGAATGGTTAAAATTTCTAAATCACTTAATTTTTTTTCCAAAACATATTAGAACAAATCGAAAATTAAATAATTGTATAAAATAAATCCCAAGCATCAAGTAAATAATTCAACAACATAATTATTTATTATTATTCACTAACTAATTATCTTAATTTAATTTATTATATTTTTTATTTCCCACACAATTGGATCATATCAGAACACTTTAGTACCATGACCTAGTTCACCTTCTCTAGTACTTATTGTAGAAACTTAAAAATGACACACTTAAGTTCACAATACCAACACCACTTTTGACACTAATCATATTCATCATCTAACACTAATTAGCCTTTAACATTCCTCATCACCAAATTAATTTAAAAAATTAAAATTTATTTAATTAAGCTATTTTTTTTTCCATCTCCTAATGTCCCTCCTAACATTTCATTCTATACCATGTCAACATTTCTTCATTTACCACCACTAATTAATTTGAATAATTAATATTATTTAGTTAATTAGGCTAATACTAATTCTATTTATTCCAAAATAGATAAATAAATCTATTTTTCACTTATACTCCAAATTAAAAATAATAATAATTATCCACTCATATTTCATCATAACTCCCTCCATGATTCCCCTTTATTTTAACTCATACACAACTAATTAGTCAAAATAAATAAATAAATACAACTAATTTTCATCACCCATTTTAGAGCCCCCTAAAATGGCATCATAATCCTTTTCACTCCTTCTCACTATTCTTAGCTAGGGAATATTTTCCACTCACTCTTATTCAATCTCCACTATTCATTTACTATCAAATCTTGATCATTCACATCCTCAATCGAGCATCTATAAATCCCCCCATCAGATTAAACATACACTTAGATTCCCAAAACTTCTAGATGCATTGAGCCTAGATTTTTTGAATATCTATCATATTTATCCTTTATCCTATCCACAAGTACATGCTACAAAAATCTTGCATGAATCCTTGAGCATCCACATTTCGAATCATGGAGCAAATCTACCTATCATAAAGTTTACATTCGATAAATTTGTTCATGTTTAAATATCATTATTGTCACTCTATCATCCACTCTATCTGATGTTTGCATGAGTTTAGATTAGGAAGCATTTTGTTTAAATTTATTTTCTATTTTGAGTTCTAAATTCTTACATACACCTATACTTGTCACAAAACATAAATCTACCATAAGATCTTTAGTAGCATTGTTAGAAGACAAAAATAATGTGTTGAGTTGTTTGTAGCTTTGATCAGATAACATAAACATAATATAGCATGATCGAATGAATTACTGAAGTATAAACAATGACTACATTCTAACGGTGATTAGTAATTGTTAAAGCCGATGAAACTGACTACATTCTAACGATCATTAGTAATTGTTAAAGCTAATGAAAAGGTGACAAAGTCACACCTGTGATAGGCATGACTCCTTGAGGAGTCACGTCTATCACAGATGTGACTCCTACCGTCACTCAGATATATATATATCAACGTCTTTGCCCTGCAATACCATGGACAAGACACAGAAATCGGAAGTGTATGAGAAGTGGAAATTGCATTATGCAAAAATAAAAGAAAGTAATAAATGAAGTCTGTAATACAAATATCCAATATATAGAAGTTATACAAGTTGGAGATCATAAGTTCTATTTTAATTTACATGGTATCAGAGCCAAGTTAAGCAGAATCTAGGCAGAAAATCAAACTTGAGAAATTTAGATTTAATACATCTCATTTCTCAAATGGTAGCAGCAATCCAATTCGAAGACAAATTGGAAGGGGGAAATAATTTCTCATCATGGAAATTCAAAATTATGATGATACTAAAAGAAAATAAAGTTGATTCATTTGTGAGAGAAAACAAAACGCAACCAGAGAATGATCCTGATAAAACAACATGGATTGAAGGAAATGACAAAGCCATGAAAATCGTAGTTGATGGAGTTAGAGATCATATCGTACCGATTCTGACAAAACATGAGATTGCATATCATATGTTTAAGTCACTTGAAAGCAATTATGAAATTAATAACTCCAGCAAAACCTTAGCCCTAAAGAGAGAAATAAATCATATAAGTATGAACAAAGGAGAATCTATCAATGCATACTTTATGAGAATATCTACACTAAGGGATCAACTATCAACACTTGGGTACCAAATTGAAAGCAAGGAACTAACACTTATTGCCCTAGATGGTCTCCCAAATTCCTGGGAGACATTTGTTCAAGGCATTAGTGGAAGGTCTAAATTTCCAAAATTTGACTGCCTAAGATCAGACTGTCTTCAAGAAGAATCTAGATAGACAAAGAAAGGGTCAAAACATAAAAATATAGATGAAGATCTTCATTTTCTAAATACAAACTTTCACAGGAAAGAGAAGAAGAAACACTTCAAGAAGAGGAAAAATCATTACGGGAAAGGTTCATTCAAGAAAGACATTTCTCGCATCTAATGTTTCAAATGCGACCAATATGGACACTACACAGTTAGATGTCCTGACAGAACCAAGCAACAAGCATCTTATGCCAAAATAAAGGAGCATGAATCTGAGAAATATGTATTCTACTCTGCACTTTCAAACCAAGTAACAATAAAATCCCACACCTGGGTTATAGATAGTGGTTCATCAAGACACATCATAGGGTTCAGGGAACTACTAGACACCATGGTAGAAGAGACTAACAAAGAAGTAACAATTGGAGATAACTCTGTACATCTAGTCAAGGGTGTTGGTACATGCACCCTCAAATTAAAGACTGGTATCTCCATCCAACTTACTGGAGTATTATTTGTCCTAGGCATCAAAAGAAATCTAGTCTTCATATCTGCACTTGAAGATAATGGATATAGGGTGACCTTTATGGATAGCAAAGTATTGGCATGGCCAAAGAATTCTACTATTAAGAATGCCAAAACCATAGGTCATAGACAAGGGTACCTATACAAGTTATGTACGAAACCAAATCTAGCCCTAATTCATGAAATTACAAACTCTAATGAAATATGGCATAGAAGACTAGGACACCTAAATTTCTGTGCCCTATCTTCCATGGAAAGACTAGTTATAGGGTTACCTAAACTCAAACAATGTAATTCAGGGGTATGCAACGGGTGTGCCTTAGGGAAAAATACAAAGGGGTCCTTTCAGAATAGTCATAGCAAAATAAATAAAGTTTTAGAACTAGTCCACTCAGATTTATGTGGACCCATGTCTGTACCCTCCTTAGGTGGGTTTCTATACTATGTAATCTTCATTGATGACTTCTCCAGAAAGACATGGATCTATTTTCTTAAATGTAAAGAATCACAGGAAATCGTTAAAAGATTTAAGGAATTCAAATCCATTACTGAAAAATCTTCTAGGAGAAAAATCAAAACCTTAAGAACAGATAATGGGAGTGAATACACTTTAGACATTTTTAAAGACTTTTGTAAAAACACTGGGTTTAAGAGGGAGTTCACTGTACGTTATAATCCTCAACAAAATGGAATTACAGAAAGGAAAAATAGAACCATTGTAGAAGCTGCTAGGGCTATGTTACTTGATCAGAATATAGATACTTCACTTTGGGCAGAAGCATCTAGTACTGTTGTCTATATACAGAACAGATGTCCTCACTCTCATATTGCTGACAAAACTCCTGAAGAAGCCTTCACTGGCATAAAACCAAACATTAGTCATTTAAGAATATTTGGTTGTCCTATTTACATTCATGTGCCCAAAGAGAAAAGAACTAAGCTACAACCTTTTGGGAGAAAGGGCATCTTTGTAGGCTATAGTGAAACATCAAAAGCTTATAGAATATATGCAGATTGAACTAAGCAGAGATGTGATTTTTGAGGAAGACATAGCTTTCAAAAGAGCCAGAAATTATATTGAGTCAGAAATCCAAACTTCCAACTCAGGCATAGAAGGGGATCCTACACCTGAGTTTCAGAGGGAGTATCTTGAGGAAGATGTAAACCATGAACAAATCACATCACTAGAAAATCCCAAGAAAAGACCACTCTGGGCCACCAAAACAATGGAAGAAGCTAAAAATTATGCTGCTCCATCTGGGACTTTCAGGGAAAGCACAAGACCAAAGAGATTCTCTAGTTATGTAGCCTTAATGAGTGAATTCATTAAATCAAAACCTTCTAGTGCTACAGAAGCTCTTAAGCACCAAGTATGGAAGGATGCCATGACAGAGGAGTATCAATCCATCCTGAAGAATGATGTGTGGGATATAGTACCTAGACCAAAAGCGAAATCTATTGTTTGTTCAAAATGGCTATTTTAAATCAAACATGCTGCAGATGGCAGTATAGGGAAATACAAAGCAAGATTTGTAGCTAGAGGATTTTCACAAAAGGAAGGAATTGATTACGATGAAACCTTTGCTCTAGTTACTCGATATACATCAGTCAGGGTAGTTCTAGGTATTGCAGTAGCCAAAGGGTGGAAAGTCCATCAAATGGACGTAAAAACTACTTTCTTAAATGGAACCATTGAAGAAGAGGTTTACTTAGAGCAACCCGAAGGATTTGAGATTCACAATGCAGGATCCCACGTATGTAAATTAAAGAAAGCCCTATATGGACTTAAACAGGCCCCCAGAGCCTGGTATGAAAGAATTGACAATTACCTCTTGAGACTAGGCTTCTCAAAAAATGATGCAGATCCAAATCTCTACTTCAAACAAAGTAAAGATGATATGTTAATACTGATATTATATGTTGATGATCAACTAATTATAGGAGAAGATCACCTTATTGATCAGTGTAAGAAAGATCTAGCTTTAGAATTTGACATGAAGGACTTAGGTCTATTACACTACTTCCTTGGACTAGAAGTATGGCAGAAATCAGACTCTATTATTCTAAATCAAGGGAAGTACATAATTGATATATTAAAAAGGTTTGGTATGATGGAATGTAGACCTATGTCTTCCCCCATGGAAACAAATCTTCATAAATTGAAGGAAGCAGCAATAGATTCTCTATTGGCAGATCCCACTCTGTACAGACAAATAATTTGATCCTTGATGTATTTCATCAATACCAGACCTGATATCTGTTATGCTGTAAATGCCTTAAGTCAGTTTATGTGTGAGCCCAAGGAGATACATCTTGTGGCTGTGAAACATATAATGAGATACCTTCAAGGTACTCTAAATTATGGCTTAAAATATGAAAAGGTTGACTTAGATCTACATGGATTCACAAATTCAGTTTGGGTTGGAAGTGTAACTGATTGGAAGAGCACCTCCGGATGTTGTTTCAGTTTAGGGTCAGCAATGATATCATGGATCAGTAGAAAATAGTCTTCAGTTGCTCAGAGTTCTACAGAAACTGAATATATTGCATCTTCTATGGCTGCTAGAGAGGCAGTATGGCTTAGAAAACTACTTGTGGGATTATTTGGTAAACCTCTGAAACCAACTATCATCCACTGCGATAATCAAAGCTGTATTAAGCTATCCGTGAATCCAGTATTCCATGATAGATCTAAACATATTAAGATTCCTCATCACTATGTGCATGATATGGTGGAAAGGAATGTGTTTCAGTTGGAGTATATCAGTACAGGAGATCAAACTATAGATATTCTTACTAAACCACTCCTCAAGGTGAAAGTTGAATACTTTAGAAAAAATCTAGGTATGATTGAAATGTAAAATTCTAATTGATTTGTACTGATATATTAAAGATGTTTAATGTGTAAACATCTTGTGTCATATGTGTGACTCTATGACATTATGGGCCTACCCATTCTGTGTTTATTTCCAAAAGGTGATGATCTTTTGGATAATCTACACTTGTACCTAACATTATAAGGTGACGATCTTATAATGTTCATTAGACTGATATCATGTGACTTGATATTTGTATGAATCATGGAGTTATCATGATTAAGTTATGGTAGACATTATGTGACTTAATGTCAGTGCACATACCATAACTAGGATATATAAGGAGAATGTAATGTTCTCGAGTATAGTATATCCTTTAGTATCACAAGGTAGGTGATGATATGTATCACGAGATAGGTGATACTATATATCATGAGTTATGTGATATTAAATTACTTTGAGTAATTCATTACAGATCATATAATTGATATTCACAGAGATTATTGTGATATTGTTATCTTCCCAAGCTAAGAGGGAGTGTTGAGTTGTTTGTAGCTTCGATCAGATAACATAAACATAATATAGCATGATCAAATGAATTACTAAAGTATAAACACTAACTACATTCTAACGGTGATTAGTAATTGTTAAAGCCGATGAAACTGACTACATTCTAATGATGGTTGGTAATTGTTAAAGCTGATGAAAAGGTGACGAAGTCACACTTGTGATAGGCGTGACTCCTTGAGGAGTCACGTCTATCACAGATGTGACTCCTACCGTCACTCAGATATATATATCAACGTCTTTGCCCTGCAATACCATAGACAAGACACAGAAATCGGAAGTGTATGAGAAGTGGAAATTGCATTCTGCAAAAACAAAAGAAAGTAATAAATTAAGTTTGCAATACAAATATCCAATATACAGAAGTTATACAAGTTAGAGATCATAAGTTTGATTTGAATTTACATAATGATAATAATATAATAATCATTGAAGATGTTAACCATTTCAATTAACCAATAGCATTGTGACAACACATTATACACAAATACATCAAATCAACAATCACACTCAAATACCAAAGGAATAATCCATGTCCAATCACTACAAAATAGAATAACATGATCACAATCAAGTATCCCAAGGGACCAAATGAGGTATGTTATATCCTTCCCCAATAGGTTTAATGTCATCCTGGACATTATTTACACTTAAGAAAATACCACACCAATTCAAAGTACTCAATTGGATAAATTCTAACTAAACCAATGAATACATCATCATGGATTCTAATCAAAAAATGACAAATCATCAAATTTACACCCAAATATATATGTTTTATCATAAACATTCACAAGTCTTCAAGACTCAACAAAATCCAAACATGGAATCATACATAAAATTCAATAAACTCGATATCTAGAAAGATAATCAAATGAATAAATAGTTAATCATATAGTATTGATGGTACATAAGGTTTCTCAAATCACATACATAATATCATAGTAAAAGAATGCATAATTAAGGAAATCTAAAATCAGAAATCCTAATGAGATCCATACAAAACACTATTAGAAGATTGAGGGTAATCCCTCTTAAAATGATCATCACCACATGACCAACAACCTTCCTTTGGAGCCCTTTTCTCCCTTCTATCCTCCACTCAAGGATTAAATCTATGATCATTATTGTTGTTCCCATTATTCTACTTTCATGGAGTAATTGTATCTCCATTTCCACTCATTTTGAAATTCCTCTTATTATCCACTCAAGGACACTAACCTTATTTCTCAAGCTATTACCATTTGTTCTCATTGAATTTTAGTTCCATGATTTCAATTGTCTTTTATTCTTGTGATCCAATCTATGCAACCAATTTTCCTCTACCACTAATGATACATCTATTACTTGGGCCAAGGTCTTAGTTTTTGTGAGAATTTACATAGTGAGAATGCCTCAAGAGACCTATAAATTTGGCCTTATTGTTAGAAATGAAGGTGAATAACTATAGAATAGAAATCTGATTACAATTGTAACTATTAATCCAGTGCAAAACCAAAATGGAGATAGTATGAAATCAACTCAAAGAAATAATGAAATAGAAGATCAAACACATAATGTAGTGTTTACATGGAGAAACCCTTTCGGAAAAAACTCCACACAAGAAGAGATGCACCAGTCTATATTGACTTCAATAGAGTTTACAATACAACACTATCAATCTCCTCTTTAGTCTTCAATTCAATGGTGCCTTTAATACTCATACACAGTCGTAATATGATATCCTCTTAAAAAGTGTTGCCTTCTATGGAAAAACCCTAACATAATTTCTACCATAAGATCTTCGACCTAATGATGAATGGTCTAGATTGACAACAAAATTACAATATTTTATAAGGCAATTTTCTATAAAAAAATTCTTCGGGGGTGCTAATCCCAAACCCCTGCTAGGGGGGCTAGAACATTTTCACCGCCTACCCTAGACCCCCACAACGATGGTAGTGGGGGGAAAGCCCCCGGACACCCCCCTCAGGTAAAAAGATCCAAAATGTGGCTGAAAAAATATCACTACTTGGTGAGTACTTCATCCTTTATGAATGATTTACAAACAATATTAGGAATAATTAAATACATAGGATTTATAAGGTTGATGGGCACCTTAATCCTAACACTTATATTTAGCCATTATCAATGATCCTTATTAAAACCCATGAAATTCAAAGTGTTTGCTATCCCTATGTTAGGCTAATAGGCACTCCTACCTAAACTTTTCTTAAACCTTTTTCATGAAATAGTGGTCACAACATAGTTTTCCATAGTCATAAGGTGATTACACCAAAGGGAATCCTCCTTATCAATATGGTATGTAGCAATGTGAGCATGACTATTGAAACTCATGTTCATCAGTAAAAAATACTTATTGTTAGAAATTAATCTTTACTTAGTGAAGATTACAATTTATTTGTATTATTTGGTGTATTATCCCCAAACATGTATGGATAATTCACCTCTTTTATTCCTCCTATAGGAATAATCTATTTTTGTAGATTCCTCATTAAGAGGAAACATGTGGCACAAACCTTATGCAAGATGGCATATGGGAGTTATGGATAACTCCCCTATTCACCTCTAATTCAGAGGTGTCTCCTCCTCTCCTTGAAGTATTCCAGAATCCTTCTTCCTTATTCTTCTTTTCATTTCTTCTCATAGAGAAGATTTCTCTCTCTTTGTAACTTTATTAGGTTTTATGCCATTTGCATAACACAAGGGGTTTTTCTTTGTTTTTCCCCCTTCACAATCTTGGTCTCCATTGGTACATGCTGGTATATTTCTCTTTTCATTTTTTTATTTACTCTACATGTTTGATTAGTACTTTGTTGATCCTTTAATCTTTTTTACATGGTATCAGAGATGCACTACTAATCTCTCTATGTGAGTGAATATTGTTAAAGGTTCTACCATTTTATGTGAGCGGATACACCTTGGAGACTTTCTTTTATAGGAACTTGATAGAAGAGAAGAGAAGAAACTCTTTGCAAAAAATATATATAGTTGATTATTTTTTTTTTCAAATCTAATCTAGGGTTTATAGGAAAATATCTATGTTTAGAATTTTTTACAGAATTTTTCCATGCTTCTGTAGCATTTCTAATTTTTTTTACAAAAAATTTTAACATATGATAGTTTATTTCAGGGTTTAACTGCGTAGTTTTTGAGTCAAACACATGATCCATATTTCATGAGTAGTGGTTCACATGAACCCATCTCTCATGTTAATGAATGGTCCACTTAGCACTCATTGTATCTAGGTGATGCACACAGAGGTGAAGCCTCGGGACTTCCCAGGAGGTCACCCATCCCAGTACTACTCCAACTCAAGCACGCTTAATCATGAAGTTTCCCCCAAGATCAAGCCCACTTAGCTTGCTACCCCATTTGCAAAACCTTCAGCAAGTGTTGTGCCTTATGAACCATTCATTATAGAGCCCCTTTAGCTCATCAATTGATAAGTAGGACCACTCCTACTTATCAATTTTAACATAGTTTATAAAAAAATTTACATCTGCGAGGAAGAAATTTTTTTATTCTTTTTAAAAAAAATTTATGTTTTTTTCATGCTACACAAATTTCTATATTTTTTATAGATTAAAATCAAATTTTTTTTTTTTTTTTTGCAAAGTGTTAAAAAAATATTTCTATAGGTTTTTACAAACTATATATTAAAATTTCCAAAATTAAACAAACTTTTTTTTAAAATTAAAAACTTTTAAAAAATTACAAAATTTTTTAGGGCTTCACAGGCCCTAAAGGCCACGGCCCGTGCAGGGTTAAAATTTTTTAAAATTCCAATCAAAAATTAAAACTTTAAAACAAATGATAAATAAAATTCAAATTTTAAAACTTTGAACTAAATTAATTTTTGTTTGCAGGCTAGGGCCTACGGGGGAAGCAACCCCCGCCTGACCCCTCCCTGCGTAGTTCTCCCACCACCGACCTCTACCACCGCCGGCCTCCTCCACCGCACTCCCACTTAGTCTTTATATATCTTTTATAAGTCTTTTTTATATAAATTTTAATTTATTTTAAATTTCTTTTAGAAAATATAAAAAGGGTTTCAATTATAAATCTTTAGTTATAAATGTATTCATTTTATTTGTGATTTTGTTTCCACAAGGCATTGTAAATCTGTTTAAATTTTATTAACTTTCTTTTTCAAAGAGTATATTTCTTTAGCTAATCTTTCATTTTTTTTCAAAAAATTCAACTATTTTATTTTTAAATTTTTTTTTTGCATTTTATTCAACTATTTAGGTTTTTTTTAAAAAAAAATTGTCTTTTCTTCATCTAATTAGGTAATTTTTTCAAAAAAAAATTTTGCCTTTTGTTTAAGTAATTAGGCAATTTTTTTCCTCCTAAATAGATATTAATTATTTGCAAAATGTCTACTCTAATTCCTGAAATTAAATTAAACTCGACTAACTATCATTCATGGAAACAACATATCAGTTTTATTTTTCAATTTAAGCATCTTTTGGATGTAGCTACAAATCCAAAGTCAGAACTTGGTGCTACCGCAACCTAGGATGAAATCGATAAATGGATGGCAAAAAATGATGAAGCTCTCAACCTGATACGTATTTCAATGTCCCTTGAACTATATGTTCACATAGGGGCATGCACAAAAGCCTATTTCACATGGGAGACTCTTAAGAATATTTATGATAGTGCAAATGAATCTAGGAAGATTCAAATACAGGATCAACTTGAAGATCTCAGGTATACAGACTTCAAATCCATGGATGAATTTCCTCTTAAATTTGATAGGGTTAATGGTCAATTGACTAATTTAGGAGTTAAACTTGATAATCTTAGATTAATTTATCTTATTCTTAAAAAATGTTTACCTAGATAGTTTCAACAATTTATTACAAATATTCATGCTCAATTAGCTATTCCTACATTAGCTACTTAGTTATCTTATGATATTTTTCAAAATTTGTTAAGACAAGAAGAAACTAA
This sequence comes from Cunninghamia lanceolata, assembly GCA_027924645.1. Taxonomy (NCBI): domain Eukaryota; kingdom Viridiplantae; phylum Streptophyta; class Pinopsida; order Cupressales; family Cupressaceae; genus Cunninghamia; species Cunninghamia lanceolata. The sequence goes on along the minus strand of BSBN01000287.1, from coordinate 6,620,313 downwards.
GTTGATTCAATTTGGTACTCTTAAAAATAATGAGCATGCTTTTATGTTGAAACATAATAGTAAATCTAACTCTCCACCTAATAAAAATCACAATTACAATTCACAATTTCATAACAATAACAATAGAACTCACAACAATAATAGTTATGATAGTTGAAAGAACAATACTTCTAATAATCGTCAAAATACTAAGAAGTCGCATTGTAATTATTGTAACAAAGATGGTCATTGGACTAGTGATTGTTTCGAAAAGCCAAATGCTAATATGAAGCAAAATTATAGGCACGATAATCAACAAATTTTTTTTTGAAAAATTGCCTTTTATCCTATTAGTTTTATTTTTGTAAAAAAATTTAGTTAGTTTTTTTTGTAATCAAAATTTGCCTTTTGTTAGGCAATTTTTAAAAATTCCCTATATATATATTTTACACATGTACTTTGTTGTTGGACTTGATCAAACAAATAACCTTGAACATGTCTTCTATAAATATATTATATTTAAAAAGGGGATATTCATGTAGTCATGAATGCATGAATATTGTCTTATTTTGAGTTTATTATACTCATTATTTATGACCAAATCCTATTTACTTAGAAATCCTTGTGACATTATAATCACAACTTTTTTACAATTAATTTATCTGTGACATTTCATTTGTGCCCCTTTGCATTCCACACAATTTGTGTCAATTATCATTCTCTTTACCTAAGTCTTGATTTATAACAATATTTAAAACAAATCTAGTGTTTCCTTCTCAACTACAATTATGTTTTTGATTAGTTCATCTGGAAAAGAGGGTCCAGATCCCTTTAACAAAATAGCCCCCTAGGCATCAGGCCATTAATGAGCTAGAAACAACAGATTAACAGTTCCTGAATAGCAGACCAACAAAAACAACTAACCAAAAACCACAGAAACAACAAGGATGACAAAAAACAACAGAAATAGGAAACTATGGGCTACCAGTGCCCCAAACATAGCAAGGAACTCGACCATCTCTTTGTAATCACCCAAACTGTCGATTCCCACCTGCTTGACCTTTTTGTCCAGATCTTTGACCACAACAAAGATGGAAGCAGTCCTATGCAAGGCTTTGGCCGCAAATTCTGCCATAGCCTTCCATTTCTTCAGCATGGTTTCCATATTCCTCTAGAGGCACTAGATATCCTTAGCATTCTTGTCACACAAGGTGCAGCTCCCCTTTTTGTCTTGCTCCACAGCATCCTACTTGGAGTCTTTACCAACGGCAACCCTCACGGTGTCACCTAGATCTTCAAACTTTGACTCATTCATAGAGGTAAAATGACTGGTGCCGTCAACCTCATGGGTAGATTCCATGGGGGTTTCATCCTCGCCTTCCTCCATAGTCTCACCCACAAACTATGAATCATCAGAAACTTCCACCCCCTATGTATTCACCAGTCGCTTGCTAGCAATCCTTTTGGACCAACGAATCCTTGGATTGACAGCCTCTCTCCCTTCACTGCTACCGATAGGATCTAGCCCAGGGTCAAGCTCAACAATCTTCACTGGAGCATCCACAGTAGCAACATCTTTACCTTCCTTAGATTTTTTTCTTCAGGGTGGTCTCCATTTCCTCCACCTCCACCCTCTCTCTTTTGGTAGTCTTCTTTTCAGTCACCATGGTGGTAAGTTTTTGTTTCTTGTTCTTAGTAGTAGCAGGGGTCCCAGCTTCCCCAACATGAGGGCCACCCTTAGAAAATTTATGTGTCCCCATACAAACCTTCACTTTGCCTTTATCCCCAGGGGAAGTATTCGGCTGTGGGTCCTCAAGGATTTTGACTTTTATAGGTTTTGGTGGGAATAAAGCAAGGTGGAATTGATACAGTCTCAGAATAAGACCTTGGTGTATGGGGATGAGTGAGTGGGTAGCACTCTTGGCATGGAGATCCCTAACAGACTTAATGGAATTGTCTACAGAAGACAACAAAAAGAAAGGAAAGCTAATCTCAACTCTATTTATGAAATGATTGAGAAGAGCAAAGAGGTAATGATAATACACCCAAAATCTTCCCTCCAATGTGAAAAATTTCATTAGCATCAGGCAGATGTGACCCCAAGACTTTGGCAGTTTCTCCCTATCAAACCCTCCATGAAGCCTCATAGGTTTCTTACCCTCACAAAAGAAAAGATTCATGTGCTTTGTATCAGGGACTCTACTTCTCCTCGAGTGCTTCTTTCCTTTTGTAGGTAACCTAGTGGCTTGCCCTATCACCTCTTCCAACACATGGACACCGATAGCACCAATTTTAACCTCTTTGATTTCGTCATTCCATGTTTCAACAAACTGTAATGATAGATTTTCATCATGGCCCGCCATTCCTTCCATGAAAGGCACCACCTCCTCTTCCTATATAATATGCCACATGATAGGGTCTTGTTTGAATTCCTCCAAGAAGCTAGGTTCAATTTTCACAATATCTCCTCCCATTTCTTTAGACTGTAACATGTAGAAACCATGGTATGGGGAGCATTCAAAATAGCAATGCTTACAACTGTCAGTCTTGAAAATGACAAGAATCCCATTAAAACGGTAATTGCGCTGAGGGGGGTAATAATTGCAGTGTAATAATTGGTGTGATATGTCGCATTCTTGCCACCTAGATACATAGCCTTGGGGGAGGGATTTAGCCGCCACCTCGTGTGAAGATAGGCGATACTGGCCACTAGCTTTGCCCAACCATAATTCATCATGAACAAAGTAGTCCCATCCATTCTCCGTATCCTTGCCATACATCCACGCATCGTCCCTTTTAAGCAGTATAATCTAGCCTCCAAATCTCCACCAATACCAATGTCCTTGCACCTATTAACATGCCAACCCAACTTTCCCATCAACCTCCAAATAGTACGACCAATTGTGTCCTTCTCGAGATCCATTTGGACCTTTCTTCCTTGGCTCTTATTTGTTAAGAGATGTCTACTAGGCCGTAGCCTAGCCACATCACCACTGATGATCCAGTCATCCTCTCCATCCTCCCTATCCCCCCTTTAGGCAATCATACCACTCCATCTAGGTTTGGCCAGCCTATTAGACCACGAATGGTCAATGACCTTTTCTATCCTGCCAAGGATTATTTTAAAATTTAAAACGTTGATCCCGCTTTCCATGAAATCATAACCACTATTCAACAATTAGAAGGAAAAACCTTTGGCCTCCCCCTTGTCTTGGCAAAACCAGAAGGTAACCAAAAGAACAAACCACCTATGCTTCATGACTACTTCCATCCTATACTTTTAAATTGTATATCTCTTGAGGCAAGTTGGACATATTTCTCCAACATCGCCACCCCTCTTTGTCACTACCTACGTTAGCCAAAGCATCGACCGTTGCATTTCCTTCTCTGTATATGTGAGTAACCTTATACTCCTCCAAACCATTAAGGAGAACCTTAATGTCACCCATAATATCCTCCAAATTCCATCCGATCTGAGACAAACCCAAGGCAGCATTGATAATTAACTGAGAATCACCTTCAACATTTAGTTTTTTGATATTCATGGAGATAGAAAGCTTAATTCCCCAGAGCATCACCATAGCTTCCACTTCATTATTGCTTTTAATACCAATACCCCCTAAGAAGCTAGCAACACACAGCCTTGTGTCAATTCTTATAATACCTCCACCGCTTGCAACACCTAGGTTTCCTTTGGCCACGCCATCAAAGTTGAGATTAAACCACCCTTGTTGTGGTAACGCCCATTTGGTTTTCACTCTGGCTAACCTCTTGGTATTGTCCACCTGACAAGAGTTAGGGGCAATGTTCCAATTTTTTATCATATTCTATTCTTCTCTCCCTGAGAGGCTATCTGCAACTTTAAATTTGCAAGAGTTCATATTTTTCATCAGTAGTTTTGAAAAACACTAGAAAACTTCTAGAGGAGTTGTTTTCTTTTCACTAAAAATTCTATGGTCACTTTCCTTCCACAGACTCCAAACAAGATGAGGGGGAATTTCAGTCCAGAGTTCTTTAGAGATCGGTAACACCATGCTAAAAGGGGGCTTCTATTCTAAAACCATCATCTCCATATTAATATTCAAGGCCCAGCTTAGGTTCAACTTCTGGAGGGTTAAACCCCAAACCTCCCTAGTAAAACTACAGTGGAGAAATAGATGAGCTGACAACTCCTCCTCCACTTCACAAAGGATACATCTGGTTGGCAGTTGGAACCCTCTTTTTTCAGTTTATCCAGAGTTAGAACTTTGTTATGCATCAAAATCCACCAAAAGATATTGACCTTAGGAAGAAGTTTAGGAATTGAGATTTTTTCCATACTCCAGTCTCACCTAGGTCTAACAGCAGACCATAAGCACTTTTGACCATGAACAAGCCCTTATTGTCCTTGTCCCAAACCATCTTATCTCTCTTGAGAAAGAGAGAGAGTCTGTAACCTTCAAGATCTTTTTTGCAGTTGAGAGGCCACCTTTATATCATAGTCATCTTGGGCATAAGTAGAGATCATCTTCTAGGCCCGGCGACCCCCACAAGTCCTAATGTAGTCAGCCACTTTATGTTGTTTTGATAAAGGGAATCTAATATTTTATTGTGCCTCATTAATATGATATTGTGCCATATTGGTAAATTTGCCTTCTTATGGATTTAATCCATTTATATCTTTTCTAAGCTCATTAGAGCATTTGCCTTCTTGATGGATTTATTCCATCTATATATTGCAAATTAAATGCTTCATCAAGTCTCAATGGAGCCTTTATATATGCGCTAGATGCATTTGCAGTAATGTTACATAGGGAGCTGTAGCTATAATGAATTATATATTTTCTCAAGTCTCATTGGAGTTTTTTTTTGGGCCCCATGGAAAATACTTCCATCCACTTTGATGGTATGTACTTACATTTTTTTATGATGAACTGATCGTTGGGGATCAAGTTCTTAAAATTCTATTGAAGGCAATATGGTTTTTATACCATTTTTCAGATTATTTTCAAAGTCATTTGATATTAAATTTTTTTATGAAGGCACTTTGATTTTTAAAACCATCTTTAGGACTATTTTCAAAGTCCTTTGATATTTTATGAAGGCATTATGGTTTTTTAAAACCATCTATAGGATTGTTTTTCAAAGTCCTTGATATTGAAACTTGAAATGATGGCACTATGATCTTTAGGACTAATTTTCAAAGTCCATTATTATTAAACTTGATACAAGTTCCCTTTACCATTCAATGAAGGATGTAGTGAGAAGAAACCTAGAACTATTTTTTCTATGTCTATATATTGACATTTTATAATTTGGGCTATATGCCATAATTTGTGCTACAACTTTTCCTAGCACTCTTGCTCAATACTTAAGGTTATTTTATCTACATTGATTTAGCTATGCTAACTTTTCCCTTATTGTCTTTATGACTTAAATTTGGATTCATTTGATCCACAATTTTATTATACGATATGCAATTTGTATCTCTTTCTATGATTATACTAATTCAAATTTAGGAGATGATCCCAATGATGGGAAATCCATTAGTGGTTATGGTTTCTTTCATGAAACAGGTTCAATATCTACCTTGGCAGCACAAGAACCATCAATTTACACTTATCCATATCAATTAGCCAAGCATATATCACAACCCTCCACTAAAGCCATCAACCTTTAGCAAGTGTATCTTCTTGTGCTCTTTAAGTAGTGAATCCACTCTCCTTTTCTGAGGGCATTCCTCAAAATATTCTGAATGCATTGAAATAGATGACCCCCTACTAGAGTTCTACTTAGAACCACTTTGTATATCATGATTTGCATGAAACCTAGACTTGTGCTTGACATTCCTTGCACCAACAACTCTAATTTGTTGGTGCTCCTCAATGTACTTCTTTTGCATAGCTATGTGATTGCTTAGAAAAATAAGATCTACTCTCAAGGCCTTTGAGTGAAATGGTTGTGTTTCATATGCTCTGATTTCCTAGTCTTTCTAACCTTAGTGGTTTTCTTTCCAAGAGCTTTCCTAGTTCTATCCATCTGACAAAAAGTGATGACAAAAATAAATGCATAACACAAAAGAACCCTAATTGTCAAATACATGAGTTTACAACAAATCATGTCCTAAGTTTTTGCTATAGTTTTATAGTGACCTCAAGTCTCCTAGAGTTTGAGCCATCACTCTCATACAAATGTAACAACCTCCTAGAAGTTTGGCTAGAAAATTTGTCTTCCACATAAACATTATTACATCAATGCAAGACATGGAAGTAATACAAGAAAATCATGGTGAACAATAATCATCATTCACTAAGTACAACAATAAAGTATGATGATAAATATCATCAAGTACATCTCAACATATCAACACATACAAGAGGTAAAGTACTAGAACCCTCATCAATGATAATGAATATCATAGGCCGTGTGGCCAATTGCTACATATTCAAATTGGTCATATACAATGTACATCATAAATATATCTCAAGGACTCCAAGCTTCCAAATTCCTAGCACTGATCATTGAAGACATTGGACGTACCATTAGAGGAAATGCATGGTCATCCCATTCATCAGTCAAGGTTAAGAAGTATCCTTCCATAATCTATTTTTTTAGGGTGAGTGCAAGATCATAATAGGCCAAACAATACCTTCAAGTGGCAATGAAAATGCTAAAAAATAGGCTTAAGCAACTTCACATGAAAATTTGAATGGGTAATCTACACAATTTGAAAAATATGTAGGAATAAAATTTGTAGAGAATAAAATGTAGTTTATGGGCTACTATTTTTTTTAATTAAATTTATTTGGTGAAAATTGGATATTTCAATGAAGCACTACTATTTTTTCATAAAATAGGTGTCATTCCGGCCAATCTAAGTATGAGAAAAAAATCTTTAAACATAAGTAAAAGACACATGCCTAGATGTCACATATTTTTGTGAATTTTTTTTTAAGTAAATAATTAGTTATGAATTTTTTTCACCTTTTAAAAATATTAAAAAGTAATTTTCTAGTCAACATATCTTGGTCAAAAAAAATATGAAATTCAAAATTTTCTTTTAACCTGTAGCCAGTGAAGCATAGAGTGTGAAACATCGTTTATATTTGAAAAAGGTGAAATAGTTTCAAATTTATGGATGTTTTTAAATCAGTGTGTCCATTAACAATTGAGATGTACTATATGTATAAAATTATTAATAACTACCTATTAAATTAATAGTCAAGAATATATTATATTTTTAGAATCTTGAAAAATTCCTAAATATACACTTTTTGTTTCATCAAATTTGGATAAAAAAATTCATCGACATGAAGGGTGAAGTCGTGAAAAGAAGATGGAACCTCTAAACATGTTGGAACAATATAAAAGCAAGGCTTGACATTCCCAAACCTAAATCCAATGCATTCCTAAGGAAAAAAGGAGGGAACAACTTTTATCTAGAAATAACAGATATCCATTATGAATGGATATCTATTATTAACAAATATTCGTTATGAATGGATATCTATTTTTAAATAAAAAATATATGTTACCTGCAAGCATTGAAAAGGAGTTTTGGTTTAGGTAATGGATATTTGTTAACTAGAATCCCAAAATGTTTTGTTGCACCTAATAATGACCCCCACAAATGTCATGTTGTCAAGAAAACATGATCCTTGCACATTAAGAACAAAATGATGCTTTTCTACACTCATGGACATAAAATTTGATTCTATCAATCATTATGATAATAGTTTTTTCTTTTATAATCGGCAGTGGTAGTCATTGTAAATAAAAATGGAGGAAACTTCAATTGGAGGAAATTGAAGCAATTAGGGAGAAAGATAAAGCCAGAAAGAGAAGGTTTGGTAGATACTCATGAAGGCAAAGGTTCTTCTTTTCCCTCAAATGACATGTAAATTGAACTTTTTAATGTTGGATCACAAATCAAGTTGTTGAATATAATGAAATGTTTGATAAGAATGAAATTGACCATACTATTAAAAATCAAAAGGTTGAACATGAAAGTAAAAATGTTGCAAAATGTCATGGAACACCTATTTATAAGAGTAATATCATAGACAGAAAATAAGAACAATGTAGACATATGCTTGAAGATTGTAGATATGAAACACATGATAATGAAATTGCACTCCATAATCCAATTGTTCATAACATTTATGAAATTGATAATGCACGTGAAAAAATGAAAATTAATGTATCTCCAAATTACATAAGAAGAGAGGACCTTTTTCAACAAGAAAATGAAATCTCACATCCATCATATTCTAATGAGCTCGATAACATTGTAAAACATCCAGGAACCCCAAAATGGTTACTTAAAGTTGATGAGAACATAATGGAAAGACAAGAGCTCGTCATGAACCTTTCAATTATGGGCTTCAAAACTTTTCAATGAATACTTTACAAATAAAACATTTTCTGAACAATCTCAACTTTTTGTACAATTACTAAAAATGTAAAAATGAAACCTTTAATAAATAAATTAAAGATTCGAGTAAACAAAGTGTCTGATCAGAATAGAATTATTGTTAAAAGTATTTTTAATGGACTCAATTCTATCAGAAATACTATTAAGGACAAGGATAATAGATCTTCTCATAATGTAATAACAACCTCAATAGTAAGCAAGAAAATAAGAAATGTTCAATTAACGAGGCAAACCTATCTTTACTTAAGTCTAAATCATAAACATTATTAAAAGCACTAGAATTCAGATCAAGAGTAGATAGTCCTCTAGAAAATGATACTTGGGCTTTCAGTGGTAGGCTTCCATGACTTCAATCTAATTAATAGCACAAAGGATGAAATTGAATGATTTTGGCACTCTAACTCTAGAGTATCATCCAATGTAAAAGATGTTATAAAATTAAGAATTCATGATCAATACTACACACCACATCCTAAATATTACTTGGAATGTAGTCAAACAACATTGTACAAACAATTAATTGTGAAACACATCTAGGTTTGACAATCTCACGATGAGCATTTGAATCTTGTAATCCATTTTATTATGTGCCTTTTAAAATCAATAGTACATGTTGTTGCAAATACCAAGTGGAGTTTTCTATGTATTATGAACTATTATATAATATCCATTCCACTTTGCACACTAATGAAATGTTATAGTAGTGTGATGCAATTCAACTATCAAAGTCATCAAGGGGCTTATTAGATTTATTTTTATGTGTTAGAGATGATGGTTGCATTTTCTATAAAAATGATTGTTTAAATGAAAAGTGTTTACAATGTGGTGGATTATCAAAATTTATATCATGTATTCATAATGATAGTGAGCATGATTTTGAAAGAAAATGGTTGAGAAAATGAGATAAGAGATAGTGAAATACAATTTCCAGAGTGGAGGTGAAGGTTCCAGATGTGAGTTGATTACAAGAGAAATAAGTGTTGCTAATTTTATTTCTAATTTTAGTAAAACAAAATTTACAAGTATATCCAACATAGCCAAAAGTCTTGATGGTTATATCAATAGTTTAGGATGTGTAAATATTTTTTCCAATTGGAATTATTATCTCTATAGTTCATTTTGTAAAAAACTACATGTTGCAGCCATAAAATGAAGTCCAATCAGGCAGCACTAAAATTCTATTTAGATTTTTATTTTTGTTCACATCACATATAGACATGCCTCTAAAAGTACATAAGAGAATGGGAAGATAGTCAAAGAGTACCATTTTTACATGTGTGATGACTGATCTCATTCATAAAAGTATGTGCAATATTATTTTCAACAATTTTATGAGTTTTTTGCAAGAAAAGATATTAGAATGGTTCAACATATCACTTGGTCAGATAACTACAACAGTCAATTAAAAATGCTCATATATTCTATTAGTTGACTGGAATACATGTAGAGAAGGGTATACCTCATATTTAAGGGTTTCTTGAAGCTAGGAAAGGAAAAGTGGAGCATGATGGAGTGGGTGCATGGATGAAGAGAGATATAGTTAAAGAAAAACTAAAGAGTTAAGGTGGCGCTATATTTAGTTATGTAGATTCTATTGTTAAGTGGTGTAACTATACAATATCACAAAGAGTGGCACTTTATTCAAAAGTGTGCATGTTATTTTGGTTGGTTGATGATGGGATAGTGGGAGAGGAAGTGGATTGTAAAAAAATAAATGAATCATCAAAAATACATTCCTTTTGAATCTCATATGCAAGTACATGGACTATTTGGACACAAGGATTAGCTTATTTTTGTGAAATTTGTATTAAATGTGATTTGGATCATTATGAGTCAAGTGAGTGGGTAGATACATGGATTCCATGATATCTAACCCCTTTATCTAAAGCTCAACCCTATTTACTCAATGATATGGTGAGCTCATTTCATTATGAACATATTTCAGACCTTGTACAAATAGGTCATGTTTATATTGTTGTTGTACCACATGGGAATGAAAAGAGATTAGACTATTGGTTGGCATAATGTGTACAAGGAAAACAAAAGATAACATAGGCTATGATAGATGATGATGGGTTCACATATCCTACTAGATAAATTACTATTATTATTGTGACTTGATTGTGAATATATTTTATTAGAAAGAATGGCATACCAACATTGAAGACATTGAGAAGCATAAAACCATACTCATGTATTCACACCTAGTTGTAGTAATAAGTGTTAAGTTATTGAAGTATCATATAAAACCTAAAAAAAAAGAACTATGGACAATTAGTAATGTTGATCATGAAGCAATATTGGATACTCTAAAGGTAAGAGATGACCCCTTAGATATGCTTGACTATCGTATAAGCTTCCAAAGGGACAAGTATGATAATCTTCATCTTAGTGAGATTCTTATTTTTGTATCTTTTTGGAATTGTTTTATTATCTAGGTCTATGAATGAGGTTACCTACCATGGCATCCCAAATGCTAGGTATAATTGTTAGTGTACATCTGTGTTCAAAAATATTTTGATGTTCACATTTCATTAATATTTCACTTTATAGCATTTTGTGTAATGATTTATTTTTTAAAGAGAGTTTTATTTAGTTGGAGACCAAAGAGTAGGTTTAAGAAAAATTTTGGTTTTAATTTGTGTCCCTAAAATCGTCATTATAGATAGTTATGTCCATCTTATAGCCTCTTGATAGGAATTTTTTCAATTCATAATTGTTATGATGACCTATGAATCATGCTTCATAATGTCCTTGTAATGAGATTTCTTATCATAACCAACACATGTGTTGGTATAATAGTTTAAATACATACCTAATATGTCCTAGATGCTTTGTGAAAAAAAAAATTATTATTTCTAAGGATACTTTTAAACCTCCTATGGTTGTTACCAATGACCTTATGCAGGGTAGTCACCAATAATGTGTATCATAACATTCAAGGGTGATTTGATAGTGTTTTGTATGTGATAGTTCCCTACTACTAGTATTTAACATATTTATGAATGTAGTTTCTAGTGATTTGATAGATGTAACTAACCTTTGGGTTGATTATGACTTTTGATTCTTGATTTTAATTAGATAGTCCTTGCAACAATTTGTAAAACTATTTCAATGTGTATTTGAACAAATTTTTTTTATGCATCATATGGGATTTTGTCATTCAGTTATGGATTATTGAATAATTCTTAGTTATGAATGTTTCTAGTAGTTGGGAGTATATTCCAAGGATAATTATACAACAAAACTTTTGAGATTCTAAATGCATACCCAATTCTCCATATAAGGACTTACATATGTGTTATTGTTTGAAATCTAAAGAAGACTTAGTTACCCATGTGATCAAGGCACAAGACTATGGTAGAAAATTGTTCTATCTCATTTAAACACAAATTAACTTCTACATTATAGTTGAGTGTAGTTTTAGCTTTTTTAATAAATAGAGTAAATAGTTCTATTCAACATGTGCCAAAACATAAGTGAGTCCCTACTTGATTCATCCTTAGGGAACTATGTTTATTATTTTTATGGAGTAAAAAGTGTCCACTTGTCTTTTTACCTCCTTGTTTATCTCCTAGGTCCCCGTCATTACATTATACATTGAAAATGTTTACCCCAACACAAAATTGCCTGACACCCAAGTGAAATTGGAATATGGGCCTCATGCTTTATCTTATCCTAGACCTAAAAAGGGGTAGTGGACATGGACAGTGCCACCCATGTCCCCCCTTTTAGGTTGGATCTAATTTAAGGTTATGTTGGCATTTCACCTTTCTCAAGGTTCCTCCTTGTCGGCTCTTTTGGTTAAATTTCATGATTATGAGAGGGAATGCATATATAAGTGTGTTTTTGAATTCATCTGTAACTAGGTCGAAAATAGCTGACTTGAGATATTGAAGTGAAGAAAGCAAGAGCATTCATTGTGATTCTAGAGTAGATTTGTGTGTTGCTTCAGGTTTTGAAGTTCCCATCTATCTATCCTTAGGAGACTTTGAAGGATCTTCATCCTCTTAAGGGTTTCATCACATAGATGATATCATTGTTTATCATCATTTGATTCATTATATCATTATTATGTTTAGCCTCTAGCTTGCAAGGACACACACTCTTATATCAATCAACAGTGTTGGAAAGCTTGAATGCTATCCCAGGATTTGACTAAGGCAAGTCCCTAATCACCATAAACCCCCAAACCATCTCTTGTCATCTTGTGTGCAAGTTACAGGAGAAAGATCTAGAGAATGTGAAGCTATAGGAAGACTGAGTGAAGATCAAGGTTTCAGGATCTAATAATATTCATAGAATATTCCTCTATCCAGGACTCAGGTGGTGGTTCCCTAGCCTTTCTACCCTTTCTAACTTAAGATCTGGCATCAAGGAAACATTTGCAAGATCTTTCTAGTTCAAACCTCAGGCAAAATCCTCCAGCCAGGACTTGGGTAGTCCCAAATTAGTCCTATGACATCGCTAATTTTAGGAGATAGGCTCTATCATCTTCTCGATCAATCATGTGCAATTGATTTCTAGATATCTATTGTACTTATTATGTTATAAGTTGATCATTGTACAACTAGGGTTTCATGCATTATTGACCTAGGGTTTTATAGAAATTCTAAATTAAATTGGATCCATCAATAACATACCTAAGTACAAGATCTTTAGCTAAGTCCACCTTCATTTGGTAGTGATTTGGCTCAGTCATGTCCTTGAGTGTTATATGGAAAAGGATTTGATATAGTTTGCATCCTAATTGTTATCATTCTCCTTTTTCATACTAAACATTTTGGTGAACCCATAGCTTCGAGCATTGGCATTTTTCTGATTGTTCAAATTAGATCTTGCATTAATTTATTACACATTTTTCATTATTCATTTGAAAATTTTACATCATCTTACATCTTTAATTTGAGAAGCTCATACTTTTACAATTACACATTGTTTATTTCAACGTAACAAATTTAACATCTCTTTCACATTTTTTTGCAAGAAATCTTAATTTTTTCTATATTACCTTTTGTACAACACTTTTATCATTTTGATCACTTTGTTTGTAGTGACACTAGTGCATTTTTGATCTTTGAAAAAAGCTTGAAAAACCTAGCTTCCTCAAACTAGTGTCTTGATGTACAAAAGTCTCTCATATTGGTGGTACTTGATTAATGAATAGATCCAATTGTATATTGTTGTTCTGATTAGAAACACACATAGAACATTATGCAAGAGGGCAGCAAATTAATTCAAAACACATAAAATGGAAGAGAAATCTGCAATATGTATTATATTGAAAATCTGAAAATGAGATACATAAACATTGAGCTCATATGCTCTCATACAACATGGGCTTCAAACATACAAAAATATGCAACTCAACATTCTAGCTTCATTCCAATAGCATCTGGGTATGTAAACACATCTTCTCCAAAATCCCCTTTCCCCAAATGCATAAGCCTCAATATGTAGAAATTTCCTGAGAAGAAACCCTATTGGTTTCTCAAAAACAACCTCCATAAATCCACAAAACAAACCTGTCACTTCCAACCTATCATCGCTCCCTCAATTTTTGGGATTTTCTAAAATGGGTTTTGGGTTTCGTACCTCTCCTTCCTAGCTTTCCATAACATTTTAAATTTCTTAATTTCAATAAGATATGGGAAAATTATGCTCATTTTACTGAGACTGGGTCTCATAATTTCAACCCAAACATGCAACAACATGCAAAGCTTCTGGCCCCACCTCTAGGAAATCAATTCCAAGATTCTTAGCAGTCTCACTTATGAAAAAATCAGTCAAATCACACCAAAATTACATTTACAATTTCACCCAAGGGAAATTACATTTGTTTCAAATTAAAATATTATTTCCCAAAGCCTACAAACCAAATTAAAATAACAATATTTTTTATGATGCAAGATTGCCATTGACCGTGGATGCTCCTGCATCATGTTCCAAGACATTTCATGATGGCATCTTCATGTTATCCCTCTTTGAAATATTTTCATGCACAAATCCTAGATTTTGAAAATATCTCTAAATTCACTAATTAATGTGCATCCTCATGTTTTAGAACACATAGCATCTGTGAATGATTTTGGTGTTTCTAAATGTTCCACATATGAACTCCAACTCCTTTATTATATACATGGTTTTTATAGCTTCACAATACTCATGGGTGTATATCCTTTGATATTTAAAGATTTAACTAAATTCATCTCTATGAATACCCATGAGAAGGATGATTGTGATAGTTCTTCTTCTTCTATTGCTACTACAAATCATGATAATGCCTTGGATCTACTATCTAAAGTATATGATGATGATGATGATGATGCCATGAGTAATGAGCTATGATATTATCTACCCTCATTGAGCCACACTTGATAGGGTGGCCTCCTCTTCTTAGGTGTATATGTTGATGTGGCATGTTCCTCTGTGTAGTGTTAAATGTTTGTTTAGGTCTCCTTGGATGACCCTTGATACTCTTGTAAGGTCGAGGATACAAGGTGACCACCTCCATTGTGACATTCCTTCTATTTGTTTCTATATTCTTCTACACTTCTCTTGTTGCAATTTTTGTGTGTGGTGTCTTGGGGGCATAACATTGTGGATGGTGTCTTGGGGGTATCTTCCCACATTTTGAACCTAAGTCACTTTTGTTCCTCTCTCATTTTTCCTAATTTTATTCTTTCATTGTACTTGTGGCTCTACTAGTCAATGGATGATGACAACAAATATATACTTCTGATAAAGACCATGCATACCTAAATGAGAACAAAAAAGGACCTAGTCCATATATGAAGATGGGGGTAATTTGTTACTGACGTTTGACTAGTAGAATAACTTTGTGTTGTGATGTGATCATGTATCGTGTTGTGAAATTGTTGTAACAAACCTTTGCAATACTCCAAATCTACTTCTATGCACTTTGAATTGTTATTGTCTCACCTTGTAGCTACACGCAGTTCTAAGATACCTGAAGCATAACCTCATAGCTATACTCGGTTCTGAACCTGTAAGTATAGACCTAGTTTATTTTAGTGGTAGGTTGCCTTATTTATGTGTTAGTTTCATGAAATTATTTGGTTTCTATCATAGAATAGATTTTCTAGCAAAAGCTTATTATTGATAAATGGTTGTTAGTAAATGATATTGATGTGTTTCTATTGTGATTTTTGGGAATAATTCAGTGATCATAAGCACATGTGACTTTGGAGCATGGGCTTTGCAAAAGATCTTGTTCCCTTGCATGTTTTAAACCTTACCTTTAACATGATTTCTACTCGCAAGTGCGAGCAACCACTTTAACGTGGGGGCATATATTTTGGTAAATGCTTGGATATCTTAGACATTGTGATAAAATGTGCGTATATTACCTTTTTACCATAAGCCATCTCTGTGACTTAGGTGGGGTTTTATACTTTGTTTTGTGTGTTTACATATACTTCCTTTTAACCGTAAGGCATCTCCGTGATGTAGGTGGGGTCGTATACTTTGAGTGCATGCTTCATTTTCACTATAAGGCATCTTTGTAATGTAGGTGGGGTTGCATTCTTTTGAAAGCCCTTCTGTGTAAGGCGAGATGATCTATTCCCTTGAGTAAGTTGCACATCCTTTTGAAAAAGTTCTCTCATGGGAGGCAAGGTTGGATCTTGACTTATTCACCGTTAAGCATGTTTTTGGTAGTTGTGGTAGCGTAGCTCAACCATTAGTTGTATTTGGTGTGTTTTAGATGGTGCAGCGTAGCGATGAGCTCCTCCCTATCATTTGTGTTTTCTTTGTATAAGACGTATAGTGGGTTGACAACACATTCTATGGTGCTCATGTATTTCGTGTGTATTATGTGTGTTTTCCATGTGTCTTGAGTGTTTTGTGGAGGCATGTAGTGATAAGCTCCCCCATGCCATGTGTCTTGTGTGTTTTGTGGAAATGTGTGGTGATGACCTCCCCTCACACTGTGTGTTTTGTGTGCTTTGACGGTGGAACATATCGATGAGCTCCCCACATTGCCTAGATAGGGTTATATATTTCTTTAATCATGTATTCTCTTAATGTATACCTTGTTTATTGCGTGACTACATTCATGTCCTCTCTGTGTATGCATGTTGCTTTACTATCATCTTTGTGTTTTACGTGTTTATCATATGTTTTCTTATGTTTGCCTAAGCTTGGGGGATAGAAATGGTCTTCCAAACTTAGGGTGTGTTTTCGCTCTAGTGCCTAATGTGTTTGATGTGTTTTCAACCATACTTTAATGAATATACTAATACACACATTAAAGTGGGGGCTAAATGTTATGGAGTAAAAAGTGTCCACTTGTCTTTCTACCTCCTTGTTTAGATCGTAGGTCCACGTGATTACATTATACATTGAAACTATTTATCTCAACATACAATTACCCAACACCCGAGTGAAACTGGAGTATGGGCCCCATGCTTCATCTTATCTTGGACCTAAAAAGGCGTAGTGGACATGGGTGGTACTGCCCCTATCCCCCCTTTTAGGTTGGATCTAATTTAATGTTTTTTCAGTATGTCACCTTTCTCAAGGTTCCTCCTTGTTGTCTCTTTTGGTTTAATTTCACAATTATGAGTGGGAAATCATATATAGTTGTGTTTTTGGATTCATTTGTAACTAGGTTGAAAAGAGCTAACTTGAGATATTTAAGTGAAGAAAGCAAGAACATTCATTATAATTCTAGAGTAGATTTATGTGTTGTTGCAGGTTTTGAAGTTATCATCTATCTATCCTTAGGAGTTGAAGGATCTTCATCCTCTTAAGGGTTTCATCACATAGGTGATATCATTGTTGTTTATCATCATTTGATTCATTATATCATTATTATATTTAGCGTCTACCCTATAAGGGCACACACTCTCTATCAATCAACAACGTTGGGAAGCTTGAATGTTATCTTGGGATTTGACTGAGCCAAGTTCCTAAACACCATAATCCTTCAAACCCTCTCTTGTTGTCTTGTGTGCAGGTTACAAGAGCAAGATTTGATGAATGTGAAGCTACAAGAAGATTGAATGAAGATCAAGGTTTCAAGATCTGATAACAGACAAAATATTCCTCTATCCAAGGCTTGGGTGGTGGCACCCTAGTCTTTCTACCCTTTCTGACTTTAGATCATGCATTAGCATTTACAACATCTTTCCAGTTCAGACCTTAGGCAAAATCTTCTAGTTAGGACTTGGGTGCTGTCGAATTAGTCCTCTGACACCTCTACTTTTGAGAGATAGGTTCTATCATCTTCCTAATCATCCATGTGCAATTGGTTTCTAAATATTTGTTGTACTTATTCTATTATAACTTGATCATTGTAAAACTAGGGTTTCATGCATTATTGACCTAGGGTTTGATAGAAAGGCTGAATTAAATCTGATCTATCAATAACATACCTGAGCACAAGATCTATAGTTGATTCCACCTTCATTTGATAGTGATTTGGCATGGTCTTGTCCTTGAATGTTATATGGGAAATAGTTTGATCTAGTTTGCATCCTAATTGTCATCATTCTCCTTTTTCATACTAAACAATTATATGTACTACCACCATGGATAAAACCATGTACTATAAATTTGTGTCAGATCCAAAGGGAACATTTGACTACCACACATTAGATGGATTATGTATTGTTGATTCAAATATCATATGCATTAGTCTAAGTGAAGGGGATTCACATAAGGGATATAAAATCATAACCCCAAATTTGGATGTAGTAAGTTTTGAAATGACAATAATTTTCATATTCTTACTTAATATCATGTTATCAATTTATTTGGTGTGTTTTCTCTAGTACTAACTTGGTAGGTCTAGTCATAGAGGGTACATCACATTAAATTTAATATGTAATGTATAATCTACATTTGGTTATATTCTAGTCCCCTACTATGCCTTACATACCAATGGGGGCCAAATTTTGTTGAATCATGTTAGAACATTGTCATTCCAACAAGTTATTTTTCATGCGGATCTATCATGAATATAAACATTATTTTTCATATGTGCACATGTAAGCTGAAAAGACAAGTAATTAATGCAAAGAAAAAGGCAGGAAGGGCTTAAGTCAGCCTTGACACCATGGTGAAATTGGAGAATCTTTACCATTGGATCAAAAACAAATGTCTAAAGTCCAATGAAGACTACATAAGAACAAAATAAATAAGGATTGGGACATCAAGGCCACCTATTTTGGTATGTCAAAATAGAGAATTCTAAAAAATTCAAACTACCCTAAAAATGCATCGGAGTATCTAGGAGGGGTGAAATTTTGACACTCTAACAGACCTTAAAGGAAAAAATGATCCAAAGGAGTGAGACTTAGCAAAAACAAAGGTTAAGAAAATTGAAAAAAAAAAGGAAAAGGAAACTATAATAGAAAGGAGAAAAGAAATGGGTGGGAGGTCCTCTCTTTGCCTTTGAGAAAGTGGGACGTGTTGTGTCTACCACAACAAATGACCCCAAACAAAACAACCAAAGAGACACACCAAAAGAACCACAAGAACACAACAAAAGAACAACAAGAACACAACAAACAAGCAAAGGAACACAACAAACAACAAAAGGAACACAATGAACAAATGAAGAAACACAATGCCCCCAAAAAAATGACTAAAGGAAACTCAAACATAAAAAAAACACCTTCCTAACTACAATCATCCCAGACTATCCCCAAAGAAACTTGAAAGGCATGTATATAGAATGCCCTCTAACTAATCTTTCATGATGTTCAGTAGTAACAACCTAGCACATGTGGTCCTTAAGAAGGTAAAATCATCTTTATATTTTGAAAAGTAAGATTTAATAAAAACAGGTTCATTTCCTAAGTGTGTATTTTTTAGAATTAAGAGTTGAGGGTCTTCAGTTGGATCATGATTAGGTTTTGGTACCTTTAGTATCATATTCAAATTTAAAATAATATCAATAAGTGAAAGAGAGTTGAAAGATACAACTTGATGCTTATGTAATGGGGTCCCTCTCTCTAGAGGTCTTAACTCATGGTGTACTTCTCCACTTTGTTCAAATATCTTTGGATGGGGGGGTAAATGAATGGAAATCTTTGACTAACATATGTTGAGACCTTTCTTCATTACGGAGTGAATAATTATCTTCATTGTCCTTTACTTCCAACATGCCCCTGACATCAATTTTGGTCTCAAAATTGGGCACTACGACATTCTCTTCTACCCTCTAAACAACATCCAAGAACAATAAGCATGAGAGCTCAGAGTGGTGATCTAAATGCACCCTACACTAGTTGGGAAAAAACAATTCCATGATAGATACCTTTAGTGCTCAAGACTTCCTTATCCTTTGCTAGTTTCTTCATGAGTTCTTGATGCATCATAGATTTTGTTCTATATTCACTCATTGTAACATCCCGCCCCGCAACCCTAAAGGGTAAGGGCCAAAAGAGGACAAGATATATTTTTTGACATAAATAGATAACATATACATAATACAATTGTTGACTCAGTAGATCGACAACATTTATGGCCAAGTATGGCCGAATGCACAACCCACAGGAGAGGACTAAATCACTCTCTAGAGAAACATTATTAAACTACGTTCATTTTAAACAAGAACCCAAATGTTCCTATAACCCATTCCAGATTATAAACATGAGTCCAAAAGTATCATAGTACAAGATGATCTGATACCCACACCGGAATCCGTAAACCAAATAGGAAACATCTCATTTCTTCTCATTAATTTGCATGATTACATCCTCTCTCTTAAGAGAGTATAATTACATAAAAGAATATATAGTGCAATCGCATAGCCATGAGTATGATATACAAGTACAATAACATAGTCCTAAATATGATGCAATGACTGAATAGGTACAACAACAAATAGGGTAATGGGGAGTGAGAACATCTCCAATCTGGTGCTCTACTAATCTATTCACCAGTCTCCAATGGTGGTGGCAACACCTCCCAACCATGTGGAATCATAAGAGACCACCCCACCATGCTCAGTGGTAGTCACAAGGCCCAAACATAAGTAACAAGGTAAGGGTATCCAGGATGGCCAACACTCACATCAATCATGGAGCAGACATGGAAAACAATACATAATGCCAAGTCATAACATAGAGATGCTCGTCAAATACAATATCGGCTACTACTCATGACTACAAAGGTACAATACACTAGGGTGCAGATCAGATGGAGTGTCATCATGTGTGCACGAAGGGATGGAACCACATAGAATCAAGAACACTACTCATACCGACGAGAAGACAACGAATCCTAAATAAATGCCCAACAGATGGATAACTCAACACCCCGCAGGTGGATCGGCCTTCTCATGTGCATCCTTAGCATTTACAAGCACTCAAGGCCATGCACAATGACTCATTATCCTAGACCTAAACTTGTCTCGTTTAGCTGAATGAGGTATACAAAATAAAATTAGAAACAATCCAATAAAAATAGGTGACACGGTGAGTGTCCCATCTGCATCCCCAAAGTATTTGGAATAGACACAAAAGGCAAGGGACGTGTACCAAGGACACCGCATCTAACTCAGCAGAAACACAATATGTATATAAATATTAAATAGAAAATTGAAAACTATGATCTACAAAACAAAAGCTTTCGATGACAATGTAATTTATTGAAAATAGCCCTTTGTCAGCTAGGTCAGTTGTGTGATAACTCTAGTTACACAAATCAATTCCATACTCAAGTGGCTGATTTTAAACCCTTAATCTAACTTATACACTAGCAAGTGGTATGTAATTGTGGGAAAAATGCGAACTCTTTCCATTTGCTGTAGTAGCAAGTTTTATGTGTTATTCTTGAGTACCCAATTATTGAAAATAACCACCAAGCAAAATGCATGCTTGTAAAGTAAGCAAAGACAATTTTACAACAATTTACATGCATTTGCAAGTTTTCAAGAACATGGCACTTTGATAAACAAATTTGTGAAACTGCTCTCTACGGGACCAGTAGGTTGTTATAACATTAGTTGACCTTCACAGTATCACTAATAATTAAGATTGTTTAAGGATAAAAACTTCTGAAATGAGTGAAATTGGATGAAAGATGCATATGAAATACTTAAGCAGTTCAAAATAACAAATAGTTCTAGAAAATATAGTTTATGATTGTATTTGTTAGCCATGATTTCCAATGCTTTCTCACAACACAGTCCAAGCAATAGACCTCTTTGGGTCATACTAGAAACACTAGATTTGGTTCTATTGGTGTTGAGATGAGATATATATAAATAGATTTAAGAATTGAGTGACTCCCTTTATACTACAACATTTTCTAGACTAGAAACTGATGAGATTTTGAGGGCAACAAGGTTGTATTTACCTCTATGGAAGCAGACATCCTCTCCAAAACTAACGAGTTGTTTTGCTTGTCTCTTCTAGATCCTCAAATCTTGCAACTCGATATGCTCACCTAAGTTCTTCCTTTCCTCAAGGTGATGTCATTTCAGTTAAGTGCTGATTTTTGGATACACACCAAATGGGTTTTTTAAACAAATGCCATTGGCTAGCGTAAAGCCAGATTCCTAAACCTTTTCCAGCATACTCACTGCTTGTGCCAAGATTGGAACTATGGAACATGGTATGGACATCCAACAAAGCATAATGGAAGGGGAATTTTTATCAAATGCTGCAGTTACAAATGCCATGATAGACAAGTATGCAAAATTGGGGAAACAAGACAAGGCATGAAACTATTTTCCAGAATACCTCAAGTAGACAAAATTTGGAGGCACGGACAAGATTCAAACTGCTTGACAGAGTGCCTCAAATAGGCAAAATTTGGAGGCATAGAGAAGATTTGAACTAATTGACAAAATAACTCAAATAGACGTGTTCTCATGGATTGCAATGATTGCAAGATATGCACATAATGGATTTGTTGAGACAACTTAGAAACTTTTTAAGTAAATACAATAGGCAGGTGTAAAGGTAAACTCCACTACCTTTGTTGCGTCCTCCCTACTTGTGCAAAATTGAAGCATAGAGAAGGCACCCACTCTCTTCCTTTCTTTTGCATTTCAAGAGCCTCTAAAATGAGACATTGACTCTCCTCTTTATCAAATATTTTCACTGCCTTAATTGCCTCTAGTTAAACTCAACACAACTCCTCTCAATAATTGAACCCTATTCCCTCGATAAATGGCTTAGCAAGCCTATTTAATGTGAAGACAAGAAAGTAGACACCCCCCGCGATTACACAATACACCCGGGTATAATTTGTTTACTTGTTCTCAAGTTTGAATGGGTAGATGGGGGAGTTGAGTGCATTGGATGATGTAAGGAACAACTATTAGGTGAACATCTATTAGTTCTACATTAGATTCTTCCTATCCTGCCTGTGGCCTAATTAGACGTTGCATTTCATTGCTCAACGACTTATCTATTTCTTGGAGTTATTTCACCTCATCCAATGATAGATATTAATGGACTTCACCTATCAGTTAGATATTTTCTTCCTCCTTAAGCTCACTCACCAACTTCTCAAAGGGCCAATAGGGAGGGTTGTTACATCCTACCCCTTAGGACTAGGTTTACTCCTAGAAGCCTGCAAACGCTAAGATACATCCATAGCACACACTAGTCCATGAAACTTGATATGATTATAAAAATTAGGTTATCACATGCATAATTACATGCAATTAGTCCCAGTACATGGGTAAGGAATAGGCAAGGCAGGCATTCCTACAAAATATACATTAGCATAAAACAAATTTCTCCAATCAAAATAAAGAATGATGCCAAGGAAACCACATTAAAAAATCAATAGAAACCAAGGAGAAAAGCCTCAACCACCACACTAGCAACTACACATGACCATAAGGGGCAATCCGAGCATTACCGTTAGGTAACTAGATGATAGGACAACACGGGAACATTGCACTAGCAGGGTATAGTGGCTAGGGTAGGGAACAAGGCCTGTGACTATCTCCAGTAACCACCATTGGGGAATACAAGTATGCTCGGGCCTGTGAATCCAGGTAGATTCGATACTCAATACCTGCAACACTCCAAGCACATGTCAAAGTACATGTGCATATATCATACAATAGCCAAAGCATCAATGGTCATTAGGAAGAGGGTCACGACATCGTAAGCCTATCGGATATGAGAATTACGACATCATCCCTTTCCTATCCATGATCATCCAAAAGCACTGATAACAGTATATAAACATATAGGCATGTAATTCCAACATAAACCACACAATTTTCTCATAATTTGTAGTAAAATGCACTTTAAAGACATAAAATTTTCAATTCTTTAACTTTTATATGCAGCTATCTATATAAAATGGAGCACACATACACACATATACATAATTTCAACCTCTGATTTCATAGCATGCATGACATCTCTTTACATATAATGCAATAGTTTGTCACTTTTCAAGGCATAATGAAGCAAATTTTGTTCTCTTCTATATTTTAATATGCAACTACATGCATGACAATTGTACCACCAACATATACAAACACACTCATTCACATCGCAAGGCTACACTAGGGGTTCATGTGGATGTCGTAGTACCATCCAAAAACAATTATATCCATGAGTCCATAACCAATAAACATGTGCAATATCCAAAACACATAACCATGTCCACTATCCAAATCCAATAACCATATCCAATATCCAAAACTAATAACCTTGTGTCTTGATGGCATTGACCCACCTAATGAGCCCTTCCATACAAGCCACAATGACATATCTCTTGTTTATGTAAGGGTTTTAGCCTCCAAGAGATAGTCAAACAATAGGAAGGTAGTGAATTAGAGCTTAGAACAACTCACACATACCCCCATCCACAAGGGTTTCCCTATGTCTACTTCCTTGTATACACTCAAACAGGTGGGTCCCACCATACCCAATGACGAATCACATCACAACAAAAGACCAGCATTTGAAAACAAGAAAGTCAATGAGTTTAGCCACGAAAATATAAATAAGGAAGAGTAAATCTCAATTCTAACAATAAAATAAGAAAAAATGCGCATCGTTTCAACAGTAAATCAAATGTAACCACAAGAGTTACATATCAAGAAAATCATCCATGTCTAAACCAATACAAACAAGATAAACCACAGTGCTGGTCCACACAAGTATAGTAAAAGTCACCACTAACCGATGAGAAGATTCACAATCTTTGAAATATACACATTATATCACTACATGACTATCGCTAGTCACCACATGAGGAAGGAGGAAAACAAGTGTGACTGTCTCCATAGTCCTTCATGTGGGTGTGGCCAACTCACGCAACCCTCACATGGAAAAGTATTGTGCCAGAACTCCCAGGTCACATACCTCATGTGACGTGACTACACATGGTATACGCCAAGCAGAGAAAGCACGCAATGGCCGAATATCGCATGGAAATGTCCTACTTATAGGAACATCCCACATAGTGTGTACCCACGGAGAAAGCATGTGCGGCAATATATAGAGATAGAGGTGCACATGGCTAGGTTCCACTTGCATGCCAACTGATTGGAATCGAGGCCCTCTTGAGCGAACCCTCTACTTTGTGCAAGAAACCACTCCTCTCTACACAAGTAGAAACACAACATATATACTACACCTTCACACATCTAGGTATGTGGCATTGTGTCCTCAATCTCAGCTCGCTACCATCAATGACATGGCATCCTCACCAGCACTGTGTCAGAACACCAGTGGAGGGTGGCAACATATCTAAAACAATCACATTAGGGTAAGATCATAGTTGTCACATGTGCTCATACCACAACTAATATCATCCTCAAGAACTATGCAGATTAGGAGCTAACACTTTATGAACCAAGTATCTAGTCGATTAATAAGGAGAAGTAGTGAGTACTTCCCTAGGACGTTGAAATGATCGGCATCGTTTCACGCCGCCATTATGCGTACGTTGTGAAATTCCCTCCCAAGGAACTTTGTTGCTGCTACTACCCTCTACATATTGACCTATCCACAACCCTCAGGTTGGTATTCAATAGGGTGACAACAGAAAGCACATAGATGGTATGGTTTTCTCCCATACACATAATCCATACATATCCTCCATGGATGGGTACGCAGTACCACCATCCCATGGGCACACATCTCAAGCACTAGTTAATCACAACACTCAACAGGAATACATCAATGGATGTTCACAACATAGGGAATACAATCACAATTTCTCTTATCTAGGCATAACCATAGCCCACACATGACTATGCAACATGATGTAAAATATACAACTTTACCCAAAAATAGTATTCCCAAATATCCATACCAATTTTCTCTTTTCACAAGGGCAACTCATTTACCCATAACATCATAGATTCACTTTGCAATTCTGTAAACATAACGCAATAGTGTATGAACATGTATATCATCATCACTATCACTTTTACATCAATGCATAACCATAAGTAACATTTTTTACAATCATTATTACAGTCACTTCTACAATCACATAAAGATATACATCTCATAATGACACATAATGCGACATCGTGTCACAAGTCATAGGAATACCATTCGTTCACAAGATAATCAGATGCTAATAACATAATGGAATGAGTTTTATTTGAGGAACTCTAATCATTTATCTACATTCGCATCCATACATATTAGCTTAAGTAACCATGGTGGTGTCAATGGCATACAATTGCTCATCAAGCAAGATATGCAACATTCCTATTACCCTACATTAAGTATTTTTTATTTGCATTAAAATACAAGTGTTCACCTATATGATCTCATTAAAATCACAATGCAATAGAAGAGATCAAATTTCATCAACAAGATATATCCACTAAACAATTACCATCCTCATTCAAGCTTATTAAGCAATGAGTTACTCATAAACATGTAATCACTTTCAATTGCATAACCATAACAAACATAAGTTATTCTTCACTAATTCTTTTACTTATTACAACTTTCACATGCTAATTAAACCCATATACCATTATTCTAACATCTTGTTAACTATTGACAACTACAAAGAGGAGAGACAAATAGATATCTCCTCAAATCAAGACATTACATGCCATCCAATATACATTACACAAACATGCAAATTCTATTAAGGGAAAATTTAAGGCACCATTAGTATTCAAATGACTTCAATATGCTATCAAGGGTGATAAATGGTAGCAACTCAAGCACATCAAGAGGTTATAAGAAAAATTAGTAATCATCCAACACTTACAAGAGAACATGGAGCAATCAAACTAATCTGCCACATCCGCAAACAGCTACATCCTATCATCCTTTACATATATAATACAAGAAGGAATTACAAGAGCAATTCATGACCAATTAGGGTTATTTCATTCACTAGCAACATAAAGGAAGACGCAAGAAGAGCATATCCAAGCAGGGGTAATTAGGCAACCCAAGTTACCTTCAACCTGCAAACACATAAGGTAGAATATTCCTACCATTGTCTTATAACATGGGAGAATGATCACTCTTTACCATGGGAGACTCTCAACCAAGGTCAACACTCTAGTCCCATTGAGTAAGGTAAGGCCAAGGAGGCTATTTCCTCCACGATTTCTAAAAATGGGGTTGTAACTTAACCCTCTAATGCCATGCTAAGGCATGAAAGCAATCAATACTATAAAAAAACAATATAACAAGCTCACGTCGAACACGCCAAACATAGCCAAACATAGAAGGCTCAAGTATGCTAGAGCTCCCAGTGTGTGAACATAGGCTCTGATACCAGATGTAATATCCCACCCTGCAACCCCGAAGGGTAAGGGCCAAAAGAGGTCAAGATAATTTTTTTTTGACATAAATAGATAACATATACATAATACGATTGTTGACTCAGTAGATCGACAACATTCATGGCCAAGTATGGCCGAATGCACAACCCATAAGAGAGGACTAAATCACTCTCCAGCGAAATATTAATAAACTACATTCATTTAAAACACCAACCCAAATGTTCCTATAACCCATTCCAAATTATAAACATGAATCCAAAAGCATCATAGTACAAGCGGATCTGATATCCACACCAGAATCCGTAAACCAAATAGGAAACATCTCATTTCTTCTCATTAATTTGCATGATTACATCCTCTCTCTTAAGAGAGTACAATTACATAAAAGAATATACATTGCAATGGCATAGCCATGAGTATGATATATAGGTACAATAACATAGTCCTAAATATGATACAATGACTAAATAGGTACAACAACAGATAGGGTAATGGAGAGTGAGAACATCTCCAATTTGGTGCTCCAATAACCTGTTCACTAGTTCCCAATGGTGGTGGTAATGCCTCCCATTGATGTGGACTCATCAGAGACCACCCAACCATGCTCGGAGGTAGTCACAAGGCCCAAACGGAAGTAACAAGGTAAGGGTATGTAGGATGGCCAACACTCACATCAATCACGGAGCAGACACAGAAATAAAATACATAACACCGCAGCCATAACATAGAGATGCTCATCAAATATAATGTCGGGTGCTACTCACGACTACAAAGGTACAATACACTAGGGTGCAGATCAGATGGAGTGTCATCATGTGTGCACGAAAGGATGGCACCACACAGAATAAAGAACACTACTCATACTGATGAGGAGACTCAACCATGCCCGAATCAACGGCCCGCAGATGGATAACTCGATGCCTCGCATGTGGATAGGCCTTCTCATGTGCATCGTTAGCCTTTACAAGTGATCAAGGCCATGCACGAGGACTCATTATCCTAGACCTAAGCTCGTCTCGTTTAGCCGAACGAGGTATACAAAACTAAATTAAAAACAATCAAATAAAAATAGGTGACACGGTGAGTGTCCCATCTGCATCCCCAAAGTATTTGGAATGGCCACAAAGGGCATAGGACATGTCCCAAGGACACCACATCTAACTCAACTAAAACACAATATGTATATAAATATTAAATACAAAATTGAAAACTGTGATCTACAAAACAAAAGCTTTCGATGACAGTGTAATTTATTGAAAATAGCTCTTTGTCAGCTAGGTCAATTGTGTAATAACTCTAGTTACACAAATCAATTCCATACTCAAGTGGTTGATTTTAAACCCTTAATCTAACTTACACACTGGCAAGTGGTATGTAATTGTGGGAAAAATGTGAACCCTTTCCATTTGCTGTAGTAGCAAGTTTTATGTGTTATTTTCGAGTACCCAATTATTGAAAATAGCCACCAAGCAAAATGCATGCTTGCAAAATAATCAAAGACAATTTTACAACGATTTACATGCATTCGCAAGTTTTCAAGAATAGGGCATTCTGATAAACAAATTTGTGAAGCTGCTCTGTACGGGACCAGTAGGTTGTTATAAAATTAGTTGATCTTCATAGTATCACTAATAATTAAGACTATTTAAGGATAAAAACTTTTGAAACAAGAGAAATCAGATGACAGATGCATATGAAATACTTAAGCACTTTAAAATAATGAATAGTTCTAGAAAATATAGTTTATGATTGTATTTGTTAGCCATTATTTCCATTGCTTTGTCACTTCACAATCCAAGAAATAGACCTCTCTGGGTCGTGCTAGAAACACTAGATTTGGTTTTATTGGTGTTGAGATGAGAAACATATAAATAGATTTAAGAATTGAGTGACTCCCTTTATACTATAGCATTTTCTAGACTAGAAACGAATGATATTTTGAGGGCAACAAGGTTGTATTAACCTCCCTAGAAGGAGGTATCCTCTCCAAAACCCACGAGTTGTTTTGTTTACCTTATCTGGATCCTCAAATCTTGCAACTGGATATGCTCACCTGAGTTCTTCCTTTCCTCAAGGTGATTTTATTTCAGGGATACGCTGATTGCAAGATACACACCAAATGGATTTGTTGAAAAGGATTTAGAAACTTTTAAACAAACGCCACTTGCTGGCGTAAAGCCAGATTCCTAAACCTTTGCCAGCATACTCACTGCTTGCGCCAAGATGGGAACTATGGAACAGGGTATGGATGTCCAACAAAGGATAACAGAAGGGGAATTTTTATCAGATGTTACGGTTGCAAATGCCATGGTAGACAAGTATGCAAAATGGGGAAAGCAAGACAAGGCATGAAACTATTTTCCAGAATGCCTCAAGTAGACAGAATTTGGAGGCACGAACATGATTCAAACTACTTGACAGAATGCCTCAAATAGGCAGAATTTGGAGGCACAGACAAGATTCAAACTGCTTGATAGAATGCCTCAAATAGACGTGTTATCACAGACTACAATGATTGTAGGATATGCACATAATGTATTTGTTGAGACGGGTTAGAAAATTTTTAAGCAAACACAATAGGCATGTCTAAAGCTAAACTCCACTACCTTTGTTGTGTCCTCCCTGCCTGTGCAAAACCGAAGCACAAAGAAGGCACCCCCTCTCTTCCTTTCTTCTGCATTTCAAGAGCCTCTAAAATGATGTGTTGACTCTCCTTTTTATCAAATATTTTTACTACCTTAACTACCTCCAGTCAAACTCAACACAACTCCCCTCAACATTGAACCCTATACCCTCGATAAATGGCTCAGCAAGCCTATTTAATGTGAAGACAAGACAATAGACACCCCTCGCAATTATAAAATACAATCGTATAATTTGTTTACTTGTTGTCAAGTTTGACTGGGTAGATGGGGGAGTTGAGTGCATTGGATAATGTAAGGAACAGTTGTTAGGTGAACATCCATTAGTTTTATATTAGATTCTACCTATCCTGCATGTGGGCTGATTAGACGTTGCATTTCATTGCTCAACTACTTATCTGTTTCTTGGAGTTATTTCACCTCATCTGATGATAGATATTAAATGTGCTTCACCTATCAGCTAGATAGTTTCTTCCTCCTTAAACTCACTCACCAACTTATCAAATAGCCAAAAGGGAGGGTTGTTACACTCATGTACATATCATTACCTTCTATTTTACATTCTAGGCCGATGTGAATTTGATATGCTTGATCAGTAGAAGGTGATTGATGAATATGTATATTTGCATTCAACCATTATCCCCTCAACATTTAGTTTTTATTCTTCCATCACCCTATAATTGACTCAAGACCTGAGTGATCAAGTTGCCATCATCAGGAACAACTCCCAGCCAATTATTCATTGGGTTCTTTCCCTACTTTATAGAAGAAAAATTCTCAATTATTATCATATCCATAGGCATTCCATTCCCCCTTTCATTGGGACCATTACTTACAAGTCCATCAGAAGGGACTTCACCATCACCACCTATCATGAAAGCGTCTATGAATGCATTGATCAATAAACTCAATTTTGTTTTCTAGTGGATCCAAGTCAGTCTGAAACTCTTCGCCAACCAATTGATCTATTTAAATTTTGCCATCATTTAAAGTAGACCTACCACACCCTCTTGTAAGTCCATTATTTCATTCTCTTCATTAGGTGATTGCAAAGCCTCTTGTATCTTATCTAGCTTTAGTTGATCATGTTCATCCTCTTCCCTTCTAAACATCTTACCAAAATTTAAATCTGTATCTCAGCCCCATGACTAATCTTGCATTAGGATAGTATAATTTTGATCAATATCATTGTCACTTTAAGATTCACTATCGTATGAAGAGCCAGACTCCCATGGATCAAAGTCTTTCTCAAGAGAATACCTGATCTAATTTATAGCACGGGGAGACTGTAAACTTTGAGGGTTAGGTATATCATAATTGATCGGAGGATGTGATTGTAGTTGACCATACACATGGGATGAGCTCTCAAGGTAAGTGAAAGAAGATGGGGGGCCAAAAAGGGGTCTTAAGTGGCCACTTTTTTTTTCTGAAATCAGGAAATGCTGGCCTTAGATGAGAAATTGAGCATAGTTACACTCAAAATTTGGAGATGCAACAAAAATAATGTTTGTAGTGCTCCGAGTCTACTTTGTAAACTACTATTTCTTTTTAAAATGGTATAGATTAAGGGGTTCAAAAGAGGAAGCCACAGAAATTGGTGTTCTTTCTGTCAAAAAAACATACCATAACATGTTTTGTGGCTCCCTCAAAAGGTTAACTTTTTTTTGGTATTTTTCAAATCACTTCAGTGAGAAATTAGGTAACAACATGTAGTTTATGCCCAATTTTTCTGATAATTTTTTGATGAATATTTAATTTTTTACTAATTTTCAAAGCACAGACACATCCTAAAACACAAAATTTTGGCCATGCTACCCCTATAAATTTTGAAAACTAATTGAACTTTTTTTTTAAATGTGTACAATGGAGTCTAGTTTCTAAATATGTAATTTTTTTTAAAATTTCAATGCATGGTTAATTTACAATGAAAAAAAGACCAAACAGTGGTTTTTGCCCAAAACCGGACACACAAACAAAAGAAATTAAAGATGAAAGGCTTAACATTGCCAAAATGTGAAAAAAATTACATCATTAAATAGCTAAGAAAAATCCTAACATTACCCAGGTGTTTGATTTGTTCAACCTTGAAACACGTGCAAATATGAGGGTTAGCATAAACAAAATTATGTGAAATCTTGTAGAATTTGCAAAAAACATGTCTGTGGATGTTGAAAAGGCACTCTAGGCCTTTGGATTGGAAATCCAAAGCAAATGCCAAGCCTAAGACTTGGGATTCCCAAAGCACAATATAACACGAGTGCATTATAACACGCTCGCATTATGTTGTGCTTTTTTCTTTTTTGCATGTTTGCCGGTGTTTTCCCAGTTTGACATAACGTGAGTGCATTATAATGCGCTCACATTACATGTCTTGTTTTGAATGAGTTATGTTCAAGTTTCATAAGTATGTTTCATGGATGTTTATATCTATGCTTGTAGCTATGTATGCATGTACATGTATATATGCTTGTATGTATGTACATGTATGCATGTTTGTATGTATGCATGTATGTATGTATGTATGTAAGTGTTTTTGGTTTAGTATATATAAGGACCTGAGCCTGTATAGTTTTGAGGGTTAAGGGTTCAACGATTAGGGATTAAGTAATAGGTAGAGGGTTGAGGGTTACAGTTGAGGGTTAATATTCAGGTTGTTGAGTGTATAAGATTAAGTATGTAAGGCATGGGGATTAGGGTTTAGGATATTGGGTTTAGGGTTTATGATATGGATTGAGGGTATATAAGGCATAGGGTGACTTGGGTTGAGAGCACGTATGGTTTAGGTTTAATTTAAGTATAGGGTTGAGGCACAATATTTGAGGTTTAGGATATAAGGGTGAGGTTATATGGTCTAGGGATGAGGGTTTAAGAGTGTTAGCTTCAGGGTTTAAGGTATAGGGTTGATGATTGAGAGATTAGGGCTTAAGTATATTGTTGAGGGTATATGGTTGAGGGTTTATGGATAGGTTTTAAGGTTTAAGGTTTAAGGGTTAAGGGTTGAGGGATAAGGTTTAAGGTTTAGGGGTAAGGGATTAGGGTTTAAGGTATAGTGTCTTGGGTTGAGGTTATAGGAATAGGGATATCATTTAGGCTTTTGGTATGAGGGATTAGGGTTGAGGGTTGAGGGATTAAGGTTTAAGGTATAACTTGTTGAGGGTTGAGTGTTTAGGCATAGGGTTTAGGGTTTAGGGTTGAGGGATTAGGGTTTAGAGTTGAGGGATTAGGGTTTAAGGAATAGTGTTGAGGGTTTAGGGTTGAGGGATTAGGGTTTAGGGTTGATGGATGAGGGTTTAAGGAATAGTGTTGAGGGTTGAGGGATTAGGAATAAGGTTTAGGGTTGATGGATTAGGGTTTAGTGTTAATGGATTAGGGTTTAATGTTGAGAGTTGAGGGTTGAGGGTTGAGGGATAGGGTTAATGGTCAAGGGATTAGGGTTAAATTAGAGTGTTGAGGGTAGATGGATTAGGGATAGGGTTTAGGGTTGAAGGTTTAACAATTGAGGGTTGAGGCTCTAGAGGTGAGGGTTAAGGGATTGGGCTTTAAGATATAGTGTTGAGAGTCAAGGGTTTAGGGATACGTTTTAGGGTTTAAGTTTTATGAGTTAAGGGTTGAGGGATAGGGTTTAGGGTTTAGGGATAAGGGATTAGGGTTTAAGATTTAGTGTCCAAGGATGAGAGTTTAGGAATAGGGATAGTGTTTAGGTTTTAGAGATGATGGATTAGGGTTGAGGGTTGATGGATTAGGGTTGAGGGTTGAGTGATTAGGGTTTAGGGATAGGGTTTAGGGTTTGGATAAGTGCAAGAAGATGGGGGGCCAAAAAGGGGTCTTAAGTGGCCACTTTTTTTCTAAAATCAGGAAATATTGGTCTTGGATGATAAATTGAGCATAGTTACACTCAAAATTTAGAGATGGAACCAAAACAATGTTCATAGTGCTTCGAGTCTACTTTCTAAACTACTAATTTTTTTTTAAAATGGTATAGATTATGGGGTTCAAAAGAGGGAGCCACAAAAATTGGTGTTGTTTCTGTCAAAAAAACATAACATAGCATGTTTTGTGGCTCCCTCAAAAGGTTAACTTTTTTTTGGTATTTTTTAAATTGCTCCAGTGAGAAATTAGGTAACAGCGTGTAGTTTATGCCTAATTTTTCTAATAATTGTTTGATGAATATTTGATTTTTTACTAAGTTTCAAAGTGGACACATCCTAAAAAACATAATTTTGGCCGTGCTACCCCTATAAATTTTGAAAACTAATTGAAAATCATTTGTTTTAATATGTGTAGAATGGAGTCTCATTTCCAAATATGTAATTTTTTAAAAATTTCAATGAATGGTTAATTTACAATGAAAAAAAGACCAAACAGTGGTTTTTGCCCAAAACCGGACACACAAACAAAAGAAATTAAAGATGAAAGGCTTAACATTGTCAAAATGTGAAAAACATTACAACGTTAAATAGCTAAGAGAAATCCTAACATTACCCAGGTGTTCGATTTGTTTGACCTTGAAACACGTGCAAATCTAAGGGTTAAGACAAACAAAATTATGTGAAATCTTGTAGAATTTGTAAAAACACGTCTGTGGATGTTGAAAAGGCACTCTAAGCCTTTGGGTTGAAAATCCAAAGCAAATCCCAAGCCTAAGGCTTGGGATTCCCAAAGCACACTATAACATGAATGCATTATAATGCGCTCGCGTTATGTTGTGCTTTTTTCCTTTTGCATGTTTGCCGGTGTTTTCCCAATTCGACATAACACGAGCATGTTATAATGTGCTCACATTATGCCTTCCTTTGAATATGTTTCATGGATGTTTATATCTATGCTTTTAGGTATGTATGCATGTACATGTATGCATGCTTGTATGTATGTACATGTATGCATGCTTCTATGTATGTACATGTATGCATGGTTGTATGTATGCATGTATGCATGCATGTATGTATGTATGTATGTAAGTATTTTGGGTTTAGTGTATATAACGACCTGAGCCTATATAGTTTTGAGGGTTGAGGGTTGAGGGATTACGGCTTAAGTAATAGCTAGAGGGTAGAGGGTAGATATTAGAGGGTTGAGGGTTATAGTTGAGGGTTACAATTGAGGGTTGATATTCAGGTTGTTGAGTGTATAAGATTAAGTGTGTAAGGCATGGGGATTAGGGTTTAGGGTTTACGATATGGATTGAGGGTATATAAGGCATAGGGTAACTTGGGTTGAGAGCATGTATGGTTTAGGTTTAATTTATGTATAGAGTTGACGCACAATATTCGAGGTTTAGGATATAAGGGTGAGGTTATATGGTCTAGGGATGAGGGTTTGAGGGTGTAGGCTTTAGGGTTTAAGGTATAGGGTTGATGATTGAGAGATTAGGGATTAAGTATATTGTTGAGGGTATAGGGTTGAGGGTTTAGGGATATGTTTTAGGGTTTAAGGTTTAAGGGTTGAGGGTTGAGGGATAGGGTTTAAGGATTAGGGTTAAGGGATTAGGGTTTAAGGTATAGTGTCTTGGGTTGAGGGTTTAGGAATAGGGATATCATTTAGGGTTTAGGGATGAGGGATTAGGTTGAGGGTTAAGGGATTAAGGTTTAAGGTATAACTTGCTGAGGGTTGAGTCTTTAGCGATAGGGTTTAGGGTTTAGGGTTGAGGGATTAGGGTTTAGAGTTGAGGGATTAGGGTTTAAGGAATAGTGTTGAGGGTTGAGGGTTGAGGGTTTAGGGATAGGGTTTAGGGTTAAGGGATTAGGGTTTAGGCTTCATGGATTAGGGTTTAATTAATAGTGTTAAGGGTTGAGGGTTTAGGAATAGGGTTTATGGTTGAGGGATTAGGGTTTAGGGTTCATAGATTAGGGTTTAATGTTGAGAGTTAAGGGTTAAGGGTTGAGGGTTTAGGTATAGGGTTGATGGTCAAGGAATTAGGGTTAAATTAGAGTGTTGAGGGTAGAGGGATTAGCGATAGGGTTTAGGGTTGAAGGTTTAACTATTGAGGGTTGAGGCTTTAGGGATAAGGGTTAAGGGATTAGGGTTTAACAAATAGTGTTGAGCGTCGAGGGTTTAGGGATAGGTTTTAGGGTTAAGTTTTAAGGGTTACGGGTTGAGGGATATGGTTTAGGGTTTAGGGATAAGGGATTAGGGTTGAAGGTTTAGGTTTGATGGATTAGGGTTTAATGTTGAGAGTTGAGTGTTCAAGGTTGAGGGTTTATGGGTAGGGTTGATGGTCAAGGGATTAGGGTTAAATTAGAGTGCTGAGGGTAGACGGATAAGGGATAGGGTTTTGGGTTGAAGGTTTAATGATTTAGGGTTGAGGCTTTAGGGCTGTGGGTTAAGGGATTAGGGTTTAAGATATAGTGTTGAGTGTCAAGGGTTTAGCGATAGGTTTTAGGGTTTAAGTTTTAAGGGTTAAGGGTTGAGGGATAGGGTTTAGGGTTTAGGGATAAGGGATTGGGGTTTAAGGTATAGCGTCGAGGGTTGAGAGTTTAGGAATAGGGATAGCATTTATGGTTTAGGGATGAGGGATTACGGTTGAGGGTTGAGGGTTGATGGATTAGGTTTTAGGGTTGATGGATTATGGTTTAAGGTATAGTGTTGAGGGTTTAGGGTTTACGGATAGGGTTTGGGGTTGAGGGATTAGGGTTTAGGGTTGACAGATTAGCGTTTAATGTTGAGAGTTGAGGGTTGAGGGTTTAGGGTTTAGGTATAGGATTGAGGGTTGAGCGTTTAGGGATAGGGTTGATGGTCAAGGGGTTAGGGTTAGAGTGTCGAGGGTAGAGGGATTAGGGATAGGGTTTAGGGTTGAAGGTTTAAGGATTGAGGGTTGAGGTTTGAGGGTTGAGGGTTTAGGGAGAGGGTTGAGGGTTGAGGGATTAGAGTTAATGGTTGAGAGATTAGGGTTTGACGTTGAGGGTTGAGGTTTTAGGGATAGGGTTGAGGGTCGAGGGATTAGGGTTAAAGTGGAGTGTCGAGGATATAAGGATTAGGGATAGGGTTGGAGGGTTTAGTGATAAGGGATTAGGGTTTAAGGTATAGTATCAAGCCCATTGAGGGTTTAGGAATAAAATAGCATTTAGGGTTTAGGGATGATGGATTAGGGTTGAGGGTTGAGGGATTAGGGTTGGGGATTGAGAGATTAGGGTTTAGGGATAAGGTTTAAGGTTTAGGGTTGAGGGATTAGGGTTTAAGGTATAGTGTTGAGGGTTTAGGGATAGGGTTAAGGGTTGAGGGATTAGAGTTAAGGGTTGAGCGATTAGGGTTTGACATTAAGGGTTGAGGGTTGAGTTTTTAAGGTAGAGGGTTTAGGGATAGGGTTGAGGGTCAAGGGATTAGAGTTAAGGGTTGAGGGTTGAGGTTCGAGGGTTGAGGGTTTAAGGATAGGGTTGAGGGTCGAGGGATTAGGGTTAAAGTAGAGTGTCAAGGGTAGAGGGGTTGGGGATAGGGTTGAACGTTGAAGGTTAAAGGATTTAGGGTTGAGGCTTTTCAGAGTAGGGTTAAGGGATTAGGGTTTAGGATATAGGGTTTTAGGGTTTAAGTATAAATTATAGGGTTTGGCATTGAGGGTTGAGGGTTGAGGTTTGAGGGTTGACAGTTTAGGGATAGGGTTGAGGGTCGAGGGATTAGGGTTAAAGTAGAGTGTCGAGGGTATAAGGATTAGGTATAGGGTTTGAGGGTTTAGGGCTAAGGGATTAGGTTTTAAGGTATAGTATCTAGCCTGTTGAGGGTTTACAATTAGGGATAGCATTTAGGGTTTAGGGATGAGGGATTAGGGTTGACGGTTGAGGGATTAGGGTTTAGGGATAGGGTTTAGGGTTCAGGGACTAGGGTTTAAGGTATAGTGTTGAGGGTTTAGGGATAGGGTTTAGGGTTGATAGATTAGAGTTAAAGGTTAAGGGATTAGGGTTTGACGTTGAGGGTTGAGGGTTGAGGTTTTAGGGTTCAGGGTTTAGGGATAGGGTTGAGGGTTTAGGGATAGGGTTGAGGGTCAAGGGATTAGAGTTAAGGGTTGAGGGTTGAGGTTTGAGGGTTGAGGGTTTAGGGATAGGGTTGAGGGTCGAGGGATTAGGGTTAAAGTAGAGTGTCAAGGGTATAAGGATTAGGGATAGGGTTGGAGGGTTTAGAGATAAGTGATTAGGGTTTAAGGTATAGTATCGATCCTGTTGAGGGTTTAGGAATGGGGATAGGGTTTAGGGTTTAGGGATGAGGGATTAGGGTTGAGGGTTGAGAGATTAGGGTTGAGGGTTGAGGGATTAGGGTTTAGGGATAAGGTTTAGGGTTAAGGGTTGAGGGATTAGAGTTAAGGGTTGAGGGATTAGGGTTGATGTTGAGGGTTGAGGGTTGAGGTTTTAGGGTTGAGGGTTTAGGGATAGGGTTGAGGGTCGAGGGATTAGAGTTAAGGGTTGAGGGATTAGGGTTTGACGTTGAGGGTTGAGGGTTAAGGTATGAGGGTTGAGGGTTTAGGGATAGGGTTGAGGGTTGACAGATTAGGGTTAAAGTAGAGTGTCGAGGGTAGAGGGATTAGGGATAGGGTTGAAGGTTGAAGGTTTAAGGATTTAGGGTTGAGGCTTTAGGGATGAGGGTTAAGGGATTAGGGTTTAAGATATAGTGTCGAGTGTCAAGGGTGTAGGGATAGATTTTAGGGTTTAAGCATAAAGTATAGGGTTTGATGTTGAGGGTTGAGGGTTGAGGTTCAAGGGTTGAGGGTCTAGGGATAGGGTTAAGGGTCAACAGATTAGGGTTAAAGTAGAGTGTCAAGGGTATAAGGATTAGTGATAGGGTTTGAGGGTTTAGGGATAAGGAATTAGGGTTTAAGGTATAGTATTGAGCCCGTTGAGGGTTTAGGGATGAGGGATTAGGGTTGAGGGTTGAGGGATTAGGGTTTAGGGATAGGGTTTAGGGTTTAGGGTTGAGGGATTAGGGTTTAAGGTATAGTGTTGAGGGTTTAGGGTTGAGGGATTAGAGTTAAGGGTTGAGGAATTAGGGTTTGACATTGAGGGTTGAGGGATTAGGGTTGGAGGGTTTAGGGATAAGGGATTAGGGTTTAAGGTATAGTATCGAGCCTATTGAGGGTTTAGGAATTGGGATAGCATTTAGTGTTTAGGGATGACGGATTAGGGTTAAGGATTAAGGGATTAGGGTCGAGGGTTGAGGGATTAGGGTTTAGGGATATCGTTTAGGGTTGAGGGTTGAGGGATTAGGGTTTAGGGATATGGTTTAGGGTTGAGGGTTGAGGGATTTGGGTTTAAGGTATAGTATCGAGCCCGTTGAGGGTTTAGGAATAGGGATAGCATTTAGGGTTTAGGATTTAAGGTTTAAGGGTTGGAGGTTGAGGCTTTAGGGTTTAGGATTAAGTGAGACCTAGATGGCTAAGGATGGATGGAGAGGTAGAGAGGTGAAGGGGAGAGATAAGTAAGATATAGAGAGGTGAGAGATAGACCATGAGCTAATGGAACTAGAGGTGAGGTATTGTAAAGGTGCTATTGAAGGTGAGATAGGTACAAATATTTATGGATCAATCTATAGCAGGAAAAAATGTGTGTGCATTATAACATGCTCACATTTTGTCCTACTATAGAAACAGTAAAAAAACCTGGACCCCCATGTTCCAGGCCCACATGCTCTATTTTCATGCTGATTATGCGCATGTTCTGACAAAAAAGAAGTGCTTTCATGCTGCTGGGAAGTTCACATGCACATTTTACACATTCTACCACCTTTGCATGATCTTTCCACCACCTTTTCTGCTTTGCCAACTTGAGAAGGAGGAAATAAAATAGTTTTCACATCAAATTTTATATATAGCTATTCAAGTTTTAATTTTTGTAGTGTTGCAATGTTAATTGTGATTCAATTTTAGGAATTTAACATTATAGATTAGTGAATAGTATTGTTGTTACTAATTATATTTGAGTGTTATTCAATTTAACATTGAAAAGGAAGCAAGTGGTGAAAAACTCAAATTGTCAAGGAGTTTGATGCAAGAAGAAAAAAACACTACATAATTGGGAACGGTCTCCATTCGCATCTCTATTTTTTAGGTATGTCAAGTCTTTACATACATGTTCTTTACTTGTATCTAGTATGCATAATAAAAGACTATGTATACATATCTTATGTTTATATAATAGACTATGTTTTAAATTAGTTCATGGTATACATAATAAAAGATATCTCAAAGGTCAACATTAATTAAAATAGACACATTCCCAATTAAGAAAGTAGCCTACAATCTCACATGATGCCATGTATATTTTCTACACTTGCGCTCTTTAATAATTATGCGTAATAAACAGACCTTAACATACCGTGATGTCAAACTATACAAGAATAAATCCTTACAACATAATAAAAATACAATCCCACAAAAATACTCTCCTTTGACCTTATCCTCATCTAGGACTAAAGTGAACTTTGTACCATAATGCTTTGTATGGATGCAATAACATTGTGGAATAATGCTACAGACAAATTCTCTGTCATGCCGAGGAAACGATCAAGAATTAAACCAACACAGGAAGAGATAGAAGCTAAGAATGCAAAGAAAGTAGAGGCTATGACGGAGCTTCGTGAGAAGAGGAAATTGGACATGATAAATGAAGACATGCCAATAGAAGAGGAACTGTAACCATCACAAAGAGATATGGTATTGGCGGCACAAAGAGAACGAATGCAAAAACTTTGTGCTATGAGAGTTTTGAATACAATAGTTGGAAACACGTCCTCTACCGCAAGTCAACATGTAGGGACACCATCTACCACATCTCAAATTGAGAGTACATCATCACTCCCATGTGATGAAGGAGGTATGCCATCATTCGCACCTCAACCTCAAGGTATGTCATCTATTCCATCTTCGATCGAAGGTATGCCATCTAGCCCATCTCATTTAAATGTTGATGAAATTCCTAATTTTGAGACAAATTTACCTAACTTAACAACACCTAGAATTTTGCATAGAAAGACAAAGTATTTGATTGATATTGATGAGAATAGTTTATAGCCAATAGAAGGTAAGATTCCAAAACGCACTTGTAGAAGATATGCTCATAATATTTAGAGATTGTTCTTTGAAAATTTAAATGAGACTGCAAGATGTCAACTATTCATTGAAATGATGCGAAGTATAAAGTATAGGTCCATCATGAAGATTCTTGGGTTGAGAACATTAGAGGATTCAAGTGACAAATCTATTGTCAAGAATCTAATGAGTGCATTTGAGAGTGTGGGTAACACCTCACGCACAAAAGATAGTAATGCAACACGGCATGTGATTACATCAACTATAGTAAGTAGTCAAATGAGGAAATCTCATCTCATTAGAAAGATGAGTCAAGAATTGAGAATTAATAAGAAACTTTAGCAAGAGCCATTGGAAGACGCCAAAGAATTGATGACACTAATGCCAATGATTTATGGGTGTTCTTAGGGAGACTACCACGAAAAGATAAACTAATTGTTGAAGCATTGAGATCACGAATTGAAGACTTTTGGAAGAATTACACAAGGGTATCTCCGAATCAAAGGGATGTGGTAAGAAGGATAATCGGTAGTCAAAATCATGAGCCACATCCAAAGCATTTTTTGGATGAGACTCAAACATAGTTTTATGGTAAATTTCTAGAGAAGTATCCTTAAATTAAAATTTGTCAAAGATATTTTCAAATGCTAAAACCTTTCTATGTCAAGATAAATCACACATGCACTACTTGTTGTTGCAGATTACATATTGAATTTTCTAACCATTTTGATGTTTATAGGTCTATATGTTTAGATTTGCATACTAACAATGTTTTGTAGGGTTATGGCATACGTGCCCCACCAACATCTTCAAGAGACTTCATATCAAGAATTTTATGTGAAAGAGAGGAAGATCAAATATTCTAAAATAAATTATGCTTGGATGGCACATGTCATCGTTGCGGTGGCTTGCAACATTTCCCAATATGTGAACATATCGAAAGAACACATGCGGTTGGAAATGAACTAGTAGAGTTCAGCAAGTATAAAATAGTGGCATA
Source organism: Cunninghamia lanceolata (assembly GCA_027924645.1). Classification (NCBI taxonomy): domain Eukaryota; kingdom Viridiplantae; phylum Streptophyta; class Pinopsida; order Cupressales; family Cupressaceae; genus Cunninghamia; species Cunninghamia lanceolata. The sequence goes on along the minus strand of BSBN01000287.1, from coordinate 6,578,553 downwards.
CAATACAAAAGATGGTAAAGAAGCAAAGAGGTGTGAATTGGTTATTGAAAAGATTCTAGTGTATTAGTTTATGCCTATATTTTGTGACAACATAGTGTATGAGTATGCAAGACATGCCCATAGAGCTCGATGGTTGGACTTGAAATTCAAGTTATGCAAGGACACATTTCCAGTTGGTAGCATTGTTTCAGTCATCAACTTTGCAGAGAACCCAGTCTACAGCCACAATGTGAGGTGTAATCACAATATTGAAACTCCACACAGGTTCCTATATTTGTGCACATCGCATTCATTCATGCGAATGATAGTACAGAGGATGATAGAAAGATCATAAGGGAGTATCATTTCTATATCAGTGTTGATTGCACGCATTCTACGGAGTTTGTGCAAAGTTGCTTTTAGGTGTTCTACAATGATTTGGCTAGAAGGGGCATATCATTTAGTCAGCATATCATATGGTCGGATAACTTTGTGTCACAATTCAAGAACTCGTGGAATTTCTATTAGCTGAGCAGGAGGCATAATTTTACAGGTATTCAGCATACGTGGAACTTTTGTGAGGCCGGGCATGGAAAGGGGGAGCATGATGGTGTGAGAGCATGTATCAAAAGAACCATAGCATGAGAAGAGTTAAAGTATAAAGACAATACAAAGTTGACATATGCAAAATTGATCACCGAGTGGTGCAATGATTCCATGGGTCCAGGTAATGAAGGTAAGTCTTCAGTTTGTAGATTTTTTTGGTTGATAGATGACACTAACATTGCACCATATGAGGACTATTCTACACTAACATGATCAAGTGAGATGCACTCTTTTAGAAGCTCAATTGCAGGTTCATGGAGTATCCATAAACAAAAGATGTCATGCTTTTGTTCTTCCTATACAATTCAAGCATGGGATGAGTGTGAGTCAAAGGAGTCAGTTGACGAATGGCAATTAAGTTATCTTAGCCCAATTGACACGTATCAACCCCGACGACACTGGAACTAACACAGATGGAATCATCAGTTGACTTTGACCACATATCAGATCTACTTCAACCAGGTAATATATCTATTTGCATAGTTTTTGAAATTCCTAATGTCATCTTACTTTGTAGTGTTTTTATAATGTTGACTAATTTCATCTAATTTTCTACACATATCAATGTAGGGCATGTATATTCAGTTATTCCAGATGAAGATAATGAAGAGGGAACATATTATTACTTATGCCATTGTGTTGAGGCCAAAAAGAAATTGAATGCCCCAGTTACAGATGGAGAAAACATCGAATACCCTACAAGGTCAGTGGTTATTACTGGAATATGGTTTAGAAGGTACCCACATAAGAGTGTTAATGTTTGGTTGTTTCAGGACTTTGACATGCATCAGAAGAGTCTTCATTACTTGAACCTTTTCATGGCATCCAATATTCATTTGATACAATATCGGGGTAGACCTTTGAACAAGTCCTTGTGGAAGGTGTGTGAGTCTGACCATGAAGCAATACTTGACACAATAAATAGTAGAGTAGACCTGAATGGTTCACTAGATTAATTTGTAAGTATTCACATTGATTTTGTAAAGTCATATTACATTGAGTTGTAAGTATGCACATTAATTTGTAAGGTTTGTCTTTTTTTATTTGCTACTACATTTTTACACATATACACATTTTTACATCATCATGTTATGCTTCATGGGGTTAGACCTAAGTGATGGATGAAGTTGATCCTGAGAATAGTGTATAAAATCTAGGTAATGTATAAAATATAGGTGTCTCTAGGTGTCTTGGTTTCTAACTAGATAATAGGTGTCTCTAATTGTGTCTTAGGTATATACAATATGTCAACTAGGTAGATAGAGACTAGAAAAAAGGTATTTAATCTAATCTAGGTGTCTTATGTAGATACTATATATCAATGACCTATCTAAAGACTAGAATAAGGTATAATCTAAAATGATCTAGGTGTCTTCTAGGTAGGTGTCTTTTATAATTTAATCTAGGTCACTATAATAGGTGTCTTAGGTAGAACTATAATCTAGGTGTCTAGTTGACTTAGGTCTAGACTACAATAAGGTATAAAGAATAGGTGTCTTAGGTCTACTATGTCTATAAAATCTAGATACATACTATACAATAGGTATCTTAGGTGTCCTACATCTACTAGAATACATGTGTCTTAGGTCTTAGTGAAGCCACATGAGCTTCCACTTTCATGTGGTTGGCCTGGTCAATATAAAATATTTATATTTCTTGAAGCTAAGGGAAGCTCTTTCTCTTAATAGGAAAACTTTATCGACTTTAGTTGCACTAATGGTGCAGGGGCACCCAGGTTGTCATAACTCCAAGAGGGGTCAAAATATGAAATTTTGTTTTGATTGAGACAATTGTATGTAATAAGGTCTTTTAAGACCATTTCATATGTTTTTGAGTCAGTTTGAGTCATTTGGGGTCAGTTTGAGTCTGAGTCTTGTTGCAAAAAAGTGTTAATGTTGTCAAGTTGCACAAAGTAACTTTTGCATTTTGGGTGTCCTGCTCTTGATCCGACCAAACTGCTAGTTCCAACACATCTGGATGGGTATGTTTAGGCTAGGTATGGTCCTATTTTTCACCCAAACATGCTGAAACAATCTGAGCTACATTGTACTGACGATATCCCTGAAGAGTCCAAAGTCCAAAAAGACAACAATTTTTTACGAGATGTTACTCAGAAACCATGTCACTTAGAAACATTTTGTCTAAGGCAACATGATTATGAAGGGTTTCTCTACAATAACCTCTCTCAGTTTTTTATATCTCTGAGGCATTTTCTCATGGTGAAAGGTTTTCTGCTACCCCAAAAATTGTTAGAAGGAGGTAGTGTAAAGTTGCAAAGGGGTGTAAATTTCATCCTACTCCTAATGCGACCAAACTGATTATTCCAACATCCAAATGGGTACATTTATGCTAAGCATGGTCCTATTTTTCACCCAAACATGTCGAAACAATCCGAGATAAATTGTACCGATGATATCCCTAAAGAGTCCAAAGTGCAAAAAGGTACCAATCTTTGATGTGATCTTAATTTAAAACTGTGTCACCTAGAAACATTCTATCTAAGGTAACGCAATCATGTAGGGTTCCTCTATAATAACCTCTCTCAGTTTTTTATATCTCTAAGGCATTTGCCCGTGGTGAATGGTTTTCTGCTACCCCAAAAATCATCAGAAGGAGGTAGTGTAAAGTTGTAAAAGGGTGTAACTTTCATCCTTCTCCTAATGCAGCCAAACTGACTATTCCAATGGGTCCAGATGGGTACATTTACGCTAGGCATGGTCCTATTTCTCACCTAAACATGCTGAAACAATCTGAGCTACATTGTACCGACGATATCCCTAAAGAGTCCAAAGTGCAAAAAGGCAACAATCTTTGACAAGATGTTACTTGAAAGCTGTGTCACTTAGAACATTTTGTCTAAGGCAATGCGATCATGTAGGGTTTCTACACAATAACCTCTCTTAGTTTTTTATATCTCTCAGGTGTTTGCCTATGGTGAAAGGTTTTTTGCTGCCCCAAAAATCGTCAGAAGGAGGTAGTGTAAAGTTGCAAAGGGGTGTAACTTTCATCCTGCTCTTGGTGCAACTAAACTGACTGTTCCAATGTATACATATGGGTACATTTACACTAGGCATGGTCCTTTTTTACTCAAACATGCTCAAACAGTCTGAGCTACATTGTACCGATGATATCCCTGAAGAGTCCAAAGTGCAAAAAGGTAGCAATCTTTGATGAGATGTTACTTGAAAACTGTGTCACTTAGAAATATTATGTCTAAGCCAACGTGATCATGTAGAGTACCTCTATAATAACCACTCTCAGTTTTTTATATCTTTGAGCTATTTTCCCGTGGTGAAAGTTTTTCTACTACCCCAAAAATTATCAGGAGGTAGTGTAAAGTTCCAAAGGGGTGTAACTTTTGTCCTACTCCTGATGCGACCAAATTGACTATTCCAACGCATCTGAATGGGTACATTTACACTAGGCATGGTCTTGTTTTTCACCCAAACATGTCAAAATAGTCTGAGCTACATTGTACCAACGATATCCCTAAAGAGTCCAAAGTGCTAAAAGGCAGCAATCTTTGACGAGATGTTACTTGAAAACTATGTCAGCTAGAAACATTCTGTCTAAGGTAATGCAATCATGTAGACTCCCTCTACAATGACCTCTCTCAATGTTTTATATCTCTAAGGTGCTTGGCCATGGTGAAAGGTTTTCTACTGCCCCAAAAATTATCAGGAGGCAGTGTAAAGTTGCAAAGGGGTGTAACTTTCATCTTGCTCCTGATGCGACCAAACTGATAATTCGAACGCATCGGGATGGGTATGTTTAGGCTAGGTATGGTCCTGTTTTGCATCCAAACATGCCGAAATAGTCTGAACTACATTGTACTGGTGATATCCCTGAAGAGTCCAAAGTGTAAAAAGGAAACAATCTTTGACAAGCTGTTACTCAGAAAATGTGTCACTTAGATACATTTTTTCTGAGGCAACGTGATCACATAGGGTCCCTCTACAATAACCTCTCTCAGTTTTTTATATCTCTGAGTCATTTGCCTGTGGTCAAAGATTTTCTGTTGCCCCAAAAATCATCAAAAGGAGGTAGTGTAAAGTTGCAAAGGGGTGTAACTTTTATTCTTCTCCTTGTGCAGCCAAACTGACAATTCTAATGTGTCTGGATGGGTACGTTTAGGCTAGGTATGGTCCTATTTTGTACCCAAACATGCCGAAACAGTCTGAGCTACATTGTACCGATGATATCCCTGAAGAGTCCAAAGTGCAAAAAGGCAACAATCTTTGACGAGATGTTACTTGAAAACTATGTCACTTAGAAACATTTCATCTAAGGAAACACAATCATGTAGAGTCCATCTGCAATAACCTCTCTCAGTTTTTTATATCTCTGAGGCATTTGCCCGTGGTGAAAGGTTTTTTGATGCCCCAAAAATCATCAGGAGGCAGTGTAAAGTTGCAAAGGGGTGTAACTTTCATCCTGCTCCTGATGCGACCAAACTGACAGTTCCAATGCATCAGGATGGGTACGTTTAGCCTAGGCATGGTCTTGTTTTGCACCCAAACATGCCGAAATAGTCTGAGCTACATTGTACTAGTGATATCCCTGAAGAGTCCAAAGTGCAAAAAGGTAGCAATCTTCGATGAGCTGTTACATGGAAACTGTGTCACTTATATACATTCTATCTAAGGAAATGTGATCCCATAGGTTTCCTCTAGAATAACCTCTCTCAATTTTTTATATCTTTACGGCATTTTCTCGTGGTGAAATCTTTTGTTACCCTAAAAATTGTCAAAAGGAGGTAGTGTAAAGTTGCAAAGGGGTGTAACTTTTGTTCTTATCCTTATACAACCAAACTGACAATTCCAACACATCTGGATGGGTATGTTTAGGCTAGGCATGGTCTTGTTTCACACCCAAACATGCTGAAATAGTCTGAGCTACAAACAATAACTAGTCTTCAATCTTTAAACACTACAAATACCATGATATCTTGCATAAAGCTATCTTTTAGCCTTTTATAAGCCCATCAAATTCAACTGCATAGAGATAATTTTTTGTATTCCAAATTCCTTTTAAATACTGACCTTCCAATCCTTTTTCCTGCCCTCATATCAATTAAATATGACCTTCTATTATGATATGGTGCTCGAGCTTATGAGAGTTTACCAGAGACGCTGGTTGAGTTAGGTTGAAGGGCCGGTGAACTAATGACTTAAAGACCCTTTAGTAGGTTGATTTAAGTGATAGTAACGGCTGATTATAAGTCAATATAAAAATTAAAACAAAAGTGCACTTTACACACGACAAACAATTGAGGGTTTTAAACTCGAAAGAAAAGTAGATTCTTTTTAGGGTTTAATGCCCAATATATAAACCCTAACTATCAATAAGATTATGATTATGAAAGCTTGTGTCTTCTCTAACTTCTTATTGCATGAACAAAACCACATCCACCATGAATATGATCCTTGTATCATATCAACCTTCTAAGATAGTCCTTATCATGAAAACCATATTCACAACATAACCTTGCATAAACAAAACCACATCCACCATGAAAATGAACCTTGCATCATATGAACCATGTTTGTCTTGTGCAACATCAACATGAATTGAGAGACCTTATCATGAAAACCATATTCACAACATCATGCACCTCATCACTATCACCTACCTTGAATCACTGTATCACCTTATCAACATCATGGCATCAACCTTGACATCAATGACAAACAAACTTGACCCTTTGACTTCAATGACAACCTTGAACCTTGATTGTTAATGACTTATGGAAGCCTATAGCCCCAATGTTATGTTGCATACTAAAATTAGGTAAGACTCAATGTAATCTCATAACCTTTCCTTATATGTAAGAGGAATTACATTTAATAACCACAATGGTCATTAGGTGCTCATAAGCATATGATTTTGACTATCTTATTCAAAACAATAAACATCCTCTTTGCATCCCAATGTGGTATAATAACAAGAAATTAAGAAATATTTTCAATTGACCAACTCATAAAGAATATGCATCAGCATACTCATTTGAATATTTTCAATTGAGCAACTCATAAAGAATATGAATATTTTCAGTTCAACATGATGATTCATTTTTATTTTAAATACAACTTTTATCTTTTAGTTCCAAAATGAGGTTTAGGTGATACTTGAATAACAATAGGTGGCTTATTGGATCAACAAACATCCTATGTAATACAATTGGACTTTAAATATTTGAAGTAACCATCTACAAATATCTATTCAAAAATAGATTTATAATGCAAGTATGGATGCCATCAATTAAAAAGATTTGTATTAACCAAATATCCATATAGGCATACATCAATATCTGTCGATATAAGTATAACATATATACAAAATAGCCATATAGGCTTACAAGAATTCCATATAGGCATACAATGTCAACTATATGCAATATAAAATATATGTCCACAAATGCCATATAGGCATACAACAAAGGAACACAATAAAAAGTCATTCCCCTCTGGCTAGTGAAGAGAATAAATCATGGGCAACCTTTGATCTTCTAGGGGATGGAGACATGTATGTGGGTGGTCTACTTCGAACTCGAGTGATACTCCTATTTAGTTGTTTATGCATCTATAGTTGTTACAATAAAAAGTATAGACATTAATATATAGAAATTACATGTTATAAAAAATGAAACATTTAACAAAATAATCACTTATCGCTACCATATAATCTGTCTCCCCACTTGACTTAGTAGAATGATTAGGTTGTAGTGATTTCATGTCCTATAGAAACCATCCAAATAGAAATTAAACTTCAAATCAACAATCTTTTGATTTTTCAAAAATAAACAACTATAACAATGAATGTAGATTGAAATTTACTAATCTTCCTCATACCCCCATCAATGGCATGGAGCTATGAATCGCAGAGGACACACCATGCTCCATTGCACTATGAACATCAGGAGCTGTCTTTGCAGCCTACATCATCTAGAAATAAAACAACATTATTCAATTATGAAAACTATAATAGTGATGCAAATCATGGCTCCTAACATACACACATGTTCACCTAAACATGGAAGTACACACAATAAAGCATACAAGTCACATACAAAAATCTAGTAAGTACAATTCATTCATTAAACTATTTATTTTATTACCTCTGTGAAGCTTTGAAGTCTACCATCGCTGGCAGGTGTTGCCGTGAAATCTCCAATATTAACCTATTCAACATCTAAAATCAAATATTAGAATACCATTCATATAATGATGCTATTCACATGTAATATTTATAATTGTTTACTAGTTACATACCCTGACAATAGATAATGTAGTGTAATATGAAGGTGGAGAAGCACTGAAAAATTATTAAACAAAATTAGTTAATCTTGCATTTCAAAAATGAAATTTAGTAAATTAAATTAAATGGACTTTCTAAGATTTACCTGAGTATCAAGCCCAAAAGTCTCACTTAGGAGGGCATCTGTCATCAACATCTACTTAGCTGTAGATGTAGCCTACGCACCTACGTCATGACTATCTGTGGGGTCATAACCACATGCTGACCTGCAAGTCCAACAAGTATGGGGTGGAACCATACTCGAAGTCTTCCCTGACCCACGTTGTACTACAAGACTAGCATGTTGTAAGATGCTCTAGGTCAAGGCACTAATGGACTGAAGTGCCTTGACCTCAACACTCTCCTTCACAAAGGAAGGGATAGAAATGTGCTCATGGGTCGATCTGGTGAGTGCTCATCTCGCTGGCCGCTATGGGTCAACATGTACACCTGGTCTATCTTGTACTGACCCCCTACCTCTACCTTGGAATTCTCGCATATCAAAATAATTTGGCTCTTTATTTTTGACAAACTCGTAGTACAATTTCCTCAAAAAATATTGCGGGACCTCATTATTGTTGTATGGAGGATGGTCAAAAACCATCCACCACCTCTGCATAAAATTGTCCCTTATCGCTTGGTTGTTACACCAATGGATAGGGAACCTCTTGCATGTAAGGGGTAGAGATTCATTTGTACGTGGGTCTGTGAAAATAGAACACAAGTCAAGTTTTGTAATTTGTTCCTTTTTAACTTGTTCATATGACAACTTGTTAGCATAATACTCTCTAAATTCTCTCCTCTTTTTTGTCCAACTAGTGATTTGCTTGCTTATTGAATCTACATTTGATAACATAGATTCAAGGGATTGAGCAAGCGTAGATCTATGCAAGGTTGAAGTTGCAGGTTCTTTCAACCTTGCAATTTTGTCTTCAATATCTTTTTTATTGTTTTCAATTTACCCCATTAGATTTTCTTGTGTTCCAAGGGCATGTTGAGGAATGGATGGAGGAGTTTGTTGTTCAGGTTGTTCTTTGGTTGGTATTTCCTCTTCAGGATTTTATGGATTTTGAGGAGGAGGAGGAGGAGGAGGAGGTGCATTAACATTTCCTGACAATTAAGGAAATTTACATCAAAAATCAACTCAAAACTACCTATTTAGAAATAAATTCAAACAAAAAATAAAATAAAACTCACTCCTTTGGCCTGCTCGACATCGTGGCAACATTTTGGTGATGAATTGGTGAGATTTTGGTGTCAAATTGGGTCTTCAAAAATGCGAACGCACTCCTTAGGGTTTGCATGCTGCGGGTGTAGAGAAAAAAATAGAAATCAAATGAGTAGAATTATTTTATATATATAATATATATATATAATTAAACATAACGCGCTCGCATTATAACATGAGCACATTATGGTTTGGTTTTACCAAGCCTTAGGCTCATCATTACTAAATCCTAGTGCGAGCATGTTATGATGCACTCACGTTATGTCTTAACTTTTTTGAAAAAATTTTGGCCACTTTTTAGCCCCCCATCTTTTTGCACTTAACCATTTAGGGTTGAGGAATTAGGGTTTAAAGTATAGTGTTGAGGGTTTAGGGATAGGGTTTAGGGTTGATGGATTAGAGTTTGACATTGAGGGTTGAGATTTTAGGGTTTTGGGTTTACGGATAGGGTTGAGGGTCGAGGGATTAGAGTTAAGGGTTGAGGGATTAGGGTTTGATGTTGAGGGTTGAGGGTTGAGGTTTGAGGGTTGAGGGTTTAGGGATAGGGTTGATGGTTGAGGGATTAGGGTTAATGTACAGTGTCGAGGGTATAAGGATTAGGGATAGGGTTGGAGTGTTTAGGGATAAGGGATTAGGGTTTAAGGTATAATATTGAGCCCGTTGAGGGTCTAGGAATAGGGATAGCATTTAGGGTTGAGGGTTGAGGGATTAGCATTAAGGGTTGAGGGATTAGGGTTTAAGGTATAGTATCAAGGCCATTAAGGGTTTAGGAATAGGGATAGCATTTAGGGTTGAGGATTTAAGGTTTAAGGGTTGAGGGTTGAGGCTTTAGGGTTTAGGATTAAGTGAGACCTAGATGGCTAAGGATGGATGTAGAGGTAGACAAGGAGTGACTAAGATACATAGAGAGGGGAGAGGTAGAGAGGTGAGGGGGAGAGATAAGTGAGATGTAGAGAGGTGACAAATAGAACATGAGCTAATGGAACTAGAGGTGAGATATTGTAAAGGTGCTATTGAAGGTGAGATAGGCACAAATATTTATGGACCAATCTATAGTAGGAAAAAATGTGAGTGTGTTATAACATGAGCGCATTTTGTCTTGCTATAGAAATGATAAAAAAGCCTAGACCCCCTTGATCTAGGCCCACATGCTCTATTTTCATGTTGATTATGCGCATGTTTCGACAAAAAAGAAGTGCTTTCATGCTGTTGGAAAGTTCACATGCACATTTTACACATTCTACCACCTTTGCATGATCTTTCCACCACCTTTTCTTCTTTTCCAACTTGAGAAGGAGTAAATAACATAGTTTTCACATCAAATTTGATATATATCTATTCATGTTTCAATTTTTGTAGTGTTGCAATGTTAATTGTGATTCAATTTTAGGAATTTAACATTATAGATTGGTTAATAGTATTTTTGTTACTAATTATATTTGAGTGTTATTCAATTTAACATTGAAAAGGAAGCAAGTGGTGAAAAACTCAAATTGTTGAGGAGTTTGATGCAAGAAGAAAAAAACACTACATAACTGGGTACTTTCTCCATTCGAATCTCTATTTTTTAGGTATGTCATGTCTTTAAATGCATGGTTTTTACATTTTCCTTAATTCTATTTGAATTACTTTATTATGCTTTATCATACATGTTTATATCACTTGTATCCAGTATGCATAATAAAAGACTATGTATACATGTCTTGTGTTTATATAATAGACTATGTTTTAAATTAGTTCATGGTATGCATAACAAAAGATATCTCAAAGGTCAAAATTAATTAAAATAGACACATTCCCAATCAAGAAAGAAGCCTACAATCTCACATGATCCCATGTATATTTACTACACTTGGGGTCTTTAATTATTATGTGTAATAAATAGACTTTAACATACCATGATGTCAAACTATACAAGAATAAATCCTTACAACATAATAAAATTACAATCCCACTATTATCTGGTCATATTAACAAGTTAAAATACAATCCTTACTCTCCTTTGACCTTATCCTCATCTATTACTGAAGTGAACTTTGTACCATAATGCTTTGTATGGCTGCACTAACATTATGCAATAATGCTACAAACAAATTCTCTGTCATGCCAAGGAAATGATCAAGAATTAAACCAACACAAGAAGAGATAGAAGCTAAGAATGCAAAGAAAGCAGCGGCTATGAGGGAACTTCATGAGAAGAGGAAATTGGACATGATAAATGAAGACATGCCAATTGAAGAGGAACCGCAACCATCACAAAGAGATATGGTATTGGTGGCACAAAGAGAATGAATGCAAAAACTTTGTTCTATGAGAGATTTGAATACCATAGTTCTACAACATCTCAAGTTGCGAGTACTTCATCACTCACATGTGATGAAGGAGGTACACCATCGTTCCCAGCTCAACCTTAAGGTATGTCATCTATTCCATCTTCCATCAAAGGTATGCCATCTAGCCCATCTCATTTAAATGTTGATGAAATTCCTAATGTTGAGATGAATTTACCTAACTTAACACCACCTAAAATTTTGCATAGAAAGCTAAAGTATTTGATTGATATTGATGAGAATACTTTGCAGCTAATGGAAGGTAAGATTCCAAAACTTACTTGTAGAAGATATGCTCATAAGATTTTGAGATTGTTCTTTGAAAAGTTAAATGAGACTACAAGATGTCAACTATTCGTTGAAATGATGTGAAGTATAAATTATAGGTCCAACATGAAGATTCTTGGGTTGAGAACATCATAGGCTTCAAATGAAAAATCTATTGTCAATAATCTAATGAGTGCGTATGAGACTGTGGGTAATACCTCATGTACAAAAGATAGTAATGCAACACGACATGTGATTACATTGACTATAGTAAGTAGTCAAATGAGGAAAGCTAATCTCATTAGAAAGACAAGTCAAGAATTGATAATTAATAGGAAAACTTTATCAAGAGCCGTTGGAAGATACCAAAGAATTGAGGACACTAATGCCAATGAATTATGGGCGTTCTCAAGGAGACTACCATGAAAAAGATAAACCAATTGTTGAAGCATTGAGATCACTAATTGAAGACTTTTGGAAGAATTACACAAGGGTATCTCTAAATCAAAGGGATGTGGTAAGAAGGAGAATTGGTAGTCGGAACCATGAGCCACATCCAAAGTTTTTTTTAGATGAGACTCAAACACAGTTTTATGGTAAATTTCTAGAGAAGTATCCTTAAATTAAAATTTGCCAAAGATATTTTGAAATGCTAAAACCTTTCTATGTCAAGATAAATCACACATGCACTACTTGTAGATTACATATTGATTTTTCTAACCATTTTGATGTTTATAGGTCTATATGTTTAGATTTGCATACTAATAATGTTTTGTAGGGTTATGGCATACGTGCCCCACCAACATCTTCAAGAGACTTCATATCAAGAATTTTATGTGAAAGAGAGGAAGATCAAATATTCTACAAGAAATTATGCTTGGATGGCACATGTCATTATTGCAGTGGCTTACAATGTTTGCCAATATGTGAACATATGTAAAGAACACATGCAGTTGGAAATGAACTAGTAGAGTTCGGCAAGTATAAAATAGTGGCATACAATACAAAAGATGGAAAAGAAGCAAAGAGGTGTGAATTGGTTATTGAAAAGATTCCAGTGTATCAGTTTATGGCTAAATTTTTTGATAGCATAGTGTATGAGTATGCAAGACATGCCCATAGAGCTCCATGGTTGGACTTGCAATTCAAGTTATGTAAAGACACATTTCTGGTTGGTAGAATTGTTTCATTCATTGACTTTGCAGAGAACTATTGTCTACAGCCACAACGTTAGGTGTAATCACAATATTATAACTCCACACAAGTTTCTATATTTCTACTCATCGCATTCATTCATGTAAATGATAGTACAGAGGATGACAAAAAGATCATAAGGGAGTATCATTTCTATATCAGTGAAGATCGCACACATTCTATGGAGTTCGTGCAAGGTTTCTTTTAGGTGTTCTACAATGATTTGGCTAGAAGGGGCATATCATTCATTCAACATATCATATGGTGGGCTAACTATGCGTCACAATTCAAGAACTCGCAAAATTTCTATTGGCTGAGTAGGAGGCATAATTTTAATGGTATTCAACATATGTGAAACTTTTGTGAGGCCAGGCATGGAAAGGGGGAGCATGATGGTGCAGGAGCATGTATCAAAAGAGTCATAGCATGAGAAGAGTTAAATTATAAAGATAATGTAAAGTTGACAGATGTAAAATTGATCGTCGAGTGGTGTAATGCTTCCATGGGTTCAGGTAATGAAGGTAAGTCTTCAGTTCATATATGTTTTTGGTTGATAGACGATACTAACATTGTACCATATGAGGACTATTCTACACTGACTGGATCAAGTGAGATGCACTCTTTTAGAAGCTCAATTGTAGGTTCATGGAGTATCCATACATGAAAGATGTCATGCTTTTGTTCTTCCTGTACAATTCAAGCCTGGGATGAGTACGAGTTAAAGGAGTGGGTTGATGAATGACAGTTAAGTTATCTTAGCCCACTTGACACGTATTGACCCCTGACGGCACTAGAACTAACACAGATGGAATCATTAGTTGATTTTGACCACATGTCAGATCTAGTTCAACCAGGTAATATATCTATTTGTATAGTTTTTGAAATTCCTAATGTCATCTTACTTTGTAGTGTTTTTCTAATGTTGACTAATTTCATCTAGTTTGCTACACATATCAATGTAGGGCATGTATATGCAGTTATTGCAGATGAAGATAACAAAGAGGGAACATATTATTACTTGTTTCATTGTGTTGAGGCCAAAAAGAAATTGGAGGCCCCAGTTACAAATGGAGAAAACATCGAATACCCTACAGGTTCAGTGGTTATTATTGGAACATTTCTTAGAAGGTATCCACATAAGACTGTTAATGTTGGTTGTTTCAGGACTTTGACATGCATCAGAAGATTCTTCATTACTCAAACCTTGTCATGGCAACCAATGTTCATTTGATACAATATCGGGGTAGGCCTTTGAACAAGTCCTTGTGGAAGGTGTGTGAGTCTGACCATGAAGCAATACTTGACACAATAAAGAGTAGAGCAGACTCAGATGGTTTGCTGGATTAATTTGTAAGTATTCACATTGATTTTGTAAAGTCATGTTACATTGAGTTGTAAGTATGCACATTAATTTGTAAGGTTTGTCTTTTTTTTATGTGCTGTTGCATTTTTACACATACACATTTTTACATCATCATGTAATGCTTCATGGGGTTAGACCTAAGTAATGGATGAAGTTGATCCTAAGAATAATGTATAAAATCTAGGTAATGTATAAAATATAGGTGTCTCTAGGTGTCTTGGTTTCTAACTAGATAATAGGTGTCTCTAATTATGTCTTAGGTACATACGATATGTCAACTAGGTAGATAGAGACTTGAAATAAGGTATTTAATCTAATCTAGGTGTCTTAGTTGAATGCTATATATCAATGACCTATCTAGAGACTAGAATAAGGTATAATCTAGAATGATCTAGCTGTCTTCTAGGTAGGTGTCTTCTATAATTTAATCTAGGTGTCTTAGGTAGGTACTATATGTCAATTAGGTCACCATAATAGGTGTCTTAGGTAGAACTCTAATCTAGGTGTCTAGTTGACTTAAGTCTAGACTACGATAAGGTATAGAGACTAGGTGTCTTAGGCCTACTATGTCTATAAAATCTAGATACATACTATACAATAGGTGTCTTAGATATCCTATGTCTATTAGAATACATGTGTCTTAGGTCTTAGGTGAGGCCACATGAGCTTCCACCTTCACATGGTTGGCCTTGTCAGTATAGAATATTTATATTTCTTGAAGCCAAGGGAAGCTCTTTTTCTTAATAGGAAAACTTTATCGACTTCAGTTGCACTAATGGTGCAGGGGCAACCAGGTTGTCATGCCTCCAAAAGGGGTCAAAAAATAAAATTTTATGTTGATTAAGTCAATTGTATGTAATAAGGTCTTTTAAGACCATTTCATATGTTTTTGAGTTAGTTTGAGTCATTTGGGTTTAGTTTGAGTCTTTGAGTCTTGTTGCAAAAAAGTGTCAATTTTGTCAAGTTGCATAAAGAAACTTTTGCATTTTTGGTGTCCTACTCCTGATGTGACTAAAATGATAGTTCCAATGCATCTAGATGGGTACGTTTAGGTTAGGCATGGTCCTATTTTTCACCCAAATATGCTGAAACAGTCCAAACTACATTGTACCGACGATATCCCTTAAGAGTCCAAAGTGCAAAAAGATAGCAATTTTTTATGAGCTATTACTCAGAAACTGTGTCACTTAGAAACATTTTGTCTAAGGCAACATGATCATGTAGGGTTCCTCTACAATAAACTCTCTCAATTTTTTATATATCTGTATTGTTTTCCTGTGGCGAAAAGTTTTCTGCTACCCTAAAAATCATCAGAAGGAGGTAGTGTAAAGTAGCAAAGGGGTGTAACTTTCATCCTACTCCTGATGTGACCAAACTAACTGTTCCAATGCATCTGGATGGGTACATTTACACTAGGTATGGTCTTTTTTTCACCTAAACATGTCAAAATAGTCTAAGCTACATTGTACCGACGATATCCATGAAGCGTCCAAAGTGTAAAAAGGCAACAATCTTTGATGAGATGTTACTCTAAAATCATGTCACTTAGAAACATTATGTCTGAGGTAACGCGATCATGTAGGGTTCTTGTACAATAACCTCTCTCAATTTTTTTATATCTCTGAGGCGTTTGCTTGTGGTGAAATATTTTTTGCTACCCCAAAAATTGTCAGAAGGAGGTAGTGTATAGTTGCAAACAGGTGTAACTTTCATCCTGCTCTTGATGTGACCAAACTCACTATTCCAATGTGTCTGGATGGGTACATTTACGGTAGGTATGGTCTTGTTTTTCAACCAAACATGCCGAAACAGTCCGAGCTACATTGTACCCACGATATCCCTTAAAAGTCCAAAGTGCAAAAAGGTAGCAATCTTTGACAAAATGTTACTTGAAAACCATATCACTTAGAAACATTCCTTCTAAGGAAACATGATCATGTAGAGTCCCTCTACAATAACCTCTCTCAATTTTTTATATCTCTAAGATATTTGCCCATGGTGAAAGGTTTTGTACTGCCCCAAAAATCATCAGAAGGAGGTAGTGTAAAGTTGCAAAGGGGTGTAACTTTCATCCTACTCCTAATGTGACCAAACTGACTATTCCAATGCATCTGAATGGTTACATTTACGCTAGGCATGGTCCTATTTTTTACCCGAACATGATGAAACAGTCTGAGCTACATTGTACCGACGATATCCCTGAAGAGTCTAAAGTGCAAAAATGCAGCAATATTTGACGAGATGTTGCTCAAAAACTGTGTCACTTATAAACATTTTGTCTAAGGTAACGTGATCATGTAGAGTCTCTCCACAATAACCTCTTTTGGTCTTTTATATCTCTAAGGCGTTTGCCCATGTTGAAAGGTTTTCTGCTACCCAAACATCGTTAGGAGGTAGTGTAAAGTTGCAAAGAGGTGTAACTTTCATCCTACTACTGATGCAACCAAACTAACTATTCCAACACATCTAGATAGGTACATTTACACTAGGTATGGTCCTATTTTTCACCCAAACATGTCAAAACAGTTCGAGCTACATTGTACCGACGATATCCCTAAAGAGTCCAAAGTGCAAAAAGCCAGCAATCTTTGACGAGATGTTACTTAAAAATTGTGTCATTTAAAAACATTCCATCTAAGGCAACATGATCATGTAGAGTCCCTCTACAATAACCTCTCTCAGTTTTTTATATCTCTGAGGCGTTTGCCCGTGGTGAAAGGTTTTCTACTGCCCCAAAAATCGTTAGAAGGAGGCAGTGTAAAGTTTCAAAGGGGTGTAACTCTTGTCCTGCTCCTGATGTGACCGAAATGATAGCTCCAATGCATCAAGATGGGTACGTTTAGGCTAGGCATGGTCCTATTTTACACCCAAACATGCCAAAATAGTTTGAGCTACATTGTACCAGCGATATCCCTGACGAGTCCAAAGTGTAAAAAGGGAGCAATCTTTGACAAGCTATTACTCAAAAATTTTGTCACTTAGATACATTCCATCTAAGGAAACACGATCACGTAGGGTTCCTGTACAATAACCTATTTCAATTTTTTATATCTCTGAGGTGTTTTCTTGTGGTGAAAGGTTTTCTGCTGCCCCATAAATCGTCAGGAGGCAGTGTAAAGTTGCAAAGGGGTGTAACTTTCATCTCGCTCCTGATGCGACCAAACTGCTAGTTCCAATGCATCAGGATGGGTATGTTTAGGCTAGGCATGGTCTTTTTTTGCACCCAAACATGCCAAAACAATCCGAGCGACATTGTACTAGTGATATCCCTGAAGAGTCCAAAGGGCAAAAAGGTAGCAATTTTTGACAAGCTATTACTTAGAAACTAGGTTACTTACATACATTCCATCTAAGGCAACATGATTCCATAGGGTCCCTCTATAATAACCTCTCTCAATTTTTTATATCTCTGAGGTGTTTGCCCGTGGTGAAAGGTTTTCTGCTGCCCCAAAAATCATCAAAAGGAGGCAGTGTAAAGTTACAAAGGGGTGTAACTTTTATTCTTCTCCTCATGTGACCAAACTGACAAGTCCAATGCGTCTGGATGGGTATGTTTAGGCTAGGCATGGTCCTATTTCATACCCAAACATGCCAAAACAGTCCAAGCTACAAACACTGACTAGTCTTCAATCTTCAAACACTACAAATACCATGATATCCTGCATAAATCTATCTTTTAGCCTTTTATAAAGACATTCCCATCAAATTCAACCGCATAGAGATGATTTTTTGTATTCTAAATTCCTTTTAAATACTGACCTCCAATCCTTTTTCCTACCCTCATATCCATTAAATATGACCTTTGATTATGATATGGCACTCGAGCTTATGAGAGTTTACCAAAGATGCCGATTGAGTTAGGTTGAAGGGCCGGTGAACTAATGACTTAAAGACCCTTTAGCAGGTTGATTTAAGTGATAGTAACTTCCAATTATAAGTCAATATAAAAATTAAAACAAAAGTGCACTTTACACACGACAAACAATTGGGGGTTTTAAACTCTTAAGAAAAGTAGATTCTTTTTAGGGTTTAATGCCCAATATGCAAACCCTAACTATCAATAAGATTATGATTATGAAATCTTGTGTCTTCTCTAACTTCTTATTGCATGAACAAAACCATGTCCACCATGAATATGAACCTTGTATCATATCAACCTTCCAAGATAGACCTTATCATGAAAACCATATTCACAACAAAACCTTGCATGAACAAAACCACATCCACCATGAACATGAACCTTGCATCATATGAACCATGTTTGTCTTGTGTAGCATCAACATGAATTGAGAGACCTTATCATGAAAACCATATTCACAACATCATGCACCTCATGACCATCACCTACCTTGAATCACTATATCACCTTATCAACATCATGGCATCAACCTTGATATCAATGACAAACAACCTTGAACCTTGATTGTTGAATTATAGAAGCATATAGCCCCAATGTTATGTTTCATACTAAAATTAGGTAAGACTCAATGGACTCTCATAACCTCACTTTATATGCAAGAGGAATTACATTTAATAGCCACAATGGTCATCAGGTGCTCATAAGCATATGATTTTAACTATCTTATTCAAAACAACAAACATACTCTTTGCATCCCAATATGGTATAATAACAAGAAATTAAGAAATATTTTTAATTGACCAACTCATAAAGAATATGGATTAGTATACTCATTTGAATATTTTCAATTAAGCAACTCATAACAATAGCTGGCTTATTAGATCAACAAACATCCTTTGTAATACAATTGGACTTTAAATATTTGAAGTAACCATCTACAAATATCCATTCAAACGTGGATTTATAATGCAAGTATGGACGTGATCAATAAAAAATATTTGTATTAACCAAATATCCATATCGGCACACATCAATATGTGTCGATAGAAGTATAACATATATACATAATAGCCATATAGGCTTACAAGAATGCCATATAGGCATACAATATCAACTATATGCAATACAAAATATATGTCCACAAATGCCATATAGGCATACAACAAACAAACACAATAAAAAGGCATTCCCCTCTGGCTGGTGATGAGAATAGATCATGGGAAGTCTTTGATCTTCTAGGCGATGGAGACGCATATGTGGGTGGTCTACTACGAACCTGAGCACTACTCCTCCTATTTAGTTGTTCATGCATCTGTAGCTGTTACAATAAAAAGTATAGACATTAATATATAGAAATTACATGTTATAAAAAATGAAACATTTAACAAAGTAATCACTTACCACTACCATATAATATGTCTCCTCACTTGCCTTAGTAGCAGGATTAGGTTGTGGTGATGTCATGCCCTATAGAAACCATCCAGATTGAAATTAAACTTCAAATCAATGATCTTTTGATTTTTCAAAAATAAACAACTATAACAATGAATGTAAATTAAAATTTACTAATTTGCCTCATATCCCCATCAATGGCATGGAGATATGAATTGCAGAGGACACACCATGCTCCATTTCCCTATGAACATCGGGAGGTGTCTCTGTAGCCTACATCATCTGGAAATAAAATAATATTATTCAATTACAGAAACTATAATGGTGATACAAATCATGGATCTTAACATACACACACATTCACCTAAACATGGAAGTACACACAATAAAACATACAAGTCACATACAAAAATCTAGTGAGTACAATTCATTCATTAAACTATTTATTTTATTACCTTCGTGAAGTTTGAAGTCCACCACCACTGGCAGGTGTTGTCATGAAATCTCTAATATTAACCTATTCAACATCCAAAATTAGATATTAGAATACTATTCATATAATAATGTTGTTCACATGTAATATTTATAATTGTTTACTAGTTACATAGCCCAACTGTAGATGTAGTGTAATATACAGGTGGAGAAACATTGAAAAGTGCATCAATGCTATGACCCTGAAATTTCATTAAAATCATCAAACTAAATTAGTTAATCTTGCATTTCAAAAATGAACTTGCTAAGATTTACAGGAGTATCAAGCTCGAAAGTCTCACTCAGGAGGGCATCTGTCATCACCATCTGCTCAGTTGTAGATGTAGCCTGCACACCTGCATCATGACTATTCATGGGGTCATAACCACATGCTGACCCGTAAGTCCGACAAGTATGGGATGGAACTGTACTTGAACTCTCCCCCAGCCCACGCTGTGCTGCAGGACTAGCATGTTGTAAGATGCTCTAGGTGAAGGCACTAATGGACTGAAGTGTCTCGACCTCAACACTCTCCTTCACAACGGAAGGGATAGAAACGTGCTCATGGACCGGTCTGGCAAGTGCTCATCTCGCTGGCCGCTATGGGTCAACATGTGCCCCTAGTCTATCTTGTGCTGACCCCCTACCCTCTACCCTAGAAATCTCGTATATCAAAATAATTTGGCTCTTTATTTTTGACAAACTTTCAGTAGAGTTTCCTCAAAAAATATTGCTGGACCTCATTATTGTTGCATGGAGGATGGTCAAAAACCATCCACCACCTCTACACAAAATTGTACCTTATCACTTGATTGTTACACCAATGGATAGGGAACCTCTTGCATGTAAGGGGTAGAGATTAATTTGTTTGTGGGTCTATGAAAATAGAAAACAAGTCGAGTTTTGTAATTTGTTCCTTTTAATTTGTTCATATGACAACTTGTCAGCATAATACTCTCTAAATTGTCTCCTCTTTTTTGTCCAACTAGTGATTTGCTTGTTTATTGAATCTACATTTGACAACATAGATTCAAGGGATTGAGAAAGCATGGATCTATGCAAGGTTGAAGTTGCAGGTTCTTTCAACATTGCAATTTTGTTCTTAATTTGTTTCTTATAATTTTCAATTTGCCCCATTATATTTTCTCGTGTTCTAGGGGCATATTCAGGAATAAATGGAGGTGTTTGTGGTTGGGGTTCTTCTTCAGTAGGTATTTGTTGTTCAGTTGATGGAGGATTTTGTATATTTTTAGGAGGAGGAGGAGGTGCATTATCAACTCCTGTAAATTTAAAAAATTTACATCAAAAACTATTTTAACCTACCTATTTAGTAAGAAATTCACACAAGAAAGAAAATAAAACTTGCTTCTTCGATTTTCCCGACGTCGTGGCAGCATTTTGATGACGAATCAGTGAGAAATAGTTAATGATTGGACCTTAGATAATGTGAGTGCACTCCTTTCTTTCTTCAATCTATGGGTTTCTTCTAATTTGCTGTGAAATAATGAAAAAGAATGCTACTTTTTTGATATATATAATAGCACCGAATGCACTCATGTTATAATGCGAGTGCATTATGGCTTGGTGTAGGCTTAGCAACACCAAGCCATAACGCGGTTGTGTTATTTCTATTTTTTTTAAGTTGGCCACTTTTTGGCCCCCCAACGTTTTACATCCACCCTCACAAGGTTGTAGCAGCTAGAAACTTGCAATCAACTAAGCATTATAATTTCCCAAGGGATAATTTATTCCATTTGTGTTACAATGAGATGGTAAATATGGTGATGGGGATGATGACCTAGATGACTAGGATTTTTGTTAGGTGAAGTAAGGAGGCACTTGGGGTGTCCCGGTGAAGACACTAGAATTTTTTGGTTGCTTAAAGCACTAGCTAGTTTTTTGGTTTTTCTGGGAGGTTTTTTGGACTGGGTGGAGGTCCTAGAGGTGGTTGAAAGGTCATACTAGTGGTAGTTTTGATCGTGATGGATGAGTTAGGTTTGGAGTAGGTGGTATTTTAGACAGCTGGATAGCATGGGAAACTCATATCCCTTCCATATGATTCAACTATTGTGATGAGAAATAGGAATTATAGAAGGCGCTGAGAGGAAGTGACATGGTGATGAGAAATAGGAATTATTGGGGGCACAAAGGTGCTAGATGTATTGGGACTTGGCCCATGTAAATATTTTTGACAACTATGGGGATGTATTGTAGGGATGTGGTGCCATTTATTAAAGAAGGTGAAGATTTAGGCATCTTGAGGTCCAAGCCCCCTGGTGGCATGGAAACTTTAGTCGTAGGAGAGAGTTGGATTTATCTTCGAACATATTGTGGTCCTCTATCCATCGTAGGAGTGGGATGGATAGCATGCTAGCTCAAGAGTTTATCTTGGATGAGGGTCAAGTAGTTGATCTTGATGAGGGGTGATGATGCAACTATTGTGAGATCTATAATTATATTTAGACCTGGCATTGACCCTGAGGGATTTAATGGAGGTACTGGTGGTAGTGCTGTAAAGGTTGGAAGAGACAGACCTGGTATGGGAGGTGGCATTTTTAATAGAGAGGGTAGAGATCTAGCATGTTTGATGGTGCCTAAGAGATAGAGGTGTTTGAGACTTTCTCGTCCATACTTCCCATATAGGATGCAGGGGAAACCAGTGGTGGGGTGAGGTGTGGAGGTGATTGATGGTGATTATGATACATTGCTGGCGGCAAGGTATGAGGAATAAGAGGATGGTATTTTGGTGGTTGAAGGCACAACTGGTAACAAAGTGAGCTTTTCTTCATGTTGGGTCAGGTATAGTGTGTTTATGGTGGGTCTAGCAATGACTACGAGCTAGGAGTGGAGAAAGGAGGTGTTGAGGGAGTTGTAAGAAGATCTAGCCCTAGAGGTAGCTCTGATGGTGTTGAGAGGAGATATTGGTGATGGTGCTAGAGAAAATGGTGTTTTTGTCCCTGAGAGGGAGTAGATATGGATATTTTAAGTGAATGGAAGATCTAGACCACTTGAGGGGTCTTGAGCATCTTGTGTGTAGGAAGACCTGGAAGCCTAGATATTGTGGAGACACTATAGATGTTTCGAGGTGGCATTAGGATTTTTTGGCCTTGTTCCTAGAGGCAGGTTGGTCAAGGCCCTTGGGTCTTTAAAGGAGGTTTTATTATTGCTAGTTTTCCTTGGTGTGTCTGATGTTGGTGGCATGGTTTCTCTATCTCCATTGGGAGTGGTAGATGTGGAGCTAAAGGTGTCTGGTGGTGGTTACATTGTCACAAAGCTGGCATTTTCTAGTGGTTGAAGTGATCTAGATGTGATGATTGGTGGTGGTGGTGTTTTTCAGCAGTGGTTGTGGATTTGATTGATGACTGGGTGGAGGTTATGGAAGCTATTAAAAATTTTCAAATTTCATTAATTATGATTTCAGGCATAAGTCCCCTAGGATAGTCACATCAATGATAAATTGTTGTCTTTTGTTCCCAATGAGTAGATCCTTGGTGGATGCTATCATTTATTCTTTCTAGGATAGTTGGCAAATGTTCTTGGGAGTTTTATTAATGTATTTACATTAAAAGCATGTGTGGCTCCTTAGAATGATAGTTGAGCCACTTTTGGGGAGTTCATTATGGTTGTACCTGTGGTACTTACTTTTAGCTAATTATCCATCATTTGGTTTTTTCCAACTTCATTCCCCATCAGCTACTTTTTAGATGTTTGTTGGGAGGCTTCCTTGTATGTCAACTAGGTTATGTTGTTGGCTGATATACCCTTTTAACTTAGAGACCCCCTTTTGTACTTTTTGATTTAGTTTTAATATATTGGTGTGGGTGCCATGCATCTTTTTATAAGAAAACATCATACCCAAGTTGAGCCAATAATAGAGCCTTGTTGAATGCATCATTCTAAGAGGGAACCTCACCACATTGCCTAATTCTTCTTGCAAATGAAACATCCAAATACCATAGATAATGTTATGTCAACATAAAATCATTTCCCATCCATTTTGAAGCTTGAACCCTTTGATACATGAGAAAAAACCTATGATTAAATTGTGAAATAGAATCTAGAGGCATCCTTCTCATTATTAGCAAGAATTGTAGAGGGATACCATTCTGGAGATCTAGTCCTTAGTCAAGTCTTTGTAGTCAATTTATACCCCGGTCAGGTAGCTAGAGATTGATAGCAAACATAAAGAATAACAAAATAGAACATCACATACACATCACAATAAGATAACACATATCATTACCCTATACCGGCAGACTCCATATGGATATATATTAGTAACAATCAAATACATACATCCATTGTTCATCCTTCAGCATAGTTACATAAATGACTTCTATGTCATTGATTACATCAGAATATGCTCATATTCTCCTATCATGCTTACTTACTTATGTTCCACTACTTCTATCTATCTATATACTATATCTTATTACATTCAAGGGATGTGTCTTCTGTTAACTTCCGACCTCCACATCATGTGTAATCTCCTTCGGTCGGCTCTGATCTCTATCAAGTAGCCTGCTAACACTCATGGAAGAAAATTGAAATAATGCATCTCGTGCACCAACATTATGATCAAGCTGGTTTAAAAATAAACATTCTAATTCATGCCATGAGAAAGTGGAATTAGGTGGAAGATTTATATACTAATGAAATGTTAAACCTTGAAAAGTCTTAATGAATGAATTACAAACCACATCTTCATGTTCAATCTTGAGATAAATCATCAATCCCTGCAAATCCTCACATGATTCAAAGTATTCTATCCACAAACGGGAAAAAATAAAGGTGGCCTATTGTGTGCATAAGTAGGAATCTCATGAGGATCCCTAGGAATAAACAAAGGGTCACCCATTGAAGCTAGATCTAACTTATTCAAATTGTGCAAATAATCATGAATACTTTATGTTTTCCCTACTTCTAGTGCCATTCTCTATTGAGGGGTGTTTTAACATGATCGATAACAATCAGGTAGAAAACAAGATGCACCACCTCTCATGAAAGGAAACCAACCTTGAGAGGTTGATAACTCCAAGGTCCTTGTTAGCTGGGTCTTAGCCATGTTGGATAGATCAGTGGCTTATAGCTTTACCTATACAAGGGTTTAACTGTAATCAAGTAAATATGGGGTTAATTGCACAAGGAGATCAACAGATAAGATGAACCATGTGTATGGATAAGCTTCTCCAACCACCTATTGCTCTGATGCAAATATACAGTGCCATACCAACAATAGAGTAACTTGCAAGTAGGATGAATCTGATTTATATTAGAAAGTTTGTGATTGATAAGATCTTAATCTAACCTTAACCTACTCCTAAACTATTAAGAATTGTATAAGAAAGATCAAAAGGTAAGGGAGAGACTAAGGAAAGAAATGGATAGCTTCTGTATTGATCTCCACTTGTCCTAATATCTCAGATGAGATTTAAAATTACCTAAAGTGTTATGACTAGTATTCCACATAGTCATTCAGAGATCAGATGCAAGAGTTAGAGGGATTAGTTGGAAGATCAGAATAAAAGCATGGAACACCATATTAAATGCATAGTTACCATACTCTATTCCTTAATAACTATTAAGTATTCATCTCATTAGAATACATCAAGCACAAACGAAAGATCAAACACATCACCATAAAAAATAAAAGAGATAGAGAAGACTAAATATAGTTTTATAGACGGGCACCAATCATTGGCGAATTACATATGACAACAAGATTCCTACACCACAAATTTACTATAACTTGCCACATTACATGCCTTACAAATTCATGGTCTTGCCACTCAATTTCTATCTTCTATGCTTTGTTCTATATCTCCCTTTTCCCCATATCTAAGAATGACATCATTTTTATATAGAGGTGTTGTCCTATAAAATTCATAGCCAAACAGCCCAAAAGGGCCAGACCCATAGTCAATTTACATGTTTATCTCAAATCTTAAAATTAGATTGACCTTGGATCTTAGGGGAGTTTCCAAGATACTTCGAGCATATAAGTAGCCTTTATTGTCAAAGAAGGCCCGAGTGAATGGTCATTGCTTCTTTGATGGTATAGATCAAAAATATTAAAGAGGCTTGTGTTGAAATATCAATGCATCTGGTGATATATTGAAATCCCTTTGAGTTCAAATTTGAGAATTCCTCCTCCAATAGCTATTTTTTCTCTTCTATTAGCCCAACTATAAGTGGTTCTCCAACTTCTTGGACATTGCCCAAGCACCTTTAGAGGAAGAACCCACTAGAACTAGCCCTAGATCAGTAGTGTGTTGATTATGAGAAACTTCAATCTTTGAAGATTATAAACTCTCTGCAACTTTCTCCAAACCTATCCTAGATCTGTATATGTGATACTGAAGTACACTAAGATCACTCTGAAAGGTGAATGGTACCCCTTTGAGCCATGCCCCATCTATCTAGTCAAGAGCTTCCCTTACATTTCCACAAAAGAGAACTAAAACCATTCATTAGAATTCCCTAATGATTGCCAAGATGCCTCGTAAGTCCACAGGGGTTAGTATAACTTCAAAGAATAATTAGAGAAAACATATTTTGTTCTATATGCAAATTTTTGGAGGTCACCATGGTCTGACACCCACTAAAGGATGATATTAAGTAAAATTTTAGGGTCGGGGTGATCATATGATTTATACCAAAAAGGTTCAAAATCCTGCATCCCAATCTACCAGTCTTGGGGAGATGTTCATTTAAGTTGTAAGAGATCAAAGATCAGAGCAAACCTTGAACTCATGTTTAAAAATGTTCAAAGATTTAAGGGTCCAACACCTCGATCCAAGGAAGTAGAGTTAGGGATCAAGAGTCAGAGATGGCGGAGAACACATGTTTGAATGACTTTCTCTGACCCCATGACTCTAAAAAGAGGATAGAGAATATTGAAGCATTGGGAGTCAGAGATGAGATAGCACATCAATTGTCCATCATACCAAAAAAAGTAGAAAGATGAACACAGGCCCCAGGTCCTAAACACTTAGAGGAAATCAAACAAAAAGGAGAGAGATAAAGAACCCAAAGCACTCTAAAAAATGAAAAAGATGAAGAACGAGATCAAAACTGTACAGTATCTAAGAGTCACAAATGAATTTGAAATGAAGGCTTACGAAAAAGGGCCAAAATAAGGGAGACCCTAGAACAAGATGAAATACATCGAAAATTAGAAAAGACTTAAAAAACTTGTAGGAAGGAGGCAAATAGAGGGTGAAAACACACAAAGTAGCAATATAAACAACAAAACCCTTGGAATGCAAGCACAAAAATGCCATTAACGCAAAGAACAAGGAAACTCACCTAGACAAATGGTGAGCTAGGGAAAAGGATCCACAAGCTATAGGCGATGGAATGTGCACAAATGAAGATGCCCTTGAACACACCAATGACTATGACCTCACACTAAAGGGTCAAAGTGAGACCTAAATCACCCAATCTCTGAGAGGAAGTAGATTTTTTTTTTTTAAAAAAAAAGAAAAGTATGAAGGGGTGAGCATTAAAATACCTCCCCACACATGTACACGTTGAAAAACATGTAATTAATGAAGAGTGGATGGCGTGAAGGGCTCAAGTTAGTCTTGACGTGATGGTGACATTGGGGATACCTTCACCATTGCACCAAAAGACAAATATCAAAAGTCCAACGAAGACAACATAAGAGAAAAATAAATTAGGATTTGGACATTGATGCCACTTATTTTGGTATGGCAAAATAGAGAAGTTTAATGAACCAAAACTACACTAAAAATGCATCAGAGTATCGGAGAAGGTTTAAACTCCAACACTTTGACAAACCTTAAAGGAAAAAAATAATTGTAAGGAGTGAGACTTAGCAAAAATAAAGGTCAAGAAAATTAAAAAGAAAAAGAAAAGTCAACTATAACAATGTAAGATCCCTTACCCAATCTACCCTAAATTTTTTGATTTCAATTGTTTGATATTCCATCAAACACTTGGAATAACACTAGCTATTCTTAGTTTTTAGAATTTATTTTCTTTTTTGAATGTTGTTTGTGATGTTCTTTCATGCTTGATGAGTCTAAATTCATATATATAACCTAATGAGTATTTGTACAACATGAAATCAAACATTTTGTCACATCTCATTTTATGGACTATATTATTACCTTAGAATATTGAACATTTACTATGATTATTTTTCTATGAGTAATTCCATGTGTGTGAAGGTAAATATTGTAAAAATTATAAATGCATGATTAGGAAAGTTGATTTAATAATTGAATTTTATTGGTACGATTATGGATATACATTATGATTTCTTCAGCTATGATTTTTGGGAAACTAACCTATTGATGTGGAGTTGAGTGTGACTGAATGCAGGTATTCGTAGAAGACGAGAACATCGTTTAGTTAGAGATGTTCTAGCCACTTGGAAAGAACTGATAGGATGGATAACCTAATGCACTCACACACTCACATTGTCTCATGTCATATTACATTTCTAAATGATCCTAATATGCATTATTATTTAGTCGATAAATGTGATTGATATTTTGTGAGTAGATAAATATTGTTGGGAATTAAGGTGTCTCAACCTTGGTAATTTCTTGTATTATTTCATTGTATTTATTTGATTATTTCCTATTATTGTAATTAGGATGCAAATCCTTATTGTCATCTTGTGGGAGTTGGCACAGTGATGTGTCATCCTACGTGGAATGTGACAAGTCGTAAATTTGTCCTCACATGAGGAGATAGACATCCCACTTAGTGGTAGGAATATTTTGCCATGAGTCAGCATCTTGGATAGTGTGTAAGAGAATATTGACCGTAATGGTCATGACAAATTCCTATGACAAATCTATGATGCGTAAGAGTCGTAAATGGAAGATTCTATGACAGGTGAAGACATGTGTCACAAGGCATCTTGGAAGAAGGCATGTTTGGGCGGCCCAAGCAGGGTTATGACATGTTGTAAGAGAATATGCTATTTATAGTCTATGTATGATAGATTCTCTTATAGCTATAAGATATGACAGTTATGATGGATTCTATGATGGTTGTAAGTGTCATAAGAGTATCTGTCATTGCCCAACTTGGAAATAGGTGACCTCTTTGGGATGGGGTGACTTGACAAGTGTCCATAGGCATGGGTTTTGGGCCATGAGGCCATGTTGGACGCCCATCCCAAGATAGAGCCATTTTTGCCTTGTATCTTCTATATAAACAATTGCTTTGGAGAGGAGATGTATTATGTGATTGACAGGTACTATTATGCTATCGAATTGTCTCCAGATATGAGTGTCGAAGACTCCTGCAAGAGAATTGGCTTTGTAATTATATTGTAAACCTCATAGTTTAGATAATACATTTGAGTTGTGTTTTGGAGTGTGGAGTTTTTCACCTGTAAGGGTTTTCCCCACTTATATCTTATCTCTCTCTTCTTTTGTCTTACATTCTAGTATATGTGTTTGCTGCAATATCTCTGTTGTTGGGTTGACATTGTTGTAAGTATAAAGATTAAAATGAATTTGCACTCATCTCTCCTCATTAGATTAGTGTAGGAAGTGATTTCTGCACACCTAGCTTCCTTTCAGTTGGTATTAGAGCTTGATCACCTTTGGTCCTAGTTGTTGGGTAGGGGTTATTTGAGCTAATCTTAGGTTGAGTGGGAGCTTTGTGTAGAGCATTTTGTAATCTTGTTACAGGAAAGAGATGGAAAGCACATCTAGAAGATTAGAGGTGGAGAAATTCAATGGCACTAATTTAGAGTTATGGAAACTTAAGATGGAAGACATGCTTGTTGATCATGAACTATGGGAAACTGTATCTGGTGTAAAACTAGTTGCAATGGCAGAAGCTGATTGGGATCTCAAATATTAGAAGGCTAAGGGTCTCATGAGACTCAGTTTAGCTGATTCTATCCTATTAAATGTCCATGAGGAGAAGAGCACAAAAGACTTTTGGAAGAAGTTGGGAAATGTTTATCAGGCCAAATCTCTGGTGAACAAACTTTTTCTGAGAAAGAAGTTGTATTCTCTGAAGATGGAGGATGGAGGATCTATTGTAGATCACCTGAATGCCTTCAACATGTTAATTGCACAATTGACATCAGTTGGTGTGAAGATGGAGGAGGAGGATCATTGTATGACTTTCTTGGTTCTCTGTCAGACTTGCAGGATCATCTTGTTTTGTTTATTGGAAGCACCACATCCACATTCATAATGGATGAAGTGGCATCTTTGCTGTTATATGAAGAGATGCAGAGAAAGTTTTCTGAGGTAGCCAATGAGGCTCTTATGGTTCGTGGAAGACCCAAGGACAAAGGGAAAAAGAAGGACAAGAAAGATGAGAAGGGCAGATCCAAATCCCACGGGAGATCCAAATCTCCTGGAAAGTCCAAGGCTCTCTATTGGAACTATGGAAAAATTGGGCATTTCCAAAAGGAATGCAAGGTAGAAAAGAAAAAGAAGAAGAAGAATGTCCCAGATTCAGATTCTGACAAATCACAAGATGATGGTGATGCTTTCGTCGTAGCCCTGGCCACCCATGCATCTAATGATGCCTGGTTGATTGATTTTGGTGCATCATTCCACATGACCTCACATTAAAGCTAGTTCATGAAGTATGAAGAGTTCAATGGCGGAAGAGTGTACCTGGGTGACAATTCTCATTTGAAGATTGTTGGTCATGGAAGAGTCTCAATCTGATTCCCTAATGGATGAGTGAAGGGGATCACTAGGGTTATGCACATCCCAGGCTTGGCATGAAACCTGCTTTCTATAAGTATGTTGAATGATGGAGGTGTGTAGGTTGTTTTTTGAAGGATGGATGCAAGATGACTAGAGGATCTATGGTGCTTGCGAAGGGTACTTGGAGAGGTACTTTGTTTTAGCTAGAGGCATGCACTTCATAGTACAAGAGTTCTTCTGACTCAAAGAAAAGAGCTGTAGTCACTTCATCCCCACCATCTGAATGAGCAGTGAAGAAATCTGTTCTAACACATTCTAATGGTAGTGTACATGCTTTGGAAGTTAAACTTCTATCTAAAAAAACTATGTTATGGCAATTGAGATATGGCCACATTGGTGAGAAGGGTCTTAGAACCCTAAAAAATAAATACCTCACTGAGGGGTTAAATTATTGTAATCTCAAGTTTGACTTTTGCAAACATTATGTATATTGAAAGCAAAATCGTGTTTAGTTTTACTCTAGTTCTCACAAGTCTTCTGGTGTACTGGATCTTATTCATTCTGATGTGTTTAGTCCTATTAATGTTCCTTTGATTTCTAAATCTGTATATTTTGTAGCTTTCTTAGATGATTACAGTAGAAGGACATGGGTTTATTTTATCAGAAGAAAGATTGAAGTCTTTAGTTAGTTTAAATAGTTTAAAACATTTACTGAAAATCAGACTAGTAAAAAGATTAAGTGTTTGAGAACTGATAACGGTGGTGAGTTTTGTTTGGCAAAGTTTGACAAGTTCTGTAAAGAGCAAGGAATTGAAAGACATAAGGCAACTCCATACACCCCACAGAAAAATGGAGTTGCATGGAGAATGAAGAGGACACTGATGGAGAAGGCTAGGAGTATGCTTAGTGGAGTAAGCCTTGAGCAAAAGTTTTAGGTTGAAGCTATAGCCACTGCTTTCTACCTGGTAAATAGGTCTCTTACATCAGCTATTGTTTGTAAGACACCTATGGAGGTGTGGTCTGGTAAGAAGCCTTCAGTTAGACATCTTCATGTTTTTGGTTGTGAGGCATATGCACATGTGCCTAGGGAGAAATGGTCTAAATTGGAGAATAAGGATGTTAAGTGTATTTTCATTGGCTATGGAGTCGGTGTGAAAAGATACAAGCTTTGGGATCCTATTGCTGAAAAAGTGTTGTATAGAAGAAGTGTTATCTTCAGAGAGCTAACACCTTCTTCCATTGTTTTACAGCTAGAATAGACAAAAAAGAAAGAAGATGTGGTTCAGTTTCCTTCTACCCCTAAGAAGACTGAACCGATAGACACTATGAGACCTGATGATGAGGAGAGCTCTAGTAGCTCTGAAAGTTCAGAAGAAGAAGCAGAACCTCAACTTCAACAATTGAGGAGGTCTACACGAACAGGGAATCAACCTGATAGGTTTGGTTATTCATTACTTGTTTCTAGTTGTGCTTTTTCCTTGTTTACTAACACTTATGAGCCTAGAACTATGATAGAGGCTATGGGCATGAAAGATTCAGGTTCCTAGAAGGAGGCCATGGAAGATGCAATGGCTTCTTTGGAAAAGAATAAAACATGGGACTTGGTACCTTTGCCTGAAGGATGGAAACCTGTTGGATGCAAATGGGTGTTTAAGAAGAAATTTAGTGCATATGGCAATGTTGAAAAGTACAAGGCCAGACCGGTTGCGAAGGGGAATTCACAAGTGGAGGGAATTGATTATGGTGAAATTTTCTCTCTCATTGCAAAGCTAACATCTATTCAGTTCCTATTATCTCTTACAACAGCTTATGACTTAGAGGTGGAGCAGATGGATGTGAAGACAACATTCCTTCATGGTGATTTGGAGGAAGAGAAATTTACATGTCACAACCAGAGCATTACATAGAGGAAAGTAAAGAAAATTTGGTTTGCAAGTTGAAAAAGTCTTTGTATGGTTTGAAGCAGTCTCCTAGGATGTGGTACTTGAAGTTTGATGTCTTTGTGTTGTCGATTGGATTTCTGAGACCAAAATCAAATCATTGTGTGTATTACAAATTTGACAATGATCGTATTCTCATTATTGCATTGTATGTTGATGGTATGTTGTTAATTGGGAATGGTAAGAATATGATTTCTGATTTGAAGTCTTAGTTGTTAGTGCAGTTTAAGATAAAAAATCTAGGGGTAGCCAGGTACACTCTAGGAATGGAAATAAAAAGAGATAGAGCTAACAAAAAACTTTGGTTAAGTTAGAGTAAGTATGTGAAGACTGTGTTGGATATGTTCAGCATGGCAAATTGTAGACCATTGTGTGTTCCTATTTCATTTGGGACAAATTTGTCTATTAATGATTGTCCAAAATCTCCTAGTGAGGTGGAGGACATGAGCAGTGTACCTTATGCTAGTGTTGTTGGCAGTTTGATGTATGCTATGGTCTACACAAGACTAGACATTGCCCAAGTAGTGGGAGTCCTTAGTCGATTTATGGCTAATCCTGGACGGGTACATTGGGATGTAGTTAAGTGAGTGTTTAGATATTTGAGGGGCACTTCCAAGTATTCCATATGCTATCATGATAATGCTATAGGACATCTGCATTTAGTTTGTATTCATGGATTCGTGGATTCTAATTGGGTGGGTGACATTGGCAGCAGGAGATCCACCAATGCCTATGTGTTCACTATGTTTGGTCGTGCAATTAGTTGGATGAGTAAGCGATAAGCTGTGGTTGCTTTGTCCACAACAGAAGCTGGATATATGGCAGCAACTCATGCTTGTAAGGAATCCATTTAGCTTAAGAGATTGTGTTCAGATATTGGTGTTGATGCAGGACAGATTACAATTTGTTGTGACAGTCAGAGTGTGATTTGCCTAGCAAAGAATCCAACTTTCCATGCCAGAACAAAGCATATTGACATATAGTTTCACTTTGTGTGAGACATGGTAGAGGATGGGAAGGTGAATTTGGAGAAGGTAGACACTTTGAAGAATGTTGCAGATGCATTAACAAAACCAGTGGGCACAGAGAAGTTCAGATGGTGTTCCAAGTCTATGGGCCTCTTGTCCTATAGCAGTTAAATCCTTTTATTTCCATTGGCTCTTACAAGGTGTTCGACAAGTGGGAGAATGTTGGGAATTAAGGTGTCTCAACCTTGGTAATTCCTTGTATTATTTCATTTTATTTATTTAATTATTGCCTATTATTGTAATTAGGATGCAAATCCTTATTCTCATCTTGTAGGAGTTGGCACGGTGATGTGTCATCCTATGTGGATGGTGACAAGTTGTAAATTTGTCCTCACATGAGGAGATAGGCATCCCACTTAGTGG
The DNA here is from genome assembly GCA_027924645.1 of Cunninghamia lanceolata. Lineage (NCBI taxonomy): Eukaryota > Viridiplantae > Streptophyta > Pinopsida > Cupressales > Cupressaceae > Cunninghamia > Cunninghamia lanceolata. Next base: position 6,544,576 of record BSBN01000287.1, on the reverse strand, counting down.
TAGGAATATTTTTCCATGTGTCAGCATCTTGGATAGTGTGTAAGGGAATATTGACCGAAACGGTCATGACAGATTCCTATGACAAATCTATGATGCCTAAGAGTCGTAAATGGAAGATTTTATGACAGGTGAAGACATGTGTAACAAGGCATCTTGGAAGAAGGCATATTTGGGTACCCCAAGGAGGGTTATGACATGTTGTAAGAGAATATGCTATTTATATCTTGTGTATGACAAATTCTCTTACAGTTGTAAGATATGACAGTTATGATGGATTCTATGACGGTTGTAAGTGTCGTAAGAGTATCTATCATTGCCTAACTTGGGAATAGGTGACCTCTTTGGGATGGGGTGACTTGACAATTGACAGGAACATCTTATAGTGTTGGACAAGTGTTCATAGGCATGGGTTTTGGGCCATGAGGCCATGTTGGATGTCCATCCCAAGATAGAGCCATTTTTGCCTTGTATCTTCTATATAAATAGGTGCTTTGGAGAGGAGATGTATTATGTGATTGACAAGTACTATTATGCTACCAGATTGTCTCTAGATATGAGAGTCGAAGACTCCTCCAAGAGCATTGGCTTTGTAACTATATTGTAAACCTCATAGTTTAGATAATACATTTGAGCTATGTTTTGGAGTGTGGGGTTTTTCACCCGTAAGGGTTTTTGTAGTGCCCCTACGTTTTCATTTTGGATGTGTCAGGTATGTTTGACATTTGGTTATTTGGTTGGATTGTTTATTTGATGCTTTGGTTGATCATGGTGATAAATAATATTATTAAGTCTTTATGTAAATTTAGTAGATTGAATATATATATTAGTAGTTAAGTTAATAAATAAATATAGTATTAGCATTATTATTATTATTGAATGTGCATTGACTGGCAAATAAAATAGGTAGCATTCATGTGTTGTCATAAAGTGTATTTTTAGCTAATACTAAAATAAATTTAGTGGGAGTTATTGGAGGAGATTTTGGGAGGGGTGGGAGTTTCAGTTTTCCAGATTCTTTTCCTAAAATGTCATGAAGAGTGTTTAAGACAGGAAGATGGATGAAGAAAGGGGGGAGGAGCAGAGTGTGGTACTGGAAATTTCATCGCAGTGTAACAGGTGGGTGAGCTTAAGCTTTCAATTTACAAAAACAAATATATAAGTCATGGTGACCCAGATGAGCTTCAAGAGTAAGGTATGTTTTTTTATATTGTTACTCTCATCGCACGATATTTTGAATTGATTTCATTATGGCTGCATATGTATATATACCATCTACTGAGGTGTAGAATTAGCCTTGGGCTCCATATGTTGTTGGGTGTCATATCCGTGTAAGTTTTTGCTAAGTTTCTGTATAAATAGTGGACTTAACAATGCTGATGTTCTGCATGTATGTTTTCAAGTAATCTATTAATAGTTTTCAGCAATTGTTCTTCTCTAGGTTTTGAATGGATTAAAGGGGTTAGATGTTCTCTTTTGCTTAGGTAGGATTATCATGGACCATTATGGCACATGCACAATGGAGGTTGCAAAATTGCTCGTGATCGATTGAAGTTTTGATCTTCCAGTTGTAATTGCTTAAGCCTTATTTTCCTTTCAGATTACTTCCTTAGCATCACCCATAATCTCTATAGGAATATTGTCTCTGATTTATTTTAATTGCATTTATCTCGGAGAGAAATTTTATGGTAGTGTGGCTATTACCTTATAATCGTAGTTAGTGATAACCATAATAGAGATTTTTTCTGGGCATGTTTAACAAACCAATGCAATTGCTAACTTCTTACCATGATGACAAAGAAACAATTGCTACTTCTCAACATTTTGTACATTATGCATTTTATATTTCATCATTGCTATACTTATATTTAAATTAGCACTTCATCATTTTATAACTTGAAATATTTTCAATACTTGGTTGTTTTCATTCTAAGTCTTTATTAATATGTGTTCTCTAAAACTCTGGTATTGTATCATCAACTCAATAATGAAATCTCCAATACTTTAATCACCGTGTATTGTTACCTGGTGTTGTATTTGTATATGTTCACAGGAAATCCTCCACAATTCCTCAGAAGTTTATACTAATCAGCATGCCAACTTCTTTTGTATTTATTTCCTTTTTCCTAGATGCGAAGCCCTCAATCTGAAAATAAGTGCTGCACTTTCCCACCTTCAGCTGTGAGACTTTCACTTGGTGAATCTCCTCCACCGACTCTCTCTCTCTCTCTCTCTCTCTCTCTCTCTCTCTCTCTCTCTCTCCCCCCCCCTCCACCACCCGTTATAACATTTTCTCCTTCCATCAACTTCCTCAATCTTATCATTCAGCAAGTTAATCGATGGATCAAATCAATCCACTCTTCAACTTCATCGAAGATTAGCTACAGAGGATGGGGCGTCGTAGTAGATTATGTGAGAAGATGTCCCTTTGAGACATTAAATCAAATGTTTTGATTTCTTGATAGTTTCTAATATCATTCTAATAAAACCATTTTATGTATATCCTATTACTTCGTGCATTCTGAGTGATGACAAATCTCGAGGCATTCAATTAATCAGATTTTACGAGCCTTACTCAGGTTTCCACATTTCGCATAATTGATTTTGTCACCCAATATGCCAACTAAATTTTTCTGGAAGTAATTATAGCCTGAGTAATGAATCCATTGTCATAATATTGTAATCTTTGCATTCCATGAGGAGTCATTCATTTGAATTAATTTACCAAACTGTTTGCATGCATAGATTTTAAGTGTTTAATGATCACATGGATTGTAGTATAAGAATAAACTTTTCTAACAATTGGGTCGTTACAAACTTGAAGAAAATAATGGTATACTGATTGGTCATACTCAGGCTTAGTCATAGTTTCCACGGCTCCCTCACTGCATTGATGCCACCATCAGTTACACAGACTGGCGTACCCTCTTTTAATTGTTACTTTATTAAAGTTTGGTATGGAGTATGATATGCGTATCTCTGTGATTTAAATTTACTGATGCTAAAAATAGTCTTAGTTGTAATGTAAGCTCCATATGTTATTCTTAGTAATCTAAATCTTGCTGGTAGTTAAATCAGTGTTGGCAGAAGCAACTCATTAATGGAAATTCGTTATTATTCTTCTTTGATTCAATCTCAATTTCCCGAGTAACAAAGTTATAGTTGAATTTATTTGGCCTTAATATTAAGATGTATAGGTGATCGAAACTAGTTTAAGATTGATTTTAAGGTTTGAGCTGTAGGTTGAGCTCAATCTTTCTTTAGGTAAATTGACACAAGAATAGATTTTAATTGATTTTTTTTTAGATAGTAGTAATGCATTATATATTAGTGTTTATTAGTGTTTATTAGTGTTTATAGAAGCTAATAATTAGCATTGTAGTTTACTGGTCAGATCTCTAACTGATTTGTGGTCATGTTAACTATTACATTGCATTAGAATGTATTATTATTTTACCCGAATAGGGATTTATTATTAACTCCTCCGTCATTGCCTAGCATAGAATGGAGAAATCGTTGGCATGCAACCAATGAGGGAATGGTTGAAATAGTAACGTGATTATTGTCAAACAATGTTTGGGTATAATCCAACTAGCTATTAGAACCTAATAAGCATGTTATGTCAAGGTTGAGTTGAGGATAATCATGGAAAAGTGATGTGTAGCTAGTAGAAAGAAATAAAAGAATGATGGAAAAATAAATCATAACCAACAGCCTGAACTTGTCCCAAACAGCTCTTGGCAACTGAAATTGTTGATTGCATAGTAATTGTTTAACCTTAAAATTATCTAGCTTGTATTAATTTGTGTTAGCTTGTTTGAAAGAAAGAAAATAGTCACTTTCATGATATATTGTTAGTTATCTGAGTTAGTAATCATTGTTGGTTAGGCAAATGTGCATGCTCTAAGTCATAACTATGTTAAGAATTGTAAATGTTGAAGATTGATGGAGGTCATGCTTATACATTTTAGAAATGTCAATTACTTATGCCATTAGAAATCTTATATTTCTCTAAGTGGTTTTATCAAGAATCTAGATTACCTCAATTAAGATTGTTCCATTGTATGGTGCTATGTTAGAATAATATCAAATCATAAATGGTCTAGTCATGCATTTTTGAGCCTTAAAATTCTTCTCATACTGCCATTTAAAACACATGAAGATTAGGGAGGCCTATAGATGTTATTTTAGTTTGGAAGAATAGGTATTGTCTCCGTTAAAGAGAAGATTTAATGTTATTCTTGTATAATCATATTAGTGACCTATATCCCAGCTTGACGAAGATCATTGATAGGATGTAGTTCGATTGTGAGTATTATTCACTTATATGGTAGAATTAATGAGTTTTTTATGGTTGTTTGGAATGTATGAAAATTATCTTCTGGAAAGTGGTATTCAAAAATTACTAATTAATGCTTTCATTCTATTATAATTTGAACATTAGAATCATCTATGTATTGTGAAGTTCTATGAGGAGGTTGCGGTATGAGTAATCTTAAGATCTTACTGTTCTCAGGTATAGATTTAAATGCTTATGTGTATCCCGGTTTGAGAGATTGCCGATTTCATGTAAAGGTACCATTTAATGATTATAAGCCCTTGTCTGAAGTAGGATGTCTCTACGCTACGCGTACATAGGCAAGGCCATCAAGGATGAGCCCCCGAGACATGCCCCTTAGGGCCTTAAGATTGCCATTTTATGCAATTGATATTGTGTAATTAATAATCATGTGGAATGTTTCTTTAGATGTGCCGTTGAGATTTATATGCCATGCAAGATTCTGAAGCTAAGGAGGTACCTTTCCACTTGGCAAAAAGATGACAAACTGGTAGTTTTGGTAAAGGTGTACAAATTTATTGTAACGTTTGTACTTTACATTTGAATTATGATGAATATACTCTAATATTTGACTTGAGGTTTACTAAGATAAATTTTGTAAATTGTTATTCTATCATCTGGTTGAGTTTATTATTGTTATTTTCTTGGGTAGGCATTACAAATGGTGCGTATGTGTATTCATTTGGTGCATTTAGATTTAGAACAAACCATGGCTGTTAGTTAGATCATGTTAGTAATTAGTAATATAGTAATGTAATTAAACATAATTTGAATAAGCTTTGTGTGTTGTTGAATATTGTTTTTATTTCAATAATGTAGTCATGTTATCCCCAGAGATGTTAGTTAACTGGTTGTATCAGACTATGTTATATTTTGTTATAATTTCTTCTATTTAAAAACAAAAAAAATATCTTTTTATTGCTTTAGTTAACTTATCTCTAGGGTTGCATGGTAGGGCATTACATTTGGTATCAGAGCCAGCTTTCAGCACTGGGATCTTTGCTTAATGTCATCACCCTTGTCTAGTTATAGAAAATCTTCTTAAAGCATGTGATAAGAACTCTTGTATTAGATACCAAGTTATAATTTAAACACCTAGATTGATGTGTTGGATAGATGATTATGGTATTGACTTTCAGCATCATGTGAAATGTAGAAAAAGTAGAGTGAAAGGAAACTGGAATAGGGAAGTGGATAATAGGTAATGTTATGATTTTGTAAACAGGAATCATATTGGTTATAGAAATAAATGTAGTAATGGATTTGTGTATGTAAAAGTAATCTTCCCCTGTAAATGTGAGAAACCAGTAACTGTGCATTGGTTGAGTGTTGTCAATACCCCTTACTTGCTTTATGTTCCTTTGGAATGGTGATCTTGGGTACCTATCCATGGGGAATATGTGTATTTTAGGTGTGGAATTAACCATACCATTACATGTATTTGTATGTTTGTTACTCGATTGAGGGCCAACCCTTGTATGGTTGAAAATATATATATATATATATATATATATATATATATATATATATATATATATATATATATATATATATATATATATATATAAGACTAGCCAAAAGTTAGATTCATAGATTCTCTTCTTTTGGTTCTCTAGTCCCTTAGTCTATGAAGGGGTAGTAGCAGCCACAAAGTTCCTTGGGCTGAGTGTACAGCGTACGCTTATGACGGTGCAGAACGGTCCCTCAGTTAACCGAACCTGAGGAGACATACTCACTACTTCCTCTTATGATGGATCAAGGTACTTGATTCATATGTGTTAGCCTAATCCCCATAGTTTCTGAGCATCTAGATGGTAATTCTTGGAGGATCATTTACCTTGTCTTCACAAAAGGTATGATATGCCACATGAGTTTTCAGTTGGTGGCCGGGGTCTAGGACCTGCATGGACAACCCGACTGAAACTATGTGATGACATGAGTCGTCACTTGGGGACCGAGGTCTAGGACCTGCATGGATAACATAGGTGAGACCATGTACCCCATATATATTTTGAGGTCCAGCATGTGGAGGAAGATTTGTTACCCATGCTGAGATAGATTCCGTATCTGCACATGTTCTGACATGATGCAATAGGTACGATGCCACACCCCACTGATGCTCTGACACAGTGTTGGTGATGATGCCATGTTGCTAATGGTAGTGACCTAGGCTCGAGGATGATGCCACACGCTTAGACATGTGAAGGTGCACTATGAGATTTTATTATAACCTACTTGGGTGATGAGCGTAATGGGACCTCGCACACTTGTACAGGGATACTCATGTTTACTTTTGATAGTGTTTGGGTCGGTTAGCATATGGGTATGTCCTAGCCATGTATACCTCTGGCTACAGAAAGTACCTATGTGTGCCTTTTCCATGAGCTATCGCTATGTGGGGTGTGTTCTGCATGTACCTACTTCCACGAAGCCACATACACACTGCCATGCAGTATACAACCAGCGCATACCTTCTTTGGCTGGCGTATGACCATGCCACACTAAGATGTGATGCAGGATGTGGCTGAGGTGCACATTCCATGTGGGCAGCCATGGAGTGTGCGGGCCACTTGGTTAGTCCATGCCGTGTGACGATGCGATATAGGGTGTAGCTGAGGAGTACACCTTAAGCCATGTGGATGATGTGCTCACTCCACACCACATGAGGGCTACTCTTATAGCCTGACATTGTTCCCTCCTTCCTTGTTTGGTGGCTAGTATCTAGTCGCACAGTGTTGTATAGTGCAATTTCAAAGATTGTGGACTTTCTTTGTGGTTATTGATGATTTTCTAGTGGTTGTGAAGGCCGACACTTTGTTTATATTTGATTATGATGGTTTAGCCACACCTTGTGATCTTATTTGCTTGTATCCCTTGTGGTTACATTTGATTTAGTGTTGAAATTGTGTGCATTTCTTGCTTTATTCTTGAAATTGAATTTTTATTTAATCTTTCTTTATTACTTTTGTGGCTAAAATAGTTTATCCTTATTGTTTTCGATGTCAGCGATGTGTCCTATTGTGATTCCTCTCCAAGGACGTATGGGGTAGACTTGGTGAGTGTATACGATGAAGAAAATGTAGGGAACCTTGAGGATGGGGGTATGTGAGGCTATTATATAGCTAGGACCCACTACCCACCTTTGTGTGATGACTATCTCTTGGAGGCTAACCACCTTATACAACAAGAGAGAGGTCATTATGGCTTGTTTGGATGGTCTCACCCTGTGAGTGTGGCCTAACACCAACAAGTCACTGAGTGTGAGGTATGGATTATGTGAGATGGATTTTGGCTCTTGGTTCATGGATTATGTATCATGGATTAGAATATTGTTTCTGATATCCAGATGGACCCTTGTGTAGCCTTGTGTAGTGAATCCTGGTAATGTTAATTTGGGTGTATGTGAAGAATATATGGTAAATTATAAAAATTGTGCGTATGAAATGATAAATTGTATTTGGATTTAGGATGGTACAATAATTATAGTCAAATATCTTGTTTATAAATGATGGATAGTTATTGAAAAATATGTGCTTTACATGCAAAAATATGTTGATATGATGTTTTTTGACCTATTGAGTGTTTAACAGTGAATTGGTAGAGGAGATACAATGGTGGGGTATTTAAAAATTGAATATCTTGTATGTTTCAGATATAAGAATTTCTACAGTTAGGAGTAAAAGAGTACACTATTTTTCTTGTCCTGAAGAAATTGATTGAATGTCAATGTTAGCATTGTAAGGATTTTGGGTGGTTTATGTACTATAGAAATCATTTTTGAAATACAAGTCTTGTTGTGACATTAGAAGTAGAAGGGTAAAGCATGTCTGAAATGGAGTATATAAGATAAATCCCTTTCCATAGGCAAACTGGTGTATATTATTTTCATGAGATGAATCGGCATTGATGTTGGTACTAACGTGTTGTGTTTCCACCCTAGTTGCGACTTCCAGGAGTAAGTCAAGTTTTAGGGGGGAAGGATGTAGTGCCTCTCCGTTTTCATTTTAAACATGTCAGGTATGTTTGGCATTTTGGTTATTTAGTTGGATTGTTTATTTGATGCTTTGGTTGATCATGGTAATAAATAATATTATTAAGTCTTTATGTAAATTTAGTAGATTGAATATGTATATATATATTATATTAGTAGTTAAGTTAATAAATAAATATAGTATTAGAAATATTATTATTATTGAATGTGCATTGACTGGCAAATAAAATAGGTAGCATTCATGTGATGTCATAAAATCTATTTTTAGATAATACTAAAATAAATTTAGTGGGAGTTATTGGAGGAGATTTTGGGAGGGGTGGGAGTTTCAGTTTTCCAGATTCCTTTCCTAAAATGTCATGAAGATTGTTTAAGACAGGGAGATGGATGAAGAAAGGGGGGAGGTGTAGAGTGGGGTACTGGAAATTTCATCGCAGTGTAACAGGTGGGTGAGTTAAAGATTTCAATTAAAAAAAAAAAATAGAAGTCATGGTGACCCAGATGAGCTTCAAAAGTAAGGTATGTTTTTTTTATATTGTTACTCTAATCACATGATATTTTGAATTAATTTCATTACGGTTGCATATGCATATATACCATCTACTGAGGTGTAGAATTAGGCTTGGGCTCCATATGTTGTTGGGTGTCATATCCGTGTAAGTTTTCACTAAGTTTTTATATAAACAGTGCACTTAACAACGCTGATGTTCTGCATTTATGTTTTCAAGTTATCTGTTAAGAGGTTTTAGTAATTGTTCTTCTCTAGGTTTTGAACAAATTAAAGGGGTTAGATGTTCTCTTTTTCTTAGCTACGATTATCATGGACCATTGTGGCACATGCACAATGGAGGATGCAAAATTTCTCATGATCGATTAAAGTTTTGATCTTCTAGTTGTAATTACTTAAGCCTTATTTTCCTTTCAGATTACTTCCTTAGCATCACCCATAATCTCTATAGGAATATTGTCTCTGATTTATTTTAATTGCATTTATCTTGAAGAGAAATTTTATGGTAGTGTGGCTATTACCTTATAATCGTAGTTAGTGATAACCATAATAGAGATTTTTTCTAGGCATGTTTAACAAACCAATGCAATTGCTAACTTCTTACCATGATGACAAAGAAACAATTGCTACTTCTTAGCATTTTATACATTATGCATTTTATATTTCATCATTGCTATACTTATATTTAAATCAGCGATTCATAGACGTTTTATATCTTGAAATCTTTTCAATGCTCAGTTGTTTTCATTCTGAGTCTTTATTCATATGTGTTCTCCAAAACTCTGGGATTGTATCATCTGCTCAATAATGAAATCTCCAATAATTTAATCACCATGTATTGTTACCTGGTGTTGTATCTATATCTATTCACAAGAAATCCTCCCCAATTCCTCAGTAGTTTATACTAATCAACATGCCAACTTCTTTTGTATTTATTTTCTTTTTCCTAGATGCGAAGCCCTCGATCTGAAAATAAGTGGTGCACTTTCCCACCTTCAGCTGTGAGCCTTTCACTTGGTGAATCTCATATGCCTATGCTCTCTCTCTCTCTCTCTCTCTCTCTCTCTCTCTCTCTCTCTCTCTCTCTCTCTCTCTCCCTCCCTCCCTCCACCACTCATTATAACTTTTTCTCCTTCCATCAACTTCCTCAGTCTTAGAATTCAGCAAGTTAATCGAAGTATCAAATCGATCCACTCTTCAACTTCACCGAAGATTAGCTACAGAGAATGCAGCATCGCAACACATTATGTGAGAAGATGTCCCTTTGAGACATTAAATCAAATGTTTTGATTTCTTGATAGTTTCTAATATCGTTCTAATAAAACCATTTTGTGTATATCCTATTACTTCGTGCATTCTAAGTGATGACAAATATTGAGGCATTCAATTAACCAAATTTTAGGAGCCTTGCTTAGGTTTCCACATTTCGTGTATGCGATTTTGTCACCCAGCCTACCAATTAAATTTTCCTAGAAGTAATTATAGCCTGAGTAATGAATCCATTGTCGTAATATTGTAATCTTTGCATTCCATGAGGAGTCATCCATTTGAATTAATTTACCAAACTGTTTGCATGTATAGATTTAAAGTGTTTAATGATCGCATGGGTTGTAGTATAAGAACAAAATTTTCTAGCATTTGGGTCCTTCAAAACTCAAAGAAAACAATGTTATACTGATTGGTCATACTCAGGCTTAGTCATAGTTTCCATGGCTCCCTCACTACATTGATGTCTCTGTCAATTACACAAACTGGTGTACCCTCTTTTAATTGTTGCTTTATTAAAGTTTGGTATGGAGTATGATATGCGTATCTCTGTGATTTAAATTTAATGATGCTAAATATAGTCTTAGTTGTAACGTAAGCTCCATATGTTATTGTTACTAATCTAAATCTTGCTTATAGTTAAATCAGTGTTGGCAAAAGTAACTTATTAATGGAAATTTGGTATTATTCTTCTTTGATTCAATCTCAATTTCTCGAGTAACAAAGTTAGAGTTGAATTTATTCGGCCTTAATATTAAGATGTATAGGTGATCAAAACCAGTTTAAGATTTATTTTAAGGTTTGAGCTGTAGGTTGAGCTCAATCTTTCTTTAGGTAAATTGACACAAGAATAGATTTTAATTGCTTTTTTTTTAGATAGTAGTAATGCATTATATATTAGTGTTTATAGAAGCTAATAATTAGCATTTTAGTTTACTAGTCAGATCTCTAACTGATGCGTGGTCATGTTAACTATTACATTGCATTAGAATCTATTATTATTTTAACCGAATAGGGATTTATTATTAACTCCTCCATCATTGCCTAGGATAGAATGGAGAAACCGTTGGCATGCAACCAATGAGGGAATGGTTGAAATAGTAATGTGATTGTTCTCAAAAATTGTTTGGGTATACTCCAGTCACCTATTGGAACCTAACAAGCATGCTGTGTCAAGGCTAAGTTGAGGATAATCATGGAAAATGATGTGTAGCTAGTAGAAAGAAATTAAAGAATGATGGAAAAAGAAATCACAACCAACAACCTGAACTGGTCCCAAACAAATCTTGGCAACTGAAATTGATGATTTCATAGTAATTATTTAACCTTAAAATTATCTAGCCTATTTTAATTTGTGTTAGCTTGTTTGAAAGAAAGAAAATAGTAACTTTCATGATACATTGTTAGTTATCTGAGTTAGCAATCATTGTTGGTCAGGTGAATGTGCATGCTCTGAGTGATAACTATGTTAAGAATTGTAAATGTTGAAGATTGATGGAGGTCATGCTTATAACATTTTAGAAATGTCAATTACTTATGCCATTAGAAATCTTATATTTCTCTAAATGGTTTTATTAAGAATCTAGATTACCTCAATTGAGATTGTTCCATTATATGGTGCTATGTTAGAATAATATCAAATCATAAATGGTCTAGTCATGCATTTTTGAGCCTTAAAATTCTTCTCATACGTCCATTTAAAACACATGAAGATTAGTGAGGCCTATAGATGTTATTTTAGTTTGGAAGAATAGGTATTGTCTCCATTAAAGAGAAGATTTAATGTTATTCTTCTATAATCATATCAGTGACTTGTATCCCGGCTTGATGAAGATCATTGATAGGATGTAATTCGATTGTGAGTATTATTCACTTATATGGTAGAATTAATGAGCTTTTTATGGTTGTTTAGAGTGTATGAAAATTATATTCTAGAAAGTGGTATTCAAAAATTACTAATTAATGCTTTCAATCTATTATAATTTGAACATTAGAATCATCTATGTATTGTGAAGTTCTATGAGGTGGTTGCAGTATGAGTAATCTTAAGATCTTACTGTTCTCAGGTATGGATTTAAATGCTTATGTGTACCCTGGTCTGAGAGATTGTCTATTTCATGTAAAGGTACCATTTAAAGGTTGTAAGCCCTTGTTTGAACTACAATGTCTCTGTGATACGCATATGTAGGAAAGGCCATGAACGATGAACCCCCGAGACATTAGGTCGGCCCCTTAGGGCCTTAGGATTGCCATTTTATGCAATTGATATTGTGTAATGAATAATCATGAGGAACTGATGTTTCTTTAGATGTGCAGTTGAGATTTATAAGCCATGCAAGATTCTGAAGCTAAGGAGGTACCTTTCCACTTGGCAAAAAGATGACAAACTGGCATTTTTGGTAAAGGTGTACAAATTTATTGTAATGTTTGTACTTTAAATTTTAATTATGATGAATATACTCTGATCTTTGACTTGAGGTTTACTAAGATAAATTTTGTAAATTGTTATTCTATCATCTAGTTGAGTTTATTATTGTTATTTTCTTGGGTAGGCATTACAAATGGTGCATATGTGTATTCATTTGGTGCATTCAGATTTAGAACAAACCATGGCTGTTAGTTAGATCACGTTAGTAATTAGTAATATAGTCATGTAATTAAACATAATTTGAATAAGTTTTGTGTGTTGTTGAATATTGTTTTATTTCAATAATGCAGTCATGTTATCCCTAGAGATGTTAGTTAACTGGATGTATCAGACTATGTTATATTTTGTTATAATTTCTTCTATTTAAAAAAAATGCCTTTTTATTGTTTTAGTTGACTTATCTCTAGGGTTGCATGGCAGGGCATTAAATTTTTCCCCACGTATATCTTGTCTCTCTTCTTCTGTCTTACATTCTTGTGTATGTGTTTGCTGCAATATCTCTATTGTTGGGTTAACATTGTTGTAACTATAAAGATTAAAACAAATTTGCACTCATCTCTCCTCAGTAGATTAGTGTAGGAAGCAATTTCCACACACCTAGCTTCCTTTCAAATATGTGTTTGAGTGGCTACAGTAAGTCTATTTGAATGTGTGAATTAAAAATATTATTGTTCCATCGATTTAAATTTAATTGGTGTATATTATATTATTTAAATTAATAATAAATAATAAAAGTATTTTCCTACTTATATAATATATATTATCATTTGAAAAACAATAACTTAGTTAGACTTAAAAATAATTATGTTTTATTTAAAATAGATATATTATATTATTATATATAGAAATCTAAAAATATTAATAATAAATCTGTCATGCAAGCGAAATAAATAAGGAAGTTTATTTTTAAAAGGAAAAGATTTTTAGTTTTAAATGCTAGAGAGGCATGCAAACAACAGTCAATAGTTAGTTTTCAGAGGAGAACCAAATATACAAAATCCAACGCCAAGATAAAAGGAGAATAGGGGAAATAAAATAACACACAATAGAAAGAAAAAGGCACCATTATTCTGAGCGACGACAGGACAGAAGAAGGAAGATTTTATCATTGTTTTGGAGAGTGATAGAAAGCAAAGAGGAGATCTACAACCAGCAATAGGAGATAAGAAAATATCGACGTCAGAGTAGAATTCAACTCAGAGGAAAGCATTCAGAATCAGGTATTTTCCTTGTTTTTGATTGCTTTAGTTATGGCAGAATATATTATTAAGAACCTCGTTTGATACTAGTCTATATCTTGATGATTTTCTAGTCTGTGTGATGTCTTAATTTAGCCTGTAAGACTGCCACTTGGGCTTCATTTATTTACTGTCACCTGCATTGTTTTCCTTCATGTTGTTTTGGGAACGACCTTCTTTCTATAGGTATTAACCTCTTAAAATCTTGCTTGACCTAACTATGCTTACTAGTTTATTCCTCTGTGTTTTTCTTATGATCTACCTTTAAAATCATTAGTATCTTTCATTTGGCTTCTATTACTATTCTTAGTGTCATGTTCTTTCTTTTGGTTGGCCTCATTCAACCTAGTCTTGCTGGTAATCACCGAAGATTTTTCCTTACAACCTGTAGAAAAGAAATTCACACAAGATACCTATCTAAATGACCTCCTTAAAACTGTAATTTCCTGATCTCTATCTCTATATTTGGCTGTTAGAAATGATTCTTGATGATTGAGATAACCTCTCAAACTTAAATGGCAGTAATTAAATTATTGTTGCAAATATGTTTTTACTATACCTGTATCTTTTTATTTTACCATTGTTACAGTCTAAATACAATCATGTCATAGTCTATTATTTTTGTGTTAGACTTCTTGCAAAGCTCCTATAGCATTCTTTCATCTCTGTCACCATCTTGATCATTCCTATCACAGACATGCTCTATTTTCTATAACTTATTTTATTACTCCCTGTAGCATGAGTTAATACTTCCTATAGCCGATTCATAGATGTCTATAGCTTGTTTATAAGTTCCTATAGCCTGATTAATATCTCTTGTAGCTTGACTATTATGCTCCTATAAATTCATTTAAAATGCTCTAAACTAGATATATTATTTTCTCAAAACAGAGACAGTGTGTTTTTCTAATTATTGCTTGTGCTTATTAATGTTGAAACTATTTATATAATTTCATTAGTTCTTATTTCAATAAATTGCTTGAATCATAACCTAGCATTGGATAGGAAGTAGTTAACATTGAATTTCTACCAACTTTTAAAATAATAAAATACGGTTAGAGAATATAACCAGATTATAGAAATCATATTTATATTTGTATTTAAATAAATGAATGGTGTTCTACTTTACTACTTGCTTGAAAGTGTGTTTTCATGAATGATGCAAAGGAAAGGGATTAGGAATGGTTATAAGCCAATATGGGTTGTTATTTATTTTGAAAAGAAAGTAGATTGTTAGCTATGCGTGTTTAGGGTTACTTTTGGACTAGGATGCCGAATGTGGAATATTAGAGATGGCTTTTCCTCTTTTCAGGAATTGAACCTGTAACTATTTTAAATGCTTAGGCCTAAGTTGGGAATTCACTGAAAAACATGGATATTTGTCTATCAAAAGTTTATTTATAAATATCTCTGCCACAACCTATTGTGAGACAATTTGTATATCATTATTTAAATTTGCACATTATACTTTAGGTTGCATCGACTATTCCCTCCTACTAGTTGTTTCTAGGTAGCTAGACATTTTGTGCAAGGCCCTTCATGTTATAAAGGGATTTGGGGAAGTGTAATTGCTTCATAGTTGGGTGGAAAAGCACTTGAGCCATGTTCCCATCTCTCAGTTCACGAGAGAACCATGTGGGTTTGTGATGACTAGAGAGTTGTTTGATTTATTATTTTTATATAGAACATGATTATTGTACCTTGTAATTATCATTGGATGATTCATAACATGAAAGACAATGGACATTGTATATTCTTTTATAGTGCTAACAACTGGATTTAGCATGTGATTTGTAAGATTTAATGACTTTTATTTATTTATGCTGATGAGATTTATCTTTTACTTGAGATGATGTAATTAAGTGGATTATTTACTTCATATAACATTTGTGATGGAATGGGTACTTTACATTTGGTATTAGAGCTCTAGGTTTGACACTAGGGCCTATTTGAGACTATTATGCTAAGTTGTAAACTTGATGTAGATTAATCATCATGAATACTGGAAACACTGATCGTAGTGGAGGATTAGGAACAGATCAAAATGGAAGGAACCATGGAGGTACAATTAATGGTCAAAGTGGAAGGAATAAGGGCGAAGTCAATAATGATCAAGATGGAAGATTGGATAGAATCCTTGCTCCCTTGACCCAATAGGGTACGAGAATGGATGCTCTTGAGCAGGAGATAAGAGGGAATCATAAAGAGTAGAATCAGAATGAAAACCCAGGAGGTGCAAATGCAAATGAAAACCCAAGGATGGAGGTACATAATGAAAACCTGTGGATAGAAGCCCAGATTCTTGAGGTTGGAGAGAATGCTAACAGTTGAGAAAGGATTGCAGAGAAGTTGGGGAAAGAACTTAAGAAGGTCTCACCATCCAAATTTGATGGAAAGACAATTGGAGATGGAGCTGAATCGTGGATAATAGAAATGGATAAATACTTTGAGCTCCAAAATCTTTCTAATTGCATAAAATAAATGTGGTGATCATATTAGCTAACTGGTGAAATGACAACATGGTGGGACAATGAGAAGGTAGATAAGAAACTATTGCCTGGTGAAATAACTTGGGAAATTTGTTAGGGTTCAGGCAGATCGGAGCAATAAACACTAACAATTATATGCCCCTGAACCACCACTCAGGGCCTGGCCCAACCCCAAACCCCTGCAAGGATACATTATGAGTGTACAATATTTACATGATCAGTTGCCACATACCAACATTCTCCCACTTGGAGACTAATCAGGATCCACACCAAACAATCTCCCACTTGGAGACTAATCCTAGATGACACCATTGCACTTGCATCTCCCACTGGATTCTCTCTTGTGTGAATTTTCTCTAGCTTCAAGTGTTCATCCTCTAAAATTGATCGGATGAGGTGGTATCTAAGTTGTATGTGCTTAGTTTTTGAATGTAGAGCTGAATTCTTAGCAAGATGAATGGTACTCTAGCTATCAGTGTATAAATGGCTATCTTTTTGTCATTGTTCCAATTCCTCCAAAAAACATTGTAACCAAATCATCTCCATGCTAGCTTCTATAGCAGCAACATACTCAGCTTCAGTGGTTGAAAGCGCAACAACCTTTTGTAGCCTACAAATCCAACTGACTACAGTACCTCCTATAGTAAAACTATACCCTGTAGTACTCCTCTTGTTATCAATATCACCCACTGGATCAGAGTCAACATATCCTTTTAGAACAGAATTTGTTCCTCCAAAACATAGTTTCTTTGAAGTAGTGTACCTCTCAAGTATCAGAGAATCCATTTTACTGCATTCCAATGTTCCATTCCTAGATTGCTCATATACCTTCTCACAACTCCCATTGCATGTGCAATATGTGGCCTTGTGCATACCATTGCATACATCAAGCTGTGAACTGCTGATGCATATGGTATCTTAGAGATTTTGTTTTCCTCCTCTTGTGTCTTTGGACACATCTCTTTAGTCAACTTAAAATGACTAGGCAAAGGTGTACTAACTATTTTTACATTCTACATGTTAAACCTTTTCAACACCTTCTCTACATACTGACTTTGAGACAAAAATAATTTTCTATTTGTCCTATCCCATGTAATCCTCATACCAAGGATTTGCTATGTTGCACCCAAATCCTTCATAGAAAATGAATTTGCTAATTTCTACTTAAGTTAATTAATATGTTGCATGTCAAACCCAGCAACAAGCATGTCATCAACATAAAGCAACAAGATAATATAGCTTCCATTACCCATTTTCTTAAAATAAACACAATAATCAAAATGACATCTTTTATAACCTTGTTCAGCCATAAAACTATCAAATTTCAAATACCATTACCAAGGTGCTTGCTTTAGGGCATACAAACTCTTCTTTATCCTGCACACAAATTCCTCCTTACCCTTGACCTCATATCCTTGTGGTTGTTGCATGTATATTTCCTCTTCCAAATCCCCCTGGAGAAATGTTGTTTTCACATCTAGCTGTTGAAGATGCAAGTCTTTTACATCCACAAGACTTAGAATAGTTCTAATAGAAGTCATCTTTACAACCGGAGAAAATATTTCATTAAAATCTATACCTTTTTTCTGTAGAAAACCTTTTACCATGAGTCTGGCCTTATATCTTTTCTTGCCTCCATCTTTTTCCTTCAACCTATAAACCCGTTTATTTGGCAATGCTCTTTACCTGCAAGCAATTGGACTAAGTTCTAAGTCTGATTCTGCAGCAAGGAATCTATTTCCTCTTTCATGCCTAGCTCCCAGTACTTTTTGGTATCTACCTACATTGCTTATTCATAACCTTCAAGTTCACTAGAATCAATTAATAATATAGATTATAATGATGGAGAAAATATTTCTGGAGCTCTAGTTATCCTTGTAGAATGTATAACACTTGTAGGAGTCTATGGGATAACTTGTTGTTGCTAAGCATTAGGTACGATTGGCATTTTATGTTTTGGAATCTCATCGAGCACCACATATTCCTTTTTGGCATGTTCATGCTTCTTTTCCTGCAACTGATCCTTATAAATGACCTTCTCATTGAATATAACATCTCTATTCCTAATGATTTTATGATTTTCATAATCCCATAACCGATAACCAAATTCATCTACTCCATATCCAATGAAGGTACATTTTTTAGACTTAGCCTCAAGCTTGGCTCTATTTTCAATATCAACATGGACAAAAGATTCACAACCAAAGGTTTTTTGAAATGAATAGTTTACCTTTTACCCATCCATGCCTCCTCTAGAATTCCACCATCCAAAGGATTTGAAGGTCCCATGTTTATTAAATAAACAACAAAGTGTAAGGGTAGTCCAACATGCAATCTTATGCTCCTTGCATGTTCCACAATGGTCCTATTCATCCTCTCAGACACACCATTTTTTTGTGGGGTTCTAGGAACCATTTTCTACCAATGGATTCCATTATATGAACAGTAATTCTCAAATTCTTTGCTGCAATACTCGACTCCATTATCAAATCTAAGACACTTCAACTTTTTTCCTATCTCATTCTCAACCAAAGCTTTCCACTTTTTAAAAGTTTCAAATACTTCTAATTTTTGTTTTAGGAAATACACCCATGTTTTCCTAGTTGCATCATCAATAAAGTAACATAATAGCAAGAACCACCAAGAGAATATACATGAGTTGGTCCTCATACATCTAAATGCACAAGCTCTAATTTCTCACTCTTCTTCTCTTTCCCAACTTTGAAAAATTGGACTTTTTTTTTTCCATAAATATAATTTTCATGGAACTCCAAGTCAATCTACTTTAGACTTGGTAGAAACTTTCTAGAGTAAAGGATCTTCATCCCTTTCTCACTCATGTGCCCAAGTCAATGGTGCCACAATTATGTTTTTGTCCCTGTAGCAAGTGCTATAACTATCCCAGTAGCAACTGTTTCTATAGAAGCTAAGGTAGAATAAGTATTACCAGTACAAAAATACAATGTGCCTATCTTTTCACCTTTAGCTACTACTAATGCACCTTTAGTGATCTTCCAAACTTTGTTTGAAAATGTAACTATGCAACCTTCACTACCTAGTTGTCCTGTAGAGATTAAATTCTTTCTCAAATTTGGAACATGCCTTACCTCCTATAGCATCTATTCATTTCCATTTTGTAACTTGTTTTTTATCTTTCCTTTTCCAACAATCTGACAGGGTTCATCATCACCTAAATACACCTATCCAAAATCACCTTGAACATAATCTGCAAAATATTTCCTATGGGCTGTGGCATGAAATGAAGCCCTTGAATCAATTACCCAGGAATCATTAGCATTATCTAAACACAAAATTAAAGCATCATGTAATTTATTACTTGTAACATTAGCTTCCCTACTGTCATCATGTTGTCATCTCTTTGTTTGCCTTTTTGAGACCAACAATCCTTCTTAAAGTGTCCTAGCTTTCCACAGTGCTAGCAATCCATTCTTTCTTAAGATTTAGATCTGCCTTTCTTCGACTTCCCTTGTGACTTCCCATGATTTGTTGGGCTTTTTCCTCTCTCCTTTGTTCTTCCCTTGTTCTCTACAGTCAAAGCATTACCCAATTTTGAACTCTTACCTGTGCTTTTTTGTCACATTTCCTTGCTAAGGATAACACAAATAACATCATAAAACCAAGAGAGCCCTCACCTAGAAAAGAACTTAAAACCAAAAGAACTTAGAACCAGAGACAAAGTTACTTACAACCATTACCAAGCTATTCCAACTTTCTAGAAAAGAACATAAAACCAAGAGAGCCCTCACCTCTTCATCAAATTTCTCTTTTACAAAAGTTAATTGACTGGTAATCGTATTAAACTCATTTAAATGATCTGTCACAGATCCACCTTCAATCATTTTCAGATTAAACAAACACTTCATGAAAAATACCTTATTAGAGGCTAAAGGTTTTTCATACAATTTAGCCAATTCTTTCATCAATTCATATGTTGTCTTCACTTCTATTATATTGAATGCCACAGATGGTGCCAAGCACAACTGAATGGTTCCCAGTGACTTTCTGTCTAGAAGTTCCCAATTCTCATCAGTCATTGCTGCCAATTTCTTGGCTTTTCCTTCGAATGGCCTCCATAAATCCTTCTGATGGAGATAATCCTCCATCTGCATCTTCCATAATTGATAGTTCTACCCATTGAATTTATCTACCTTTAATTTACCCTTGTCCACCATTTCTCACACTTAACCATGAGACTCCCACTCAATTGTGAGACCTTCCTGTAGATGCTAATCAAACACAACCCACTCTAATACCAGTTGTTAGGGTTTAGATAGATCAGAGTAATAAACACTAACAATTACATGCAGATTAAATAACCCAGATATAATAATGAAGAATAACACAAAAGAGATCAACATAGAATTTTAACGTGGCTCACCCAAAATGGGCTACATCCACAAAAACTTAGCCATTCAATGATTTTATTATTCAATGTAAAATAGATTACAATCTCATGAATTCCATACTGCAACTTACATCCCAGCCACTTATAACAAGTTTTTTGGAAGCTTCTAGAATTAAGGTTTTACAATGTCATTTTTCATTTATTGATTAACCAAAATTAACTACCAACCCTGAACGTGCAAAAAATGAAACCCTGGAAAAGATACATTATGAGTGTACAATATTTGCATGATCAGTTACCACATACCAACAAAATTTTCCTACAACTTTTTCAGGAAAAGGTGGTTACCACATCTCTTCTTTTACAAGAAGATGATGGAGTTTCAAAATTTGATTCAAGGGGGAATGTCTGTAACTAGTTATTGGGAGAGGTTCTCGCATCTACTTAAGTATGTTCCACAATACTAGATGGACGAGAGATTCCAGATTAGGAAATTTATATTAGGCTTAAGGCCTCATATTGGAGCAGAGGTAGACATTCATAATCTACTACTATGGATGCAGTTTTTGAGAAAGCAATTAAACAAGAGCAGAAGTTACAGCAAGCAACCAGTTACTGTAAGTAGAGAGATGTGAAGTTTGCCAATAAGAGACCTCAGAATAATTAGCAAAACTATCCACATAATAGCAATCAAGGTAATAACAATAGGCAGATCAAGAATTTGAAGAGAGGTAATAAATCTCAGGATGGAAATAGTGGAAACTAGCATGGAGGAAAGAAAAGAGGTGGTTATAACAACTAAAATAACAATGGAGGAAACAAAAGAGGTGGATGCTATGTTTGTGGAGGAGAGTATTATGCTAATTCATGTCTGCAGAGATTAGTGGGAAGAGGAAAAAAAAATCAGCAAGGAGCACCTCAACATTAGATACATGCTGCAGTAGACAATCGACAAGCAGAGTTTCAAGTGGCACCTATACAGTTTCAAAGTAAGCTCTATAGACTACTTGTTTCTATTTTAATTGATAATAGTGCCACATAATGTTTTGTAGATCCTAGAGTAGTATCTAAGTTATCTATTAGACCTGGACATATAGAAAACTCTTGGATGGTACAATATGGTAATAGAGCAAAGAAGAGAGTAGACTCATGTCTAGCATGAAGTGAGTCAGAGCTCCCAAGTTTTTAGATGCAAGTTAATCTATATGTAGCACCTTTAGGGTCTTATGATGTGATTTAGGGAATCAATTGGTTAACTGAACACAAGTCTCTAGTAAACTGTGAAGACAAAGTTTTTAGATGTTTGGATGACCTAGGAAATCAGGTGGAAATTAATGGATCTAAGAGATCTTTAGAACTTAGACAAATCTCGGCTATAAAATTGAAGAAATCCAAGAGGAAAGGGTGTTCCATTTATGTTGTCCAAGTAAAGGACCTTGACAATGAAGAACTAGCATTCAATGACTAGCCAATCCTAAGAGATTTCTGAGATGTATTCCCTGTGGAGTTGACATAGTTACCACCGAAGAGAGAATTTGACTTCTCAATTGATTTGCTACTAGGGATTGAGCCTCAATCTAAGGCACCCTATAGGATGTCTACTATAGAATTGTATGATCTTAAAGCACAATTGTAGGAGTTGCTAAATCAAGGGTTCATTAGACCTAGTGTGTTGCCTTGGGGTGGACTGGTCATCTTTGTAAAGAAGAAGAATGGGACTTTGAGGTTATGCATTTATTATAGGATGCTTAACAAAGCTACTATAAAGAATAATTACCCACTCCCAAGAATAGATGAGCTCTTCGATTAGATCAAGGGAGCTATAGTGTTCTCCAAGATAGACCTTAGATCCAGCTATCACCAATTGTGGATTAAGGATGAGGACATTTCTAAGATGGATTTTAGAACTCGATATGGTCATTACGAGTTCACAGTGGTACCATTTGGGTTGACTAATGCTCCAGAAACCTTCATTAATTTTATGAATAGCATATTCAAAGATTACTTGGATGATTTTGTGTTGATCTTCCTTGATGATATATTGATATACTCTAAATTAGTGGAAGAGCATGAAAGGCATTTGAGGATAGTCTTATAACACTTGAGAGAGAGAAAGCTTTATGGTAAACTATCCAAGTGTACTTTCTTCTAGGATAAGGTGCACTATCTTGGTCATGTGATCTCAGCAGAGGGGATTGTAGTTGATCCTAAAAAGATTAACGTGATAATGGAATGGCCTACACCTACTTGAGTGTGATAGAAGTCAAAAGTTTGATGGGACTTGCAGGTTATTATAGAAAGTTTGTGGAAGGTTTCTCAACTATAGTAGCACTGATTACCTTGCTACAAAAGAAGGGTAAGAAGTTTGAATGGGTAGAAAGGTGTGAGTAAGATTTCAAAGTGCTAAAGGAAAAGCTCACAAGTACTCCTATCTTGACCATACTAAATCCTAATGGGCACTTTATAGTTATAACTGATGCTTTGGGAGAAAGAGTAGGAGGAGTGTTGATGCAAAGTGAGAAAGTGGTTGCATATGAATCAAGGAAGCTAAAGCAATATGAGTTAAACTATCTGCCGCATGATCTTGAGTTAGTCACCATAGTTCATGCACTTTAGATGTGGAGGCATTATCTTCTAAGTAAGCCCTTCGATTTAAAGACATATCATTTAGGGCTCAAGTATATATTTACTCAACCTAACCTTAATGCACTATAGAGAAGGTGGTTAGAATTCCTTAGTGAGTATGACTTTGGAATTCAGTATATAAAGGAAATGAGAATAGAGTAGCATATGCTCTTAGTAGTAGAAGACATCTAGTTGCCATTGTTACAGCAAGATCCAATTTGAAGAACAAAGTAATTCAGAATCTTCAATGGGATGAGCATTATGAAAGAGTGAATCAAGCTTTGGAAGTGGACCCCTTAGATCACATGTTGGATGGTTATGTGATTGAGTCAGATGGAATTTTGAGATATCAAGGAAGGATGTATATTCCTAACACATGAGAGTTGAGGAAGTTAGTGCTTGAGGAAACCCATAACACACCATATTTGAGGCACCCTAGAATGACCAAGATGGTCGAAGGTGTGAGACTCTTATACTTTTGGCCTAGACTTAAGAAGGATGTGACAGAATTTGTGGCTTGATGTTTGGAGTGCTAGTGAGTCAAAGTTGAGCATGTGTATCTAGCAAGATTGGTGTACTTGCATAATGTTCCTGAGCATAAGTGGCAAGTCATAAGTATGGATTTTATTCAAGGGTTGCCCATGTCTAAGAATTGACATGATGTCATCTCAGTAGTTGTGGACAAGTTGACAAAAGTAGCAAATTTTATTCCAGGGAATCTTTCAGATGGTTATTTGGTATTGGCTAAGAAGTTTGCTTAGGAGATCTTTCAATTGCATGAAGTGCTAGAGACGATCATTTCAGATCGAGACACTCAAATGACATCTAGATTTTGGACAACTCTAAATGCATCTTTGGGCAGAAAGTTGAATTTTAGTTCAGCATATCATCCTCAAATGGATGGTCAGACAGAAAGAGTCAATCAGGTTGTAGAAGACCTTCTTAAGATGTATTGTATGGATCAATAGTATAAATGGGAGGAGTATCTTTCATTGGTGGAGTTCGCATACAACAATTCATACCATGCATCTTTGGGAATGGCATTGTTTGAAGCTCTTTATGGGCATAGGTGTCAAATACCTATCAGTTGGGATAAGGTGGAGGATAGAATAGTGATTGGTCCTAATATGTTAAGGGAAATGGATGATCAGATGAGATTGATCAAAGAGAAATTGAAGCAAGCCTCATATCGTCAAAAAAGTTATGTAGATAGAAATAGTATGCCTAGATAGTTCTCAGTTAATGATAAAGTATTCCTAAGGGTCAAACCTTAGAAGAGTTCAGTTTTGTTTGGCAAAGCATCCAAACTTGCTCCTTGATTTGTAAGACCATTCGATGTCTTGGAAGTGATCAATCTTGTAGCTTATAGACTTACTCTACCACCTGCACTTTCCAGAATCCATAATATTTTTCGTATGTCCTTGCTTAAGCTTTATCATCCTGATGCATCACAAATTTTTGATTGGTGTGCTTTATAGGTTCAGGATCTAGGAGTGGTGTTGGTGGAGCCCACTCAAATTTTGGAGAGGCACAACGTTAAGTTTCGTAGCAGAGATGTGGTGCAGTACAAGGTCCAATGGGACCAATATTCAAAGGACAGTGCCACATGGGAGGATGCGGAGGAGATTGATAGATCTTTTCCTTATTTGATGATATAGCATAGTTTCTTATTCATGCATAGATTATGATACTTTGAGTTACTATTATTTGTTTTCATGATACTTTGGATACATTGGTCATGGTAGATTGATACATTATTTTGTTTAGTTTGTGTAATAAGACATTGGGATGATGTCTCTTCCTAATGGGGAGGGATGTCACATCTCACTTTATGGACTATATTATTACCTTAGATTATTGAACATTTACTATGATTATTTTACTATGAATGATTCCACGTGTGTGTGAAGGTAAATATCATAAACATTATAAATACATGATTAGGAAAGTTGATTTAATAATTGAATATTATTGGTACGATTATGGATATACACTATGATTACTTCGGCCATGATTTTTGGGAAACTAACCTATTGATGTGGAGTTGAGTGCGACTGAATGCAGGTACTCATTGAAGACGAGAACATGGTTAAGGTAGAGATGTTCTAGCCACTTGGAAAGAACTGATAGGATGGATAACCCGATGCATTCACACACTCACATAGTCTCATGTCATATTGCATTTCTAAATGATCCTAATATGCATTACTATTTAGTCGATAAATGTGATTGATGTTTTGTGAGTAGATAAATATGTGTTTGAGTTGCTATAGTAAGTTTATTTGAATGTGTGACTTAGCCATGAAAATATTATTGTTCCTTCAATTTAAATTCAATTGGTATATATTATATTATTTAAATTAATAATAAATGATAAAAGTTTTTTCCTATTTATATAATATATATTATTGTTTAAAAAACAATATCTTAGTTAGACTTAAAAATATTTATATTTTATTTAAAATAGAATTATTATATTATTATATATAGAAATCTAAACATATTAATAATAAATATGTCATGCAAGCAACATAAATAAGAAAGTTTATTTTTAAAAGGAAAATATCTTTAGTTTTAAATGCCAGAGAGGCATGCAAATAGTAGTCAATAGTTAGTTTTCAAGAGGAGAACCAAATATACAAAATCCAATGCCAAGATAAGAGGAGAATAGGGGAAATAAAACAAGACACAATAGAAAGAAAAAGTCACCATTATTCTAAGCGACGATAGGACATAAGAACGAAGATTTTATCATTGTTTTGAAGAGCGACAAAAAGCAAAGAGAAGATCTACAACCAGTGACAGGAGAAAAGAAAAGATCGACATCAGAGTAGAATTCAACTCAGAGGAAATCATTCATAATCAGGTATTTTCCTTGTTTTTATTGCTTTAGTTATGACAGAATATAATATTAGAAACCTCATTTGATACTGGTCTGTAGCTTGATGATTTTCTAGTCTATGTGATGTCTGAAGTCATCCTGTAAGACTATCGCTTGGGTATTGTTTATTTCCTATCGCCTGCATTCTTTTCCTTCATGTTGTTTTGGGAATGACCTTTCTGTAGGCACTAACCTCTTAAAATCTTGCTCGACCTTAGTATGTTTACTAATTTGATCGCCTGTTGTTTATTCCTCTTTGTTTTTCCTATGGTTGGCCTTTAAAATCATCAGTATCTTTCGTTTGGCCGTTATTACTATTCTTAGTGGCATGTTCTTTCATTTGGTTGGCCTCATTCAACCTAGTCTTTCTGGTAATTGACAAAGATTTTTCCTTGCGGTCTGTAGAAAAGTGATTAGCCAAGCTACCTATCTAAATGACTTCCTTAAAACTATAATTCCCCAATCTCTTTCTTTGTATTTGGTTGTTAGAAATGATTCTTGATGATTGAGACAACCTCGCAAACTTAGATGGCAGCAATTAAATTATTGTTGCATATATGTTTTTACTATACCTATAGCTTTTTCTTATACGACTATTGCAGTCTAATTGCAATCCTATTGTAGTCTATTTTTTGTATAAGACTTCTTCCAAAGATTATGTAGCATTCTTTCATCTTTGTTGCTATATTTATCATTCTTGTCATAGACATGCTCCATTTTTTGTAACTTATTTTATTACTCTTTGTAGCATGAGTTAATACTTCCTATAGACAATTTATAGATGTCTGTAGCTTGTTTATAAGTTTCAGTAGCCTGATTAATATCTCTTGTAGCTTGACTATTATGTTCCTATAGATTCATTTAAAACTCTCTAAAATAGATATATTATTTTCTCATAATAGAGACAGTGTGTTTTTCTGATTATTACTTGTGCTTATTAATGCTGAAACTATGTATATACTTTCATTAAGTCTTATTTCAATAAATTGCTTTAATCATAAATGAGCATTGGATAGGAAGTAGTTAACATTAGATTTCTACCAACTTTTAAAATAATGAAATATGGTTAGAGAATATAACCTAATTATAGAAATGATATTTCTATTTGCATTTAAATGAATAAATGGTGTTCTTCTTTACTACTTGCTTGAAAGTGTGTTTAAATGAATGATGCAAAGGAAAGGGATTAGAGATGGTTATAGGCGAATATGGGTTGTTATTTATTTTGAAAAGAAAGTAGATTATTCGCTATGAGTGTTTGGGGTTACTTTTGGGCTAGGATGTTGAATGTGGAATATCAAAGATAGATTTTCCTCTTTTCTAGAATTGAACCTGTAACTATTTTAAATTCTTAGGCCTAAGTTGAGAATTCATTGAAAAAGATGAATATTTGTCTGGGAAAACTTTATTTATATATATCTCTGCCACATCCTGTTGTGAGACAATTTGCATATCATTATTTAGAGTTGCACATTAGACTTTAGGTTGCATCAGGTGTTCCCTCTTGCCAATTGTTTCCAGGTAGCTAGACGTTTCATGCAGGGCTGGGTTTCCTTTGTATTATAAAGGGATCTGGAGAAGTGTAATTGCTTCATGGTTGGGTGGAAAAATGCCTGAGCCATGTTCCCATCTCTTGGCTCACAGAAAAACTATGTGGGTTCATGGCGACTGGAGAGTTGTTTGATTTATTATTCTTATATTGGACATGATTATTATATCTTGTAATTATCATTGGATGACTCATAGCATGAAAGACAATGGACTTTGTATATTCTTTTACAGTACTAACAACTGGATTAAGCATGTGATTTGTAAGATTTAATGACTTTTATTGATTTATGTTGATGAGATTTATCTTTTACTTGAGATGATGTAATTAAGTGGATTATTTACTTCATGTAACTTTTGTGATGGAATGAGTACTTTACACATTTCCACTTCATGTACCAACCATAACATAGGATCTAATGACTAATATAAAAATTAGAATATTATAATAGTAGATATATAATTTGGTTTATTTATTCAAATTAAATATTTGAATACGTAAGTTGTTGTTTCAAGACAGACTTATAGAAATATTACATTCAATGCGAAACTGAAACAATATTAAATCAGTTTCTGACCTCCAACTGAAGCTAGAAGGTCTATTGATAATACTGGCCTAAATATGACTCCATTGTGAATACAAGTGCTACTCAATTATGCATTCAGAATATTTATAGAAGGTGCTAGTCTGTAGACAGCAGTTGAAACTCACAATAAGATGGGAATAGTTTCAATAGGCATCAAGTGGATGAAGAATAGCTAGAGATCTTCAAGAAAACCACACCAAAATCTATTTTGAGCAGTAATACTTTCTGGAACTACAAGTATTATCTCCAGAATATAGTTGCACCTTGCTCAATATAGCTGCAATTCGCAAGCAAAACTAGAAAGGTGAATACCAAATGGATCGCTCTCCCTTAAGTCCCACGATTATCCAAATTCTCATTAATACTTGCCAAATGAGATATGACTGATATAAGGGAATGATGTGGTTGTTTGTGGGGGCCACACTCCACTATCATTTATCTCACAATAATTTATTTTCAAACATCCAATTTATTCCCTCAAAGTCTTGCAATAGGAAACTTGGGCTTAAAATATGAAATCACCTTCAAGGAAAAGACTCTCCTTTATACCACCTCACATAAAATTTTTTATACCCACAATTTTCTTCTTTCAAATTCCACGCACCTCCATACATGAATTAAAGTATTTAATTTTATTCATTTCTCCTTCCATGATTCTTTAAGTCATAGCCAACTCAAACAAATAGAGCGCCAGCTTTGAGAGTGAGCCACAAATCTCCTATAATTACACGCCCAATATCTAACAACCCAATATAAGGTGTGTCAATATTTAGTGGACCCACATTCCATCCAAATAAAGATCAAAGAGGACTTAGTAGCTGGCGGCTTCCTTATTCATATGATGCGATCTGTATTTGAGAGAATATAAACCTTCAATGCCCACGATTTCCACTCAACAATAAAAGGGCTCCTTTCAAATGTAGTGCATCACTTTAAAATCTGTGGCTATCTCTAATGCTTTCAAATGTGACACTCAATACTCACAAAGAAGATGTCTCAATACTGCAAGAAATGTCAGATATAAATCTGCAGTGATCTCCATCAATATATATATCACTTTAAAATCTGTGGCTATCTCTAGTGCTTTCAAATATGACACTCAATACTCACAAAGATGATGTCTCAATACTGCAACAAATGTCAGATATAAATCTGCAATTATATATATATATCCGATATTGTAAATTTATATTTGTTTACAAATCACATAAATTTGCAAATAAGCCTCTTATAGAAAATAATATATCTTTCCACACAATACCATCAAATCTGCATACTTGGAAGCCCTCTCAAAACAATACCAAAATACTACAAAATTATATATATATATCGATCCAATATTGCAAATTTATATTTGATTACAAATCACATAAATTTGCAAATAAGCCTCCTGTATAAAATATATATATATATATCGATCCAATATTGCAAATTTATATTTGTTTACAAATCACATAAATTTGCAAATAAGCCTCCTGTAGAAAATAATATATCTTTCCACACAATACCATCAAATCTGCATACTTGGAAGCCCTCTCAAAACAATACCAAAATACAACAAAATCAAAATGGCATGGTGTATTAAGCCCACATGTCAATTCTGAAGTAAATTCACCTTATTGATGAAATTAGGTTTTCGTCTAATCCTTCATATCCTCTAAGGTTTTCATCCTAGGGTTTGTTGAGCATTAGTTGCAGCTTCAAAAGAAACTCCAATGTCAAATATCAAATCCCGTTATGACCAAATGTCTAGCTTCACCTCCTTTTAAGCACTTTTTGTAATCCTTCTAGAGTTATCGTTTGTGGCCAACATATTTTATTATTTTATTCTTATTTATTTTATTTCATTTTATAGCTCCAAAAATAACTTTATTATTTTATTTTCTTTTATTTTGATAAAAGGTGCTTTTTAAAATATAATAATAAAATAATTACTTGTTGGCACAAAAGGGACATTACAAACAAGAAGAAGAAAATAAAAGGAAGGGGGGTCCTCTTTTTACCTTTTACAAAGTGGGGCGTGTTGTGTACACCACAACACAACCACCCAAAGATATGTCATTGAAATAGTAATTGAATTTTTACTTGATCAAATTTAATTCATATTCCAACTCTAAATGAAAACCCATAAATCTCTCGCTCTTTCCTAAATCTTACTGGGTTTCTTCCTCCACAAGTAACCCTCGTATTTAAGATCTACAACAACTAGATTTTACACCAATTTGAATTCATTGATTCTCCTAAATTATTCACTAATCTACAAGTTTCTAGGTTCCTTCTAGATTTAAATCTAATGAATGTTCATCTCTCCTATTGATATCCTTTTTTAAATAAATACATTTTGTTTAAAATAATAACATTTATTTCATAAACATTATTCTAGATTTTTTTTAGCCAAAATTGAAGCTTTTTCTAAAGTCATTCCATTAAGAATAATCCTACTTTGAATACTTTGCAAACTCAGTAACATTGATGAAGAATTCCACATAATTCTAAAAAGAATTTCTAAGAAAGAAAGCACCCAAAAACTCAAATCTTCAACCTATAAATCCTTTCATAATTTCTTGCTCCTTCAATGCAATATTGAAATATGAATTTATGAAATCCTTTGTTGGATGTATAATCCTAATAATAGCTTCCTTTTTTCCATTTTCTTCCACAAATGGTTATAATTGATTGTGGTTGGGATCACAGGTTATATTGTATGTCTAGAACCTTCCATTGGATTTGTATGTATTATTGATCACTACAAATATGTTGTTCACCCAAGGAAGTTAGTTGAAACTTGTACTAGGTATGTATGGTCTAATGGTAACTTGTTTAAATCAATGCAACATGTATTTGGAACTTGTGGCAAGTTTTAATGTTACCTACTTCACTATAGATCCTAGCGGGGGTTACATATGGAACCACATTATATTTGGAGAATCCTCCAGCTCATTGGGGATAATATTAACAACATGTTACCAATCAACCTACATGTTATGCCAAGGTGGTGTGTCAATTCCCAAGGTAAACCACCAAAAAGTGTTTAATTTTGGGACTAATAATCCTTATCGCACCACTCTATAAGAGTGGAGCATGGTATCAACCACTACATCTTTTCATATATGTGTAAGTTTGATATGATTTAAGGATAGACCGAATAGATTAGGGATAGATGAAGTGGACAAAAGATAGAGATTAGATTGGAAGCTAACTTGGATTCAATGAAGGAAGAAATGTGTTAAGTGAGTTATATGAATTAGCTATGATCAATTGTAGTTTATGGTTGATGCCTAGAACTTGTAATACAACTCTTATTTGAATAAAATACTATTGCTTTCCTCTACTAATTTGTTGTTTTAGTAGAATTAAATAGGGTTTAGATACATAAGATCACAATTAATTGCAAGACTAGATATTCCTTAATTGGACCCTCTGACCTTGACAACATTCGATGGTATTGGAGAAAATTTAGTTTTGGTACTGGTTGATCTAGAACAAGTTTTCATGAGTTCTGATATGAGGTTGGTAGATTAAGGTGTATTAGAGAAAGACAATGTGCCATGAGTCTTCTAGTAGGAGAGTGTTGGGTAGAAGATTCATGAGATTTGAAATGATTGCTTATAGATTGAAAAAAATGAGGTAGTTCACATTAGTTCTCAAGATGCCACCAAGAAGGATGGATAGAGGTTGAAACCTTGTTGCAAAGCGAATGGAGAAGTGTTCACCATGATGAGGAATGTTCAGGCTCAATTGGATGTGGTAGAGGAAGACATCTAGAGAGGTATTCCAAACCTTCAATTGGATGATAGTGAAGATGAAGAACAAGAGGAAAGGTGTGTTGAAGAATTTGTATTTGATGAGGATAAATAAATCAAAATGTTGAAAGCTCTCACTGAACTTGTAAGAAAAGTGGAATGGATTTAATTATTTACTCTAGTAATTAATGTCTTGAATAATTGATTGATAGGGTTAATGATTACGAAGAATATTTAGAAAATCAGGAAATTACCTAGCTTGACAAAGTAAAGATTCTAAAGACAAAGTTGAAAGGTCACGTTGCAATTTGGTGGAAAGAAACTCAACTAGAGAGGAATAGAAAAGGTAAAGCCTAAAAACGAGATAGGATGGTAGGGAAACTAAGAGCTATGAGCAGAGCTGTTGCAGTGGTCCATAATCCCATCGATCATAGCTCGCATTTCTTCTGCTCTCAAATATTTCAAGGAATCGAGGCTCTTGGAACCCAACAGTTGAGATGAGACCACTTAACGGATTTGCCTCCAGTAAGGTGCGTAGACAGAAAGAGTCAAGCTTGCAGAGCCGTACAAGACGTTTTTCCCAAAATTCAGCAGAGGCCTGGTAGCGATCATATCAGACACTTAAACAAGTGATGGAGGGTAGCGTAGGGTACAAATGCAAACTTTGGAGTGGAGTGGAGTGGAGGTGGAGATAAGCCATCATATCGGAGACTTAGACAAGTGGAGGGAAGGAAATGGTATTAATGCAGAGTTTTGAGGGAGTGCTGTGGAGTGGAGTGTAGGTGGAGACAAGTAATCATATAGTTTGTTAAAACAGAAAAGGGGAGAGGGCACCCATATATTAGAGTTACAAGTAATCATATAGGAGGGGAGGAAATGGTATAAATGCAGAGTTTTGAGGGAGTGCTGTGGAGTGGAGTATAGGTGGAGACAAGTAATCATATAGGAGACTTATGGTGGTCCACTTTATATTAAGCAAGATACACATGTTTTATTTATTTATTTTATGTTTTTGTTTTTTCTTGACATTAAAACACTTTTTTAACCATTTATTTGTCCTTGGCATGCGAACAAATTTTCAATTGAATGGCTGCTTACGAGAAGTGTTTGTCAAGTATTTGGCTCTTGTTGATATCACACCTCTCACTTATAAATGATATTGTTATATCTTTTGATAATATATTTTTTAAATGTCACGTAGGTCATATGTCTATGCAAGATGAAAATGAACAAATTTTGTACATTAGTATTATTGCTGCTAAATCGATGCTTCTATTGTGGATGCCTATAGATTGCAAGGGATGTGGATCCTAGTAGGGATACCCTAGCTAGTTCTTTAGGGGATGTGTGAAGAGACCATGTACATGATAGTGGATCATAGAAAGATGTACATTGGAAGAATGCAAATTCACAAAATGTTTACTGGTCTACAATTCAAGTGGCTCTGATACCATTAATTCACGGCACATGGGTTATGGTCTTTATGGAGTACTTTCCAAATGAGAACCCAAATAAGTTATAGTGTGTGTCTTGCTTGACATAAAATGGACCACCATAAGTCTTCGATATGATTACTTATCTCCACCTACACTCCACTCCATGGCACTCCCTGAAAAGTCTACATTTATACCATATCCTCTCCTCCACCACTTGTCTAAATCTCTGATATGGTCACATATCTCCACCTACACTCCACTCCACAACCCTCTAACAAATGTCTACATTTGTATACCCTCCCCTCCACGACTTGTCTAAGTCCCTGATATGATTGTTTATCTCCACCCTTCACTCCACAACCCTCTATCAAAAGTCTACATTTGTATACCCTCCCCTCCACCACTTGTCTATGTCCCTGATATGATTGTTTATCTCCCACGTTCACTCCACTCCATGACTCTCCCTCAAAAATTTGCATTTCTACCATATCCTCCCACCACCAATTGTCGAAATATGATAGCTTTATCTCCACCTCCATTCCACGACACTCCCCCCAAAACTTTGCATTTGTACCATACCCCCCCCTCCACCACTTGTTTAAGTGTCCGATATGATCGTTGTGTCGGTTTCTTGAATACACTCGTGAACAAAAACTGACAATTTCCAGGCCAAAGTGTCACTCGAACACGTGGGAATTTGGAGTGGAATAGAACTTGGAAGAATTTCGACTCTCCAGCATGTGCAGAGAAAGATCGTGGACACTGTCTACTCACGGATGCAGTTTTTACTAAAATAATAATTACATTGCTAATAAAATAGACAATGCTTTCAAATTTTAGTTAATTATTATTTTATATTATCCTCTATTATAAATATGGTTGATTGAGAGTCGAAGGCAGACAACATAGCGTCAATTTGTTGTTTGTTATGTTTGTGCAACGCCAAAACAAGCATACAGATAACACAGCTATTCGAGTTTGTAAGGTGTAATGCTGGCGGAACTAATGGGCTTGTAGCCATAGCCTTGGCAGCAGTTATGGTATTTCCATGGAGTTTTCTAAAAACTAGCAATACATCAGAGTCTAAGAAGAATGCTCGGCTGCCTCCGGGGTCTGTGGCGGGAAATTCTCACCTATTGGGAAAGGTTCCCTACAGAGGACTAGCTTATCTTGCGTGCAACTATGGGCCCATTATGTGCTAGCTAATTGGAGCAGGTTTAAACACCAAACAGTGAACAAGAAAGAAAATAGAGATGATATGAAATCTCACACACACAATTGTACGCAGACAAACTGAGTTACATGGTTCACCAATAATGGCTACGTCCACAGGAAAAGTAGGGAAATATCTCTTATTACTTGTGGCAGCAGATTACAAAGATTCATCAATCAATCCAAGTAATTGAGTTCCAAATTTATATTACACTCTTCAAGGCAGACAATTTGAAGAGTCTAAAGAATAGGGAAGTCGGAAAGTCATGATGGTTGGACTTCACAACCAAACAATCTCCCACTTGAAGTCCAAACCATGCTGCTATGTACAGAGATGTCACCCGCTTTCCCAATCTCAATGTCACTTGATTATCAGATCAAGAGAAGCTCTACAAAACTCCAGCTTCTCTTTTGGAACAACATTTGTAAATGCATTTGCAAGATTGATGCTAGTATGAATGTTCTCTAGCTTTAGCTTGCCCTGTTCAAGAACGCTTCGGATAAAATGATATCGAAACTCAATATGCTTTGTCAGGTTATGAAATGCTAATTTTTTGCCAAATGTATAGCGATGTTGTTGTCACTGTACAACACAAATTCTTGTTGTCTACTGCCAAATCCAGACAATAATTGTTGCAACCACAACATCTCCTTAGCTTTTTTAGTGATGGCAATGTATTCAGCTTCTGTAGTGGAGAGAGCTACCACTTTTTGCAATCTAGAGACCCAACTGATCACTATCCCTGCAAATGTGAACACATAACCAATGGTAGTTCACCTTTTGTCCAAATCACCAGCGATGTCGAAGTCAACATATCCTTGCAGTTGTGCATTTCCTCCTCTAAAACTCAAAATATGATGTGAAGTGCCCTTCAAGTATCTTAGAATCCATTTTACAACCTCCCAATGAACCTCACCTGGATTGCTCTTATATCTACTAACTACTCACATCGCATGAGCAATGTCGGGTCTTGTGTCGACCATCACGTACATGAGGCTCCCAACAGCAAAGGAGTAAGGCACTCCTTCCGTATACTTTTTTTCTTCTTGTGTCTTTGGACACGTCTCAGAGGATAGCTTGAAATGTTCAGCGAGAAGTGTGCTAACTGCCTTAGCACCCTTCATGTTAAACCTATCCAAAACCTTGTCAATGTACTTTTCTTGTGACAATTTTAGTTCTCTTTTCTACCTATCTCTAATGATTACCAGACCCTAAATCCTTCATCGAAACTCATTAGCCAATTGTAGTTTCATCTTGCTAACAACAGCCATGCTAGTTCTGGTGACTAACATGTCATCTACATATAATAACAACAAAACAAAATCACCATTTTCTAATAACTTGTAATAAACACATGGATCAAATTTACACCTTGCAATGTTTTGTTCAGCCATGAAAGAATCAAATTTGAGATACCATTGTCATGGAGCTTGTTTCAACCCATATAAACTTCGTTTCAATCTGCAACTAAATTCGCAAGTCCTTCTTTTTCGAAGCCTTCAGGTTGCTTCATATACAATTCTTCATCCAAATCAGCATGGAGAAACGTTGTCTTGATATCAAGCTACTTCAACTCAAGGTCATACATAGCAGCTAATCCCAAAACTTCCTTGATCAAAGTCATTTTCCCTATAGGTGAATTTTTTTAGTGAAGTCAACACCCTTGTGTTGATCATATCCCTTGACCACTAGTCTGGCCTTGTACCATTTCTTCCCTCCTTCCTCTTCCTTTAGTTTGTATACCCACCTATTTTTTAATGCTTTCCAATTTGGTGGAAGAGAAACCAAATCCCAAGTGCCATTTGCCATTAGAAATCCCATCTCATCATCCATGGCATCCATCCATTTTTACTATCTTTGTCATTGCAAGCTTCTTCAAATGTGGTAAGTTTAGTTTCACTTGAGATCAATAATTATTGGATAAAGTCTTTGTATTTTGTAGAAGGTTTCTGTTCTCTAGTGGACCCATGAATCTAAGCAATTAACTCTTGCATAATTCCTTCTTCAACATGAGGTAGCTAAGTATTACTCTGTTTAGAAGCATGATATGGAGAAACATAAACTTCATTATTGTATGGCTGCAAAGTCTGAGAGTGAGGTGGCATATTAGAATGTGAAAAAACTTGATGAATATGCTTCTGCGGCTATTGTAGAGTGAAGGGCGACATATTTAAAACCTACTCATCATTTTTAGATTGCGGTAGGGTTAAAATAGGTCACTCATTATAAGGCTATGACAGAGGTAATGAATTTGGTGGCATATTTATATGTGAACCTGTTACATCCCCAACTTATGATTTAGCCTAATCTTACCTTTATGTGGTAAACTGGATGATTAATCTTACATTAATGATTTGATGTTTGTGAAAAATATTAGGTAGAATCATTGATTACATAGATATTGAATTATGTTCTATTAATCATGAGATTATTTATTATTAAGATTATTTTAATCATAATATTTTATGAATCAAACGATGATACACTAATCATGGTTACATGGTTGTGAGTGTAATCAAGAAAATAATCTTCCACCAAAGATGGAAGGAGAGTATCACCTAGGAGGAGGAGATAGATGTGGAAAAAAGTCAAGTTGCCATTTGAGTATCTAAATGATTCTTCGTGAACCGATGCCCATTAGGGTAAGTATTGGCCTTGTTTCCTTGTTTGAGTCGAACTCGGTTGGACTATAGAAGTCATGTCGTTTTACATTTTCTTGACACCACTTAAGTTGATTGACTTCATGATGTTCTTAGAACATTAGTTTAATCTAGTGAGCATTGTCGGTGTTGGAGATTTCCTATGTTATTGCTTTTTATTAAATATTAAGTTTTGTTATTAACGTTAATTATTTCCTTAAAGTCTAAATAGCAACATGGGGGAGTGAGTCTCAACCCCAATTCGCATATTAATATCATCACTAATGTAATTGATGATGTCATATTGATGATACTTTGAATATATTAATACCCTTATAATATCATATAGATCCCCATGATATCTTTTAAGTTATAAACGATATCCACTTAATGTGGAATTGAATTATGTTAAGTTGATGAGTGTTATGCAGTCGTGGGAACGTGCCATAATCCATGAACAGTGGAAGAGTGGACGGCTCCATGATGACAATGCTGCATGTGTTGTGTCTTGCGAAGAGCCATGAAGGCAATAGGGATGGGAGTGGATTGTAATCCACTAAGGAAAAGGTGTAACAATCTTACTCATGCAAAAACCTCATGGAAGAGAAAGTGTAAGGTATTCGAAGTAAGGGATACAAAAAAAAGGCTCTCGAGAAAGGAGGGGGAAGAACACAGTGAGGTATGTGGAAGACCAGTCAACGGTTTACTCTAAGGGTTCTACAACGAACTCAAACTTTATCAAGTATCAATATCTTACGTGTAAAACTCTTATCAGTATTAAATGATACTCCTAAGTGTCAATGGCTATGATAGTTCTTATGTCACTATTATTTTAAACTATCTTTAATAGGATGTAAGGCCAATAGTTATTTCACACTACTATAGCAGTAGAAGTTTATCATACTAGGCTGTAAGGCCGATAGATATCTTGCACTACTGTAGTAGTAGCAAGTATCTTTACTAAGACGTAAGGCTGATAGTTATCATGCAAGGTTATAGTAGTATAAACTATCTCTATTGAGTCGAAGGCCGATAGCAAGCTATGCACTATTGTAACAGGCTAGCTAACTAACCCATTGGCCGGCATGGCTGAGGGAAAATAATGATTGCTATGATGATTCTTTCAAAGGCCACAACGTCGGCCAAGGTGGTATATAATGAATACTATGCGGATACACTTGGAGGCCACAAAGTTGGCCAATGTGTTTGAGCCTAAGCTATTAAAAACACTTGATATTGTGTCCTATCTTGCATCATAACATATTGTTATTGTCTATGATTGTGTTGTAGCACACTATGGAATAATTACTACCTACATTCAGTCATAACCTTATTTAAATATCTCAAGTCTACAAACCTATGTTGATAAGACATTAATATGTGAGTCTGGTATAAAGGACTACATTAAATGTGGTTTAGGGGAAACCCATCGAGCTACGAGATACTTTTTTTGATATGGCTGTGAAAGAATAGCTTGGAAATAGAAACCCTTGTTATTATGTTGTGAAGCCCAAATGGTTATTAACTGGGATTGGATAAAGAGTTGATTTATCAACTAAGTGTGTATTATTTGAATATTTCTTTTACTTATAACAGTAATGTTTTGGAAAAGGGATGTTGGGTGAAATAATCATCTTGAACATCTAGACTTTAAGTCTACTATATATATAGTTCATTATTGATGTTATCAAATAAAATGGAAAGATGTTATATCCATTGTTGATTTGTCAAGAACTTTGTTATAAGATGGTCATAGAACCATAGACCGAAAAAGGTCTTAATCACTGAAACCATGAATCTTTGAATTCCTTTAAGACTAAAGAGAGGGAATAGAGTGATGTGGAGTCACAGGTTCCCTATTGTATAGGCAACATGATAAATATTGAATGCACTCCTAGGTTAGGAGTAAAAAATCCAAGTTAGATGGACTAATGGGGATTTTAACTTATTCATACTATGACCTAGAGGGGTCAAACTATGAACATTGCGGGATGAGACAAATTCTAAGTTGAGTCAAGGTGTGTGAACATTTTTCTGTGTTCATTGTGAAACATTATGTATATAAATCTTTGGCCAAAGTAATGCATCCGCCTCTACATGCATTAGTCAGTTCACTATGCTCTAGATGGCATTTAATGCTTCTAGTAGCATCATACATAGTTAGAGTGGATCTATAGTTGTATGACCATGAAGTATTATGAAGGACACAACATTAGATACTCAGATGGCAAACCTAATGGTTCCTTTTATCTATACCCTCCGTGAAGGGTAGGACTGCTTCCACGAAGGAAGTTGTGTGAGGGACCTCCAGTCTATGGTTGGAGGAAAAGCACTCAGGTGATGCTCTCCTTCCCAAGCAAAAAATATGCCAAGGCTTATGAAGACAAATGTCAAAGTTCTAGATACAATGCTTACCTTTATATGACTTGTTAGTAAAACTTATATGTAACTTATCGTTGATGTTATGAGCAAAACATTGTAAATGTATAGTGAAGGCAAATCACTATTATGATATCTTGGAAATGTTGTAAATCTCTATTTTGAAATGTACAAAAAAGATATGCCTATTGATTTGAATTATTTGATATTGATTATTACCTGATTAATTCTGATTAGGTTAATCATGACTTTAGACTTAATGGTAATTAAGTTGGTTTATTTTGGGTTAACAAGAGCTGGCTTGTTACAGAACCACCTTGTGGATAAGGCGCCAGACATTGAGAAATGGGTGTAGGTCTTAATAAAGTTCCTCACCACTTGTTTGAATGTACATTCAGTAGTTGATGAGAATATGCATCCAGTGGCTAGTTTAAAGGTGTATCTTGTGACAAATTTCTATCATTGTTAGGCATATTTTGTAGTGTTTCTAGAAGTAATTTTTGATTTGTAATTTGCTATTGGTTTTTAAACACATCACTTCCATTTGTGATGTCTTCAAGAGGAACATACTTTTTTGCTAGTATCCCTTTCTCTATCAAGCATGGCATAACGTTTTCATTAAAAATTACATCTTTGTTGTGAGTAACCTATTTGATGATTGGATCCCAAAACATGTAGCTATATTTTTTGTCTCTATATACAATGAAGATACACCTTTTAGATTGTACATCAAGCTTCATTCTTTTCTCTTGTGGGATGTCAATGAAGGATTCACACTCAAACAGCTGCAAATGACTATAGGAAATTTCATTTCCCTACCATTTCTCCTCTAGAATTTTAAAATCAAACCAAGAGGATGGAACTTCCTTAATTAGATATGCTACTGTATTAACAACTTCTACCCAAAACTATTTTCCCAAATTTGCATTTGAGAGCATGCTGCAAGATCTCTCCAAAATTGTTCTATTCAACCTCTCTATTGCACCATTTTCTTGAGGTGTAAAAGGAACAATTTTAATTCTTTTAATACCATTATCTACACAAAATTGGTCAAAGTCTATAGAGGGAAATTCACCACCTATCAATTTTTAAACACTTGATTTTGTTATCAGTTTGGTTTTCTACAAGTGCTTTAAAATTTTAAAGCATGCCAAAGACTTTTGATTTCTTTTTCAACATATAAACCCAAACCTTCCTAGTGCAATCATCCAAAAAAGTAACAAAAAAATTTAACCCACCAATAGATATTACCTTCATTGGACCAAAGACATCAAATTTCACTAACTCCAATGGATGTGTCTTCTTGTCATGTTCTTTGGTGGAGAATCTGGTCCTAATTTGTTTTACATATATACAATGCTCACACAACTCTAAATCAAATGATTTCTAACCTAGAAGTTGATCTTTTTGGTGCAAAATCTCAAGGCCCTTCTTGCTCATGTGACGGAGCCTTTTGTGCTAAAGTTTTGAACCGCTATCCACAACTATCATTGTAGCTCCCACTTCATCTTGACTTGCAAGCACATACAAAATACCAGATTTGCTACCTCTAGAAATCAACAAGGCTCCTTTAGTCACCTTCTACATACTTGATTCAAAAGTGATGTTGCAGCCTTGAGCATCGAACTGCCTAGTTGAAATTAAATTCCTTTTGAGTTGAGGAACATGTCTAACATCTCATAGTAGCCAACTATTACCATTTTTTAGTTTCAACAATACATCACCTTTGCCAACAATATTTCAAGGTTCATCATCACAAAGATAACCTTATCAAAATTACCTTGTTGATAGTTCATGAAAAACTCCTTGCACGATGTGGCATGAAATAATGCTCTGGAATGAAGCACCCAAACATTTGTTGTAGTTTCACATAAAGATAACACAAGTGCACCTACATCTTCTTCGTATGTTTCTTTTACCTCATTTTCTTTTGATTGACTTTTCACCTTCTTGAATGACTAGTGATTCCTCTTTATGTGACCTTCTTTACCACAAAACCAACAACCTGTATTTCTGCCTCTAGATTTTGATCTCTTGTTGGATTTGGATCTTCTTCTATGGTTATTTCTCCCTCATTCTTGTGATCTCTCCCTACTTCTAGTTATCAAAACATCTCCCGATGAAGTTCCTTGATTTTTTCTTCTCATGTCCTCGCTGAGAATAATCCCTAAAACATCATCAAAATTGAGCATGCTTCCCTTCTTGTTAGATGTTGAGTTCCTAACAGCCATAACAACTCCTTCCCAACTATCAGGTAGAGAACACAATAGAAAGATAGCCTTTTATTTCATCTTCCAATTTGATATCAACAAAAAATAGTTGGTTGATCAATGTGTTAAATTCATTCAAGTGGTTTGATATGTTATCACCATCCTTCATCTTCAAGTTGTACAAATTTTTCATTAAGAAAACTTTGTTTGATGCGGAAGCCATCTCATACATGTCAAACATTCAATCCCATAGACCCTTCATTGTCTTCTCTATTGCAACATTAAATAGAAGATTACTTGAAAGAGAGAGGATAATGGTTGCCGCTACCTTCTTATCCAACTTGTCCCAATCATTATTGGGCATTGCACTAGTCTTCTTTGATTTTCCCTCTAGTGTAATTGAGAGGTCCTTTTGAATTAACATCGCTTCTAGTTACAGTTTCCACATTCTAAAATATTTGCCAAAAAAAACTTCAATTATGCCTTCCTCCATATCTCATCAAAT
Organism: Cunninghamia lanceolata; assembly: GCA_027924645.1. Taxonomy (NCBI): domain Eukaryota; kingdom Viridiplantae; phylum Streptophyta; class Pinopsida; order Cupressales; family Cupressaceae; genus Cunninghamia; species Cunninghamia lanceolata. The sequence goes on along the minus strand of BSBN01000287.1, from coordinate 6,502,188 downwards.
TGCCTCATCTCTGATACGAGTTGTTAAGTAGTTGGAGTAGATTTAAACACCAAACAATGAACAAGAAAATAGAGATTATATGAAATCACACACACACACACACACAAATGTACGTAGAAAAATAGAGTTACATGGTTCACCAATAATGGCTACATCCACGGGAAAAGCAGGGTAATATCCCTTATTACTTGTAGCAGCAGATTACAAAGTTTCATCAATCAATCCAAGTGATTGAGTTAGAAATTTATATTACACTCTTCAGGGCAGATGAAGAGTATGATGAACAAGGAATTTGGAAAGTCATAATGGTTGGATTGTACAACCAAACATTATGTTCCTCAGCCTCGGCTCTATGACCTCTATTGGCATATCATCTCCCAACATGGTCGAGCCTATTCTCAAAATTCACAATCAAAATTTCACTACTAGGCCTCTACTATGTTTTGGGAAAAAATGTCTTGTATGGCTCTACAAGCTTGGCTTTTTCTGCCTATGAACCTTACTAGAAGCAAATTTGTAAAGTGGTCTCATATCGACTATTGGGTTCCAAGAGCCTCAATTCCTTGAAATATATGAGAGCAGAAAAAATGCAAGCTATGATCGATGGGCTTATGGACCACTGCAACAACTCTGCTACTTCCTCTCTTGTTAATGTTAGTAAGTTAGCTTTCAACATCACCAAGCATATGTTGTACAGGATGACATTTGGAAACAAGTACTTGGAGCAAGAGTTGGGTAGCGTTAGAAGCAATCATGACTTCAAGTTCATTTCAACAAACTAGTTTAGGAGTTTTTCTCCTTGGTACAATTTGGTGTAATTATTCTTCTTTTTTGGTCAATAGGTCATTATATGTGTACTCATTTGGTAGTCCTTCATTTGAAAAATACATGAAAAAGAATCAATAAGACAAAACAAAATAAAAAATAAACAATGAAAGGTGTAAAATGAAAAAAAAAATTAACAAGGGTTGTGCTGCAGCAGCAGTCCCTAAGTAGTACCAGTTGAACAAGATTTTCATGTGCCATACAAGCTTATTTTGTAGCCCCACAAATGACCTAGAATCAGGTCATTTTACCAAATGGCCGCTAAATATTGTGAATAGAAATTTTCAATATTTTTTTTCTGTGAAATTACTTGTTGCTAGAAAGGAACGAGATAAAGAAGCCATACACTTAGAGAAATAAGTGGTTAAAAGTACAATAGTGTGTCACACTTTCGGCCAAATAAATAGTTCCGAGCAGATAGTTTACGCCCAGTTTTGTTACGCCTGAAACCACATTGCACCTATGTGGTGCCTATGTGGTTGTACATTTCTGTGCAGAATGTTATCGAGTGGTAAGTTTACACCAAGTTAGGTTTTGGGTGGAACCACAGAAAATAAAAATATAAAAGTTGAAAATGCCATTTTTGCCTAAATTGATATAGTTTTGAAGTGTTCTGCCTGGAGCCCACAATAGCCAACGAGCCCACAAGCCGGTCGACTGCACTGCACCACCTCCAAGTACGAGGATGCAACTTCCAACTGGTTAACTTACAACTGCCGACTACAAAAATTCTTCTCATAGCGTATTTAATAGAAAACCCTAATTCTACTATGACACACCTAAGAATAAGTAAATCGTATAAAAATTATATATCATCATAATGCTATATGAATTTTTACAGTTTGTTCAAAATCTCTCCTTTCATATGATATAGTCTTTTATCCTTCCACATGATAGTCTTTTTAAAAATGACTACATACAACTATACAAGGTCAGGAATTTTCATATGATATAGTCTTTTCTCCTTTCATATGATACAATCTTTTTAAAACTAACTACATACAGCTATACAAGGTCAGCGCTTCACTATGACAAAACTGTATAGCTGCATTTAGGCATTTTACTGTAAAATACAATTGAAATTTTAAAAAGACTGTATCATATGAAAGGAGAGATTTTGGACAAACTATCAAAATCATATAGGATTAAATTTGTTAAAAGACCGTATCATTATGAAAGGAGAGATTTTGGACAACCTGTCAAAATTCATATACCTAATTAAATTTTTTAAAAGACTATATCATTATGAAAGGAGAGTTTTTGGACAAGTTGTCAAAATCATATAAGATAATGGACCGTTGAGCCTTTCAATTTTTTTGAGATAGAAACATTTGTTATAGTCCATCTCTTTGATGTACTATTGTTTAAGCTCCCCAACTCCTGATCTACAATTTGAGTCTCTAAATGCTTACTATAAGCCCATGCACCTTATTCTATTTTAGCCATAGTCACAAACAATATTTTGGAAGAGAAAAGCAAACCTAAAAGCTCTTGGACATAACCTAAATTTTCACAGTAGTTCTTTGTTTATAGATAAATTATGATAATGGAGCCTTTATGCACTAAAGTATGGACTATAAAAAATCAACATGGAAGTAAGGAAGGGGTAGAAGGATAAGAACTATGTTATTTGAAGTAGGATGAATTTCTTGAATATACATCTCTAGTTAGCCCATATATTGATCAGCCAAAACTCCAAATTAGAGGCATACTTTTGTACCTTGTAAAACAACCAATTTGGTTTAGATGCAATAAAATCAACTTTGACAAAGTAGGTGGACCAAAGAATCCATAGACCAAATGAGGCCTAAACTAATTCTGTGAACAAACCTTTCCACCTACACCTATTTTCTTCTACCCATAGCATGCTTTTTGATTAGGGCTTCGATTTGGGATATTCTCAATTTCTCCATATTTTCCAAGTTATTGTCTTTCCCCATGATTTTGTCCTCTACCTCAAAAATAAATTCTTCCCCCGCCTATATAAGAATATCCTCAACCATTGAATTTGGAAAACCAACATCAAAACTCCCAACCACCCCTTCATCACCAAGGACTTTATTAGGGGTGAGGTTCTTAATAGCCACCTCTATGTAGGATTCCTTCCTTTACAAAGATTGAAAATAAAAAGTTGGCATCTATTGAACATCCTTGCTCTATCTTGATGTGAATGTGGATCTGAACTTGGCTAAGTATTTGAAATATGTGCACATAATTGAAACCTGCTTGCATTGGTGTATGTGACCCATAATAACTAATTTAGTATTTAAGAACACATAGGTTGTTTCATGTTTTATACTCCAAGTGTTGTGTCTTGATTTAATATAAATGTTTAGATTGAATGTATTTAATTTTTTTAATTTTAAATGTTTATATAGTTTTGTAACTGATTTAAATATGTAGATTATTTGTGTGTATTTAATTCTTAGATTTTAAATGTTTTTAGTTTTATTAATTTAAATGTAAAAATTGAATGTATTTTCATTTTATAAACTAAATTATGGATGTTCAATTTTTTTAAAATGTAGAAATTTGCATACATGGCATCTGATAATGCATCTCATCATAGTGATGCTCATACACATGATAGTGAGCAAAATAGTGTTGATGCACATAGTGTTAGAAATGACTTATATGCTGCCACTCTTGATAGACTAAATAATGCTTTGACACATTTAGATCAGATGATCCATAGTACACAAAACATGTCTAATATTGATAGGTTGGTGGGGATTAGAGAAGAGTTTGCCCATATGATTGACATAGTCAAATCATATAATCCTTATGATGATTTAAGTATTGAGGATTTTTACGTGGGATAGTGAAATGGCCAATAGTTAATAGGGCCATTTCATTGGATGGTGCATAATACGTTTCCACATTATCAGGGAATGGACAGAGTTTGGGGCTATTTTGTCACCAGGTGTACAGATGTTGTTGAACCACTTATATATCCTAAGTGGTTAGCAACACATCATAGATGACCACACAATGATGAGATGCCCTTATATTTTTGCAAACAATTATATGTTGTAGTCCATTTACGAATTGATGTTCATTTCACATCTATCCCTCAACATGCGGGATAGGGTTTTGGGAGGTTTTCAAAGAAATTCCAATGTCCTAATCAAGATTTGCCCATTGATAAGAGGGCATTAGTGGGTCCCAACCTTTTGGTACTTCCCAAAAGTTTGAATCTAGGACAATCCACTGAGGCGGAAATTGCATCATCAAGACAACGCATTTTTGAGAGTTTAGGTTCTGTTGCCAGTGACATTGACCGCTTGGCATCAGATTGCATTGGTAGATATATGTTGCATCCATGCACCAATGTAGGATCAGTTGATTTGACTTCTTCCAGTTATGATCCTTACATACATGCTGACATAGTTTCACCACGCGATGTTGTGCAAACTTCTGGAGACTGTGTTCTATGTAGATTGAGTACATGTCTAGTGCAGGATCTACTTTCTGCATATCAAGTTCTTAGTTCAGAGTACGAGATCCCGCTCGAGTCCATGTCCACATTTGTTAGTCAGTGCATTGATCACCAAGCTACACATATGACTAACACATTGCCTTCATAGTAGATTCTATCATAGCCTGAAGCTGGTATTGTGCCACCTTACGCACTAGGATCATTCCATGGACTTTTGTTTGAGGATAACATTGTGATGACCCTCAATTCATCTGACCTTAGTGTGATTGGGAGGGTCATCCATGGAGCTACATAGGCTGTTGATGAGGAGGTATACATTTTAAATTTTGTGTTTAATCTCTAATGTAATTTATTTGTTAAATAAATAATATATATTTAAATTATAAAATTTAGTCGTGTGCATCATGCACGTGTTGACTCTTATTTAATCAATATTACATTAGGGACCAATGAGAGTGGTGCTAGGACATGACACCATGCAGAAAATAGCAGATGTAGTTGAGACTGGATGTGAGGTATTTAGTATTTAATTGTATAAAATTTAAACATGTACTTGAGATTCCATATTTTTTAATATATATAAATTTAATTTAATAGAGATAATTTTTATGTTTAAGGATCTAAACATCACTCAGATATTCATAGATGGATAGGATTAGATACACAAGGTTCAGGACAGGGCTCGGGACGGGGATCAATATAGGGCTCAGTTCATCATTCTAGTCCTAGGTTGAGTGAGGCTCGTTCAGCCCATAGGAGGCACGAGTCATGATGTTGCAGTTAGATGTATTCATATTCTTTGTTATGTTTGCCTGAACTCTCATGATGTTGCAGTTAGACTTGATGTTATATTGAGTTTAGATGTTGTGTTTACATGTTGTAGTTAGATTTTATATGTAATTCAGTTTACATGTTGAAGTTAGACTTTATGTTATTTCTTTATATATATGATATGTATATATGCACATTTAGATGTTTAGTTATATAGATCTATATGGATGTTTTCCTTTGAATATACTAGTCTTAATTTGGATAAAATCAAGTTTTAACTTATAGTTTAAATGTGTATATATGTTTACTTGTAGATGCATATAAATTTACTTATACATGTGTATATATATTCACTTGCACATATATAGATATAGTTGAAACTTGCTATGTATGTATAAATTATATGTTAAATTTAAATTGTGTTTTATGAAAAAATATCATGTTGTTTTTGAAATGTTTCTTGTAGATGTGATGTTATTAATAATTGAGAAATGATGTCAACACCCTAGGCATTGATAGGAATAGTTTTTACAAAATATTTGGGAATGTATGGAAAAATAGATAAATTATGTTGTGTAATAACTTTTAAAAATGATGAATAATTTAATTTAATTTATATCTATTGAATCTTGTGAATTAAAATATAGTTTTTTACAATATTTATATTTCAAATTAGTCTCTTATTGGATGTGTCCACTACATTGAATTTGATAGTTTTGTCACATGTTTTTATATGGCTAATAAAATTTAAGAAAACTTTTAAAATATTCTTTTTTTGGTTTATAATGACTTATAATATCATTGACAAGACTGTTCAAGTCTATATATCATCTACATAAACACCTATCTAGAGGACAATAGAAGGATTCATAGGTTCAAATCACTATATCATAGGTACAGTGTAATATTGAAAGTATGTAATTGAAATTAAGTGGTGGTGAATAAAGTTAAATACTCTAGAAATTGTGCATATATATGATGCTATATGAACTAAGAATTCCATATAATCTAATATTTACACATGAATTTGATTGTGCATGCAAATAATTCAAACTAGACGATGAGCTATACTTGTGTCCAATTGAATGTAAATGAAATGAAATCTATTCTTGAACTTAAGAATTCTAGATGGAACATTTATATACAATTGGAAATTGATAAAATCTCACTATGCACATAATATAAGTATCTAGAGATCCTCCCATGACAACTATATATTAAAAAGTGATCAATCTACATAATTACCAAAGATCCCATTACATGTGGTCTCAAGCTATGCATCATTATGAATATTCCAATGCACCAAGGTGAATAAGAAAGACCAATCCAAGATAACACATACAAGAACAATTCACAAAATGATACGTGTGTAAGTAACATACCAAAGGTTATAGAAAATCATGGTTGCTACTCTAAATGAAAGAAAAGAAATTACAACATGCCTATAGAAAATAAAGAAAATTAGAGAAATTAAAACATGCCCTTGTATCTTTCTAGTTGTATGATGTTAGGCTTAGGAGGTGACATCATCTAATAATAAATACAAAAGTACAAGTCAAAAGTAATCCAAAAAAAATAAAGAAAAATAAAACTTCATGGTACTCATATAATCCATTTCCTTTCTCAACCACAATTGATTTAGGTAGATTCTTCTTGATTGATTCTTCCCCTTTTCCTTGGTCCAACTTATTGGATATCTTTGATCTAAGTATAGGATTGAATTTTGAGTTGAGAATGCCTTTTTCTCTTCTTCCTTTCATCTAGCATGGACTTAGGTTAGTTTCCTACTTATCACACCAATACATCCCATTGTATCTTCTTCCTTGACCACTTGTCTTCCCATCTCCTCAAAGTCAAGGACTGCTCATTGACTCTTTTCTTGACCTATTTATAAAAATTCCTACATTTTTCTCATGTGTATCCTAAGATTTCTTCCTTCATACTATTCATTTCCATTGCTCATATTTTATTCTTATACATTCTATCACATCCCTACCCTAATATACACCTCTTATATTATGTGTTCATCATCATTATCTCCTATTGCTTACCTCTCATAATTCACATCTATCACTTCATATTACTTCCTACTTATTTTCACATACTCTATAATATATACTATGTTACCTAACTTCCCTTGGGACATTGCATCACTTACCTTAGGTTCATTACACCTATTTATTTCCTACCTTTCCTATCACATCTACCCTCTCACTAGGGGTTTATTGATTAACATGACATCTTAAAATATCAATAAGTAGGTCCTATCCTACTTATAGTTTATTAATTATGATGTAGGAGCATCCTTGGTTCAAGAGCAATCTTGCATCAACCAAAAATATTTGCATTTTAGTTTGTTTGTAGTTTAGTTTGTTTCTTTTCATTTTCCAGTTCAGTTCAGAAAGTTCAGTCAAAGGCAGTTTTTGTATTTTGGTCCAGTTGCATTTTAGACTTTACAGAGCTAGACTTAACATCTACATTCATTCATCTACATCATATCCAAAATTTAGAGATCAATACATCATTATTGGAAAGATATCGCTATCAAAAGATTGACTGTTTCTCAGAACAGAGCATCCTAATAATCACAGACAACTAGTTGAAGGAGAGACTTGTGGAAGCATTTCCTTGATCTGTGAAGCCTAATGACACATCATTCAATGGTGTTTGGTTCATGTTTGACCTTTCCCAAAGATCCGCACATCATTCCATTCATTTTCTAGAGGAGTTCTATGCAATTAGGCCTAACCTATCCATGTTCACACGTTACAGCTCTTCATTGGAGTTTGTGACCTTCTTTGGCTGACGCGAAGGAATCTTATGATCTAGATATGATATATATTGATGTAATAGATCCTTAGGAAGGCATTTATCAAGTAGTGATTCACATAGTATTATCTGATAGTTTAGATTTCTACGAGGAACTTCAAAGCTATATCTTGCACATGTATGTAATCAGGCCTGTGAGCCCTAATTGTAAGCCCGCATGTTGCTAGCCGATCTCTATTTGAATTCTATAATATACTGAATGACTGAATCTACATTTGTTCTATTTCTTTGAGTTGTTTCCATTGTGTTTACTCATGGTGCACGGTCCAGATATTTCATTCTGAGAACCCTCCTACTATGACTACACCAGATTATTATGCATGGTGATTCAAGGCCATCACTTTGTAGTAACCATGTTTGTACAAGTGGTAAATAAACACATTATCATTATTATTATGAGATGGGAAATCTAATTTTATATTGGTATAAATCTTAGCCAAGGAGATGAATTCATTGAGATGGTTTTTTATGTTTCATAAGATTCATAGTTAATCTCCTACACTTGGTTCTCTCTTTCTTCCTATGTGGTTAAATATGCTACGATGTCTCTAAAGTTATACCTGAGCTCACACCACTTAGTCCTTTCTTTTTTTAGTGACATGACTACATATGTAAGTATCAACCTAATTACTCAAGTTAACCAGAGTATTGATTTGCATATTTGCAGATATTTAAAACTTACTTGATAAAGAAGTATTTGAAAAAGCATAATATCGGGGATTGGCTGTGAGTGATAGCTTCCAATAAGGATTGTAATGTATACGAGCTATGCTATTTCAACATTGCTGAGAATGTGGCAGAAGATGAAGATTAGATTTAAGTTTTTTTAGTATTTAGGTATGAGTGATACTAATTTTTTAAACTATAAAGAGTTAGTTGCTGCAATTCTCTTATAAATGTCATGCCAGGTTTGAGTTTAATTTGTTTGCGTGCATTTTGGCAGCATGGTTTTTGCCTCAATTATTGTGTAGGTAGAGAGCTTACATGAGAGTTTGGGGACATTTTTTAAAGTAATCTTTGCATTACAGAACTTTATGTATGTTATTTAAATTCTTTATGCCAGTTGGGCATTTGATTTTTTTCAAATGTAATACCTTAAAATTCTTTTCTTATGCTAACTTAGATTAATGGTCACATATAAGGCTGATAAGCATGGATATTTATAATCTTTTTGGCCAAGCACTGTACATTTATAATTTTTGAAATCTTTATGTGCATTGTTTAGGCGAAAAGAGTCTTAAATATTTATGTGCATTGTTTAGGCTCCTAACCTAGATGTGGTAGAATATATGATAATAATTTATTACAATATATCATAAATTGCATATTCTAAAAGACAAAATGAATTTTTAAAGTTGTACTAGATGTTAAATGTAAATTGCATATGATGCACTATATACATGTGGAGTTGAACAAATGAAATGAAAGATTCTTGTTCACTTAAGAATTCCATGGAACATACATTTATGCAAAATTGGAACATAAACTAGGTTTTGTAAATTGCATATACACATGATCTAGCATATAAGTGCCTAGTTGAACAAATGAAATCGAAGATTAAATGAAAGTGAACTTAACAATTCCATGTCAAATATAAAAATGCAATTGGAATAGATGATTTAAAGGAATTTAGGAAAAATGTGAACTTTTTAAAAGTCACTAGGTTTTGTAAATTATATATATATGAGATCTAAGATTCAACAAACGAAATTGAAGATTGAAGTGAACTTAAAAGAATTCCATGTGTCCAACATAAAAATGCAATCAGAAATTTATCTATGATTTTTAAAGGAATTTAGGAAAAATATATATGATCTAAAGTCACTAGGTTTTGTATTGAAAGCATATATATGATCTAACATGTACATTTAAGTGGAGTATCAAATGTAAATTATGAATTCCACATGAAACAAATTTAAATACAATTGGACATAAAGAAATGACCAAGCCTTTGAAAAAACCCATGCTCTAAATCATGCCACATGTCTAATCAATATAGATATCTAGATAGATCTATAAAATGTTTAAACTTATATATGTATCCAGTCATATGTATGTACATATATCCAAAAAACAACTTAAAGCTCCTGGTACATATAATCTAGATCCTCTCTATCTTTAATTATTTCTAAAATATTTTCATGATCTTCAATAGGCAACCTCCACTTTTGTTTGGCACATCCTCTTTTAAGTAAAGTTTCTAAATTTATTTTTGTTGCTATAGCTATGTGACTATAATGTAGAACCTTTTGTCGTGGCATATAATCAACAAATATAATACCATGTCTATCTATCTTTATTTGTTGATAATATGTGGCTTCAAAAATGGCTGATCCAATGGGATACTCTTCTCCATCACCATATGTCATCGATTCCACCAATTTTATTTTTGGTTGTGTACATCTTCGTAGATAGTAATCTACACCTTCCACATTGTCAAGATCTGCAACAACATCGAAAATATCTCTTGTACACACACCATGTAAAGTTTACGAAAGTCGTAAATATATTTTTAATATATAAATTTATATATATAAACATGCTTAAACCAAACTTACTTTTACATAGAATATATAAATCAATTTTAAGTTAATCAATTAAATACATACTTGGAACAACTAAATCAAATACACTTTCGTAATCAGCTGAATATAGAGGATCATAGACATCGACATTATCATTTTCTTCAAAAGGAGGCATTTATATTAATTGTTTCATTTCCCATCATGAAACATACCCATCTCTAATATTCTCACATTGAACAATATTTGCATTGTCCTCGATGCAATCAACACAAAAACATGATTGTTCTCTCACATTAATTATATAAGGCCTGCTACCTCCCATTGTCATGATTTGACGCATACTTCTAATACCATTAATTGTTTGACAATTAATAGCATTTGATAGATCAATATCTATAAATTACAAACATCCAAGTGATTAATTTATATATATTTGAATTTGAAAATTCAATTAAAAATCATGTACACACACTTTGAAATTCAAATTTAACAAATTTTGGCTAGATGTACCTATAACTTCCCAAAAATACTGTGTTGTATGTTGAGTCACGAGCGGAAAAATGACTTTTGTACCATTCAACAATTTCATTTGCATTATGTATGACATTATCTACAAGTACACATGTTGGCAAAATTTGTCACCTGTTACTTTTAAGGTTTATTTAAGAATTTAAAATTTAAAGTTTAAATATAGTTCTAATTTTTTAAAAAATATCTCTAGATTCCATATATATATATATATGGATATGGCACGAACTACCAGCAAGTTCATGTTGACGAAGTGCATGCTTCACACATGCTCCTTCTTCATCGTGCTCTCCTTTTCCATGTCCACTCTCATAAAAATTCCATAAGAATTTGGTGTTGCATCTAGCATGTTGATGGCTTAACCAAACAAAAGCTTTTGCAAACTTAAATTGTCCTATGAAGTTACAAATAATTACACTCAAACCAAATTAGCTTAAAAAAATTTGACATATTATATATTATAAGTAATTGAACAATTTAAGTCTCAAAGTTAAAAGTAAATAAAAATTTTAAATTAAACCCTAAACAATGTACTTACCAGCACATCCATCAGACCATATCCAGTGTTGTTCTTGATTTATGCCATGCCGTCTCAAGTCTTCAAAAAACATTTTCAAACAATGATCTACATAACTTCTATCATGACTCGTATCATCACTGATATAAAAGTGAACCTCTTTGATGATAATTTAGTCATCTTTGCTACTTTGTATACCATCTATCTGAAACTTGGCATGCCTATAGAAAACTTGTTCAAAGATTGCAACTTGCTCTGAATGATAATATTAACTTTGAATCTCAGTTTGAGGACTAAATGTATAGTTCTTAGAGAAATCTACAATAGATTAATACAACCTGGTGGAAAGCAATTCTTTGAATCATGAAATTGCTTAGCTTGCCATCTTGCACCATGACAATACTAGATATGTGGATATATCATATTGTGAAATTTATTCATAAATTCATTGTAAGGCAATGCACTCTCTTTGAGAAAAATTGTTTTGGCCTTGACTCCTGACTTTGTTAAGTATGTCTCATATTCAAATCTCTTCCAAATAACTTGCATTTCAATGTTGTCAACTTGTAAAAGATTTTTCAAATTTTCACAATCATTACATATATTTTTTATACATTGAACATTGAATTCATCTGAATCCTCTAATTTTTTGCATAAAAGAGGCTTCACAAATTGTGTTGTGCTTCCAGTGATGGCTATATTTTGATCAATTACTGCCATAGATTTTGTATATGATTGTAGATGTCGATCAAATTGAACATGATTTCGACAACAACAAGTTTCATGTACTTTATTTATACGTACAAATGATGGTCGTAGTGTCTTAAACATCCTTTGACAAATCTTCACATTTAAAAATTCTTGCTTGAATGTTTCAAAAAGTTCACTTTGTGTTGTATCTATAAAATAATTTGGATGAGAAATTTTTGTACCATCTTCACCTATTATTTGTATAATATCCATTCTATTGGAAGAAACACGAGAGTGATTGGTCCAATATTCAACCACCTATTTATTTACATCTTCTGAAATTCTATCTTTTCGGGGAAAGGCATGATGTCTCTAATTTAAGTATATCGTAATAAAAGACTTATATGATGTGAAAGAGAGAAAACACGATATGAAATCAACCTTCTTTTGTTGAAATAAGTCTTCTTTTATCGAAATAAGCCTTCCTTTGCTTAAATATGCCTTCTTTTGTATTTAATCAAATTTTCTTGAGTTGAAAAAATTATATATATATATATATATATATATATATATATATATATATATATATATATATATATATATATATATATATATATATATATATATATATATATTCGATCGATAAGTTGTCGGCCGACTATGTACCGACCGATAAAGTTACACGTCATAAGGTTATGCCTGAAACCTTATCGGTCATAATCTGTTCGACCATAACATGCTTGGCCGATTATGTCTAGTTGGTTGCCTACTTGGCAACCAACTCACCTTTTTTTACAATTTTCTAAAACATTGAACTTTAACAGGGTATTTCTCTTGTCAAAATGAATTTTTTGCAAAAAAAAAAATACCCTTTGGTAGAGCTCAGAGTGGTGAATCCAAATATGTAATTTTTTTCATACTTTGATTAGTTTTAATATATTTTATTTTTAAAATAATGCAAGTAGGTTGTTAAAGTTAAAAAAGGGGTTGATTAGAATTTTTTTTTTAAATAGTAAAACATATTAAAAAATGTAAAAAAAATATATGGTGCACTAGAGGAGAGAGTCCTCTTCAAAAGGGTATAATTTGTTTTTTGAAAATCTTTAAAAAATAAAACAATAGTTGATGTCCCATGAAAACTGTCAAATTCTGACAAGTTTGACTTTAAAACGTTATTACAAGAAAAATATACATCAAATTTGATTTTTTTTTCCATGCACTAGATATTGAAGTTACCTATTTGGAGAAAAAAAATTTAGGGAGAAATGAAGTTTTTTCCAATTTGTTTCTTGACGTCCCATGAACGTCACTTTTTCCTGAAATTTCAGTATTCCAAAATTTGTTCTTAAATTGATAAAAAAATAATGAAAACAATTTTTAAAAAATCTAAAAAATTACAAAAATTAAACTTCAACAAAAGTTCTACATTTCATTAGTTTACATCATTTTAAAATTCAAAACATAAAGACCATTTTTATTTGGTTGAAGTTCAGAATTTTTTTTATTGTTGGCTGATTCCTTTATAAAGTGTCACACTGGTTTGTGCTTTTACCCAAGCTTAATAGATTTCATGATACAATGAAATCTAAAAATAACATAACTAAGTAAATGTTTTATAACATTTTAATGACCCACTTTTAGAATAACCCTATGGAACATTTTAACCCCATGGTTTAGAGTCCTACTTTTGGACCTGTTTTCATGAGAGAAAAACTGTATTGGTTGCCCTCACACAATTCTCTTCTGAAGATCGTCCTAACTTTAGTACTGAAAACTTCTTACAGTAAGCCATTAAAAACTTAGTTTCAATTTTTTTTTAATCCAATACGCATTGGCTTACATCCTTAAAATAAATTAAAAAATCCAGCACCACAGCATAAACCCTTATATCTAGCAAGTCAATTAGTAACTCTACTAAACAAATTGCTAGATCCTATGGCCACTCCACCATTGCAGAGTATGAATGTTTAATATGTTATAATCAATGCTCATTCAATAAATATCAAGGAATAAATTCAATATATAGAAAAAGAATAAAATATTTCCTTCTCATACAATAGCTAATGAGGAATAGATGTAATATCCATAAAATGCTACGAATTATCTCAATATACATAAAATCATTAGCTATCCAGTAAAGATGATTACTAATTTTGGTAAATACAGAACAAACATTAAACTTAAAAATAGTGAGATCTTGACTCAAGAAAATGTTTAAAATCGAAGTGAAAGCAAGTTCTTAAAGCCCTCTCTAACCTTTATAAAGAGTCCAGTGAAACAAATTTTATATTTCTCTCTGATTTGGCACACTGTGAGCCTTTCAGTGCAAATGCACTAAAATCACTTCAAAAGTTTTCCTGCAAATAACAAAGCAACAACAATTTTCAATGATAGAGTTCTAAAAATTAAATATTTATTGAATTTGAACTAGGAAAAGTATCTGTAAGGAAGTTAAAGTAGTGGAAACAACTTCCTATGCCAATCTTGAGGAGAGACATTATGCAAAAGTTTTAAAAACTGATCTAACAATTACAAAAAATTGAGAAGCACATTCAAAATAGGAAATAAATAGTGAAACACAAAACACTAGATATACTTGGGGAAAACCCTTTCAAATGAAAAACCCCACACTCCAAAAGCCTACTCAATGTATTCCAAATCCAACAACAAGATTACATACACTTGTAGAGCAAGTTTATTACAGGAGTATCACCAATAATCAACTCTGGAAGATTTTCGGTAGCATTCCAACAGGATAATAGTACCTGCAAACTCACACATACAAACTACTCCTCCAGCTTTCAATTTATAGACTTCTGGCTATACAAGAAACCATCTGTGGTTTTACAAAACCATGTGCAAAGCTTCTCACCCAAGATTCCAATCTAAAAATAAGCTCTCACGTCCCAAATGAAATCCCCTATTTTTGACCCTTACAGATGTCACAAAATCTATCACAATATGCCTAAAATTAGGCCTTCCATAATATACCACTATGTGGGCATCTTTTGACACCTAATAAACCAAATTTCAAAGCACTGACAATGTGTAATAGCTGTAGGAAAATATTAAATGAAAATAACTATTACGGGAAATATGCAAGGTGGAGACACCTCATTTCCCAACATTCTCGTACTTGTCGAATACTTTGCAAGAGCCAGGGGAAACATACCATCATGGATCAACTACTAGGTGCTAAAAGGCCCATAGACTCATAACACCACCTAAATTTTGTTGTGCTCACGGGCTTCGTTAACGCATCTACGACATTCGCCATAGTCTCTACCTTTACCATCTTCACCCTGCCATCCTCGACCATATCTCTAATGAAGTAATATTGAACATCAATGTGTTTGGTCATGGCATGAAAAGTTGGTTCTTCACAAGGTAGATTGCACTCTGTTTCAGTCCAATATCTGAACACAAATGCTTTAGCCAAATGGCTTTTCTGCAGGCATGAGTAGCTGCCATGTAGTCTGCCTTAGTAGTGGACAAAGCGACCATAGCCTGTAACTTGCGCATCTAACTAATTGCACTACCATTAAGAGTAAACACATATGTACTAGTGGATCTTCTTCTATCGACATCACTAGCCCAGCCTAAATCCACAAAACCATGAATACTCAAGGAATACTGAACTCTTGTACCATGAAAACAAATAGAGTACTTTGTTGTATCCCATAAATATCTGAAGACCCTCTTAATTACATCCCAATGCACTCTTCCAGGATTAGACATATAACGAGAAAGAACTCCCACTGCTTTGTCAATGTATGGTCTTGTACAGACCATAGCATACATTAAGCTTCCAACTGCAGTCTGGTAAGGCACTCTACTCATGTCTTCCATCTTCGATGGGGATGTAGGACATTGTGAAATAGAGAGCTTCGTTCCCAATGTAACAAGAACACAAAGTGGTTTACAATTCTGCATGTTAAACCTTTGCAAAACTGAACATACTTACTCTACCCAAGCCATATCTTTCTGTTCTCATGATCTCTTTTGATCTCCATCCCAAGTATGTGTTTTGCTGCACCAACATCTTTTGTTTCAAATTTTGTAGAGAGCTAAGATTTCAATTATGCAATCAAACCTTTGCCTTTCCCAATAAACATGTCATCAACATATAAAGCAATTACCATGAAACAATCACCATCATATTTAAAATATACACAGTGATTAGGTTTAGACCATACAAATCCCAAACTCAACACATAAGTATCAAACTTTTGGTACCACATCCTAGGACTTTGTTTAAGGCCATAGAGAGATTTATTTAACTTACAAACCAACTTGCTATTACCTTTCACCATGTAGTACTCTGGCTGTGTCATATAAATTTCTTCCTCCAAATCACCATGAAAGAAAGTAGTTTTCACATCCATTTGTTTAACCTTTAGGTCATAAGCTACTGCAATAGATAATAAAAATCAAATGGATGTCAATTTAGCAACATGAGAAAATATCTCACCATAATCAATACCCTCAACTTGAGAGTATCCCTTCGCAACCAATTGTGCCTTATACTTTTCAATATTTCCATTTGAACCAAACTTTTTCTTAAACACCCATTTACATCTAACAAGTTTCTATCCTCCAGGCAAAGGTACAAGGTACCATTATAATTTCTTTCAAGGGCTACCATCTCTTCATCCATGGCTATTTTCTAGGACTGTATCATTCATACCCAAAGCCTCTTGCATAGATCTCAGTTCATCAATGTTAGTACTCAAAGCAAATATACACTTCTAATCATCAGGTGAATACCCATACCTTTCAGGTGGTTTCCTATGCCTTATAGACCTTCAAACAAGCTGAGGTGGAGGTTCTTCCACTTCTTCCTCCTCTTCTCCCTCTTCTGAAGATTCAGAGCTTGATGAACTCTCCTCAACTTGTTGTCTATCTTGGGGTCTCGATTCAACTTTCTCAGGTGTAAAAGTAAGTTGAATCACATCCTTTTTCTGTTCAATTTCTTTATGTTGTTCTGGCTAAAAAGTAATAGGAGAAGATTTAGTCTCTCTAAAAATAACACTTCTGGAATAAATTACCTTATGTGCAACAAGGTCCCAAAGCTTGTATCCTTTCACACCATAGTTGTAGTTGATGAAGATACATTTGGCAGCCTTAGAATCCAGCTTTGTTCTATTCTCCTTAGGCACATGTGCATATTCTTCACAACCAAAAACTCTTCAATGTCTAGGTGAAGGATATTTACCCGACCACGCCTCCATTGGCATTTTATCAACAAGCACTGATGTAGGAGATCTATTGATCAAATAACAAGTAGTGGCAACAGCTTTAGCCCAAAAATTTTGTTCTAGACCAGCTCCACTCAACATGCTCCTAGCCTTCTCCATCAATGTTCTATTCATTCATTCTACAACTCCATTCTGCTGAGGAAGATATGGAGTTATCTTTTGTCTTTTAATCCCACAATCTGTACATAATCTATCAAAATCTGTAGAATAGTACTCACTGCCATTGTCAGTCCTCAAACATTAAATTTTCTCTCTAGTCTAAGTTTCTACCATAGCCTTAAATTCCTTAAAGTGACTAAAAACTTCAGATTTACTCTTTAAAAAATATACTCATGTTCTCCTACTAAAATCATCAATGAAAGTAACATAATAAACTAATTTACCAATAGAAGTAACATCAATAGAACCAAATACATCTGAATGGATTAGATCCAAAATACATGAAGACTTATAAGAAGACGAGAAAAACTAAATGCGGTTCTGTTTACCATAAATACAATGTTCACAGAAATCAAACTCTAGATTGCAATCATTCAAACCTTCAACAAGGTTCTTATTTTTTAGGGCTTTTAAACCCTTCTCTCCAATGTGGCCAAGTCTCTAGTGCCATAACATGGTCTTCTCTGCAGGCAACTTTCATTTGGTAGACAGAGCACCCTAGGGTACCCAGAAGCCACGATCATCCATAGAAGAGGAAACCATCTCTTTTTTCAGCGAAGTAGTTTCTGGCTTAATTTTACCAGAAGTGCTATTGCACTCAACCGTGCATGCATTGAGATGGTACAATGTACCCAATCTACTTCCTCTTTCTATCACCATAGCACCTCTCACCATTTTCACACCTGCTTTGAAAAACTATACATGCACACCTGCATCTATTAGCTTGCTAATAGATAATAAATTTGTTGCTAGTCCTGGGATATGCAAGACACCATCAAATCGTCTAAATCTACCATCAAAAAATTTTACATGAATACTACAACGACCAACAATGTCAAGGAAAGAATTATCACCCAAATACACCTTACCACCATCATAGTTTTCATACTTACTAAACCAGTTTCTATTAGGAGTCATGTGGAAAGATGCTCCTAAGTCTATCAACCATGCATTATCACCTACATGAGTGGCCAAGGCTACAATAAAGGCATCTCCATCTTCTTTCTCAGACTCAAAATCAGAATCTTGCTTCTTCTTCTTCTTTTTCTTCTCTTCTTTACATTCCTTTCAGAAGTGTTCGATTTGCCATAGTTCCAGTATATTGCCTTGGACTTAGCAAGAGATTTTGATCCCCCCTTATTCTTGGACTTGGAACAGCCATGCTGCATCTCATATTTGCCTCATTCTTTTTGTCTTCCTCGAACACTCAAAGCCTCTTTGGCATTCAGAGAGACCTTCCATCTTATCTCTTCGGAGAGTAGAGGACCAACAACATCCTCCATCATCAATATGACTGCAGTACTCCCAAAAGCCATGACTAGGCTATCCCATGAGTCTAGCAATGAACACATCAAAATTTGGCACCTTTCTTCTTCGTCCATCTTAACCCCAACTAAGGTCAATTGAGTCACCAACATATTGAATGTTTCCAGATGCTCATAAATCTATCCACCTTCCATTCTCAAGGAATACAACTTCTTGCTCAAGAAAATATTATTTACTAGAGATTTAGCTTGATATATCTCACCCAACTTCTTCCAAAGCTTCTTCAAAGTGGGTTCTTCATGGACATTTATCAGAATCAAATCTACAAGGCACAATCTTATGAGACCTTTAGCTTTTCTATCTATTACATCATATTTTGCAATTAAATATGGATCTACAGGCCTATGGACATTTTCATCCACTGCATCCCATATATCATGATCAATCAACAGATCTTCCATCTTTAGCTTCCACATTTCAAAGTTCATGTCAGAAAACTTCTCTACCTCAATCCTCCCAGATATGCTTGCCATCTAAAAAAATATCTGTAACAAGATCACAAAGTATCATCTACACAAGCTCTCACTCAAACCTTAATTAGTACAAAAAACCTAACAACCCACAATTGAAACCAAAGGTGATCAGGCTCTGATACCACTTGTAAGGAAATTAAAGTAGCAGAAACAAATTCCTACACCAATTTTGAGGAGAAACATTATGCAAAACTTTTAAATACTGATCTAACAATTACAGAAAATCTAGAAGCACATTCAAAACATGAAATAAATAGTGAAACACAAAACACTAGATATACGTGGGGAAAACCCTTTCAGATGAAAAACTCCACAATCCAAAAGCCTGCTCAATGTATTTCAAATCCAACAACAAGATTACATACACTTGCAGAACAAGTTTATTACAGGAGTATCACCAGTAATCAACTCTGAAAGATTTCTAGCAGCATTCCAGCAACATAGCAGTACTTGCAAACTCACACATACAAACTACTCCTCAAGCCTTTAATTTATAGACTTCTGGCTATACAAGAAACCATATGTAGTTTTACAAAACTATTTACGAATCTTCTCACCCAAGATTCCATTCTAAAAATAAGCTCTCACATCCAAAATGAAATCCCCTATTATTGATCCTTATAGATGTCATAGAATCTATCATAATATGCCTAAAAATAGGCCTTCCATAATATACCACTATGTGGGCATCTTTTGACACCTAATAAACCAAATTTGAAAGCACCGACAATGTGTAATAGTTACAAGAAAATATTAAATGAAAATAACTATTATAGGAAATATGCAAGGTTGAGAGACCTCATTTCCTAACAATATCCATAATCATACCAGGCTGCACAAATGTACTCCACACAATTTGAAACTGAGATTTGCCAAGCTGAAAAATTGGACAAAAACAGACTAAATATCTACAAAAATCCAAAATTAGCCATAGAAAACAAATAATCCAGTGTGAAAGAAAATGCAAAATTACTATCAAGAAAGAGTGAAAACCAAACTATTAACACTGCCGATTTGATAATTAAAAACCAGAAATGAGTGGAGGCTTTGTCATTTCCAAGCCAGAGAGCATAGTAGAGCAAGACACGTGTATATAGCTCTATTGTTATGTGGAGGAAAAATCTTGCATTAAGCAAACACGAGTTAGCCTTCAAAAATCAAAAAAAAAAATTTACAAACTATCAATACTATCAAATCTTCAATCAGCTGAATTTATCAAGATTTTAAGAATCATAAAAATTAATACCAATGGGCTTAAAAAGGAGTCAACCAATCAGAAAATCAAATGATAAAAATTTCTCCTGCATAAAATTCTCAAGGAAAAAAAAAAACATTAGAGAAAGTTTTAATTTTTTGCTAGGGCACAGGTGCCGAGACAAATTAATGGATGGAGGCAAAAACAACAGTTACCCTGCCTATGGCAGGAACTAATAAATTCCTTTAAAATATAATTGATCGTTATAGAATCTTTATGTGCCCGTCTCATGGTGATTATCATTTATTATTGTACTAGGTATACATACCGTAAAAATAGATGGAATTTCCATAATTGAATCTATGAAGAATCTTCATAATGGAATTTGGCTCTTCCCAGCATTTCATAATCCAAATTGGGCATTTGATATTCCTATTTATCTTCATAAATGCCCCACTTGTAGCGCTTACTAACTATTCATGTTGGTGTTTCATCGCTTCTTGGTGTTTCATAATTTGCCAAATCATATCAAGCATGGTGGAATTTCATTTCTTCCCACCATTTCATATCTAGGAAGTGACTATTTCTATTAATTTCTAGTAAATCATTTATGTTCTTCAAAGCTTTCACCAGGCTCGAATACTTAGCAGCCATGACATGCTAGAAATTGGTTGCGGCTGGGGTAGTTTAGCCATAGAGGTTGCCAAGTAAACTCGATGCAAATACACAAGAATTAATATATTAGAAGAGCAATTAAAGATTACAGAGAAGATAGTAGAAGAGGCTTACCTTTAGGTAAATATTTTAAGCTACATTACATATATGTAGTTTCCTCTTGCTATGGCCTCCTATCGTTATGTATTTGGACAGTTGATTCTTTTCTAGATTTGATTGTTTTGGCTAAAGAGAATAAGAAAAAAAAATTCTGATATATTTAACATGTATACGGCTCTACATAAACATTATCTACTTCAATGGTCAAATAGTCAATAGCAATTTTACACCTCATCCACAACAAAAAGTGGTAAATATTTGTCCTTTTTTTATTGTCCAAAATTGACTTTTGATTGTTGAAGTGGCTGATGTTTAAAAATGGCCCATGCATACACTACATGCTTTTATTGGTAGGTTGATATGGATGCAATCATTATTGCTTTGTTTTACATTGGAATAGTTTATGTTTGTCAATAAAACCTATGACTTTTAAATAATGTCTACAAAATTTAAAATGAAAATTATTTGAGGAAGTTGAGTAGACGATAGTGAATGGTAGGTTAATTTTTTAGTTTGAGGTTTATAGTCTCTAGGATCGAGAACATGGTTTTTGGGTAGAAATACTTTGCACAATTCATATTAGTTTTAAATAGACAACTAATATTGAATCATACGCATACATTCTGCTCTAAGGGAGAGGGCCTGATCATGGGTATAGGACCAATGGTGGGTATAGTATGTGACATCCTAGGGCCCACTTTTGGGCAATAAAAGAGCCAGCACAAAATTCAAATATCATTTTTAATATGATAGGACAGGTTCATATAAAATTTACAATATATCCTATGGTGGGTAGGGTATTTTTTTACCACTTTCTCAAAAAATAGTGAAAACAATCGCTCCAAATGCAAATTGTTCTCACGAATGGAGTTTTCGTGAAGCTTTAAGCAAGACTAAGCAAATGGTGTGCATATTGAGGTGGTAGGCATTAAGAGTGTCGCAATAGGATGTTGGGCAGTTAATGTGCATTAACTAGTATTAAAATGAGCCATTACTGGTGTGGCGCCAACTCACGAAGGGACCTTACTATTGTCCAGTATTGGTCGATGACACTTTTTAGCATTTTTTTGATGGTTTTTGAAAAACGCACTGAAAACATTAATAAACATGCTTAAAAAACACCAGGAAAAAAATGGGGGGGTGCTAGCTTGATTGTCAAGGGACGTGACAAAAAAAAAAATTCTAACTCGGACGCTACTGCCATGGACCCCTCACTCAATATTACCCTACCCATGATTGATCCCTCTCCCTTACTCTATTGATCATCTAGCTGAGAGCATGTTAACTTCTAGAAACAATTTACTAGGAGAAAGTACATATAGCACCTTCTATCTCCATATGACTTAGCAATGAAATTAAGCTTGCATTGTTGACTGCCATCGATCTAGAAGTTTCTTCCAGACTATCAATAAAGGTTAAAAATATGCCTACCATTGATCAACTGAATGAATATATTTTAAAATGAAATATAGTCATTAGAATAGTGACACATGAATAGATGCTTGTGTGGTTGTATGGATCAATGATGTTACTTTTAAACTTGACAACATGTGAATGCCTTATAAGACTACACAGGCCATTAGGTTAAATCTTATTGGACGATCATTGATACAAGTTTTGGAAAAGTTTACATAAAAAAGGTGTGGCAAATTGGATGATGCCCAATCAACACCTGTTGTGTCCTATTATTTTTTAATGCATCTTAAACACTTTTTGACCCCACCTTTGAAGAAATTAATTTAATGAAAATTATTTTCCCCATCTTGTGCAATGTTTATTGTTGTGATGAATGATATTTGATGTATTTATTCTTGGGCTTTGAGTTTCATGCGTTCTGTTTTCCTTTTAAGATTTAAGACCTATTGATTAGTGTTTTTATTTTGGTCAATATCTTCGAGATTGATTCCTTATGAACAATTTTTTCTTGTAAATTTTTTGTAATGAAAATAGGAAAAAAGTGTCTAATGTATGTGTTAAACACATTTTAGAAACAACAAATGGTTATAAGGCATTACATTTATTGAAAGATGTACCTATCTAAAAAGTATAGCCTCAAGGTGCAATTTATTTGATTGATGTATTAAAACATAAAGGTTTTATCAAGCCCACACATTTTTTAGGGGATGCTTGTGTTAATTATGATTAGTAGCTATTTTTAAGAATATTTTCTTTTTGTTTTAATACAAGCTAATCAAATCAAGGTTATGGTACTAAAGAGTAATGCCACTTCAAAAGCTATATTTTTCTTTTTTTTTGCTCTTAATTTCAATGCAAATAATTTACCCTCTCCTATGTTATAGAAGTTTAATTTAATTGTGATTTATTACCATCGTCATTAAAATAAATATCTTTATTGTAATTTAATTGACATATTCCTTCACATCTTCTTTTGTAGAGTTGCATTAATAACTGTAGAGCTACATATATTTATGGAGTTTTGAAATGGCTTCTAATTTTATTCTAGCTTAAACTTAAATTTAATTCCTAATTTGGTTCGATAATTTTTGTGGTGCTTATCAATGAAAAAAGGACTGAGAAGAAGACCATTGCAAAGAAGGTCATGACTAAGAAATCTCTAGAAAAGAAGGTCCCCAAAATAATTGAAGATGAGAAAGGTACTAACAAAAAGAAAAATAAAAATAAAATCTACAAGATCTACTTGTTTAAAATTCCCAAGGAAGTGCACCTTGATATCAATATTCCTAGCAAGGCTATGGGAGTTATGAACAAATTTTTCAATGACATCTTTGAGAAAATTACCAGCAAGGTAGCCAACTTTGCTCACCATAATGTAAGAAGAACATCACCAATATATGGGAGATTTAGACAACTGTGACGCTCTGTCTTCCTTAGGAGCTTGGAATGCATGTAGTCTTTTAGGGCATAAAGGTTAATACCAAGTTCATCAATGCTTGATCTTCTTCTCTATATTTTGAATGAGGGTTTATCAAATGTTTTAGTATTAGGGAATTTAGTATGTTTAAAGGGTCATAATCCTTAAGTTTTGTATAAGGGAAGTTTTCAATAATTATTATCTTCTATGATGGTCTGAAATAGAAAATAAGAGGATAAATAGTTTTACTAAAAGAAACATTCATGGTGTTTAATGTTACATTTATGTAACACCCAAATCATAAACATTATTTATGAAGTAACTTTTGGTTTTAGATTATTGAATGTTGATATTAAAATTTTACATTGATTAGCTAGAGTATTTGAATATTGTGTAATATATATTATCCTTTGCTAAGTTTCACTATATTACAAAATTACGTAAAATGTCTTAAAAGCTAACTAATGGGAAACCAAGTAACAACATAAAGATTCAAAATAGTAGGAAGATGGATATTCTCCCACATAATGGATACATAATATCTGAAATGCCTATGATAGTTTTAATGTCTACAAAATGTTGACTCAAAATTTGAATATTAAACTATAGTTTTCCTCATCTTAAACTAGGTTGAAATTCTCTTGTAGGTTTGTTTGAAGAGCTCTACCATCCTTTCCTTGTCTTTATGAAGTACAATTTTTTTCAATCCAACCTTATCGATTTCAAACAAATGGATTCAAATGAAATTGTCTAATTCCTCAACAAAAGAATCTTCACAAAAAAAGAAGCAACAGTTATGCTTGACTCATTTCAATATTTTTTAAATTGTACAAGAAATATAATTCTTTGCATCACATTAACAAACACAAAATCTATAAATCAACATACTACAATATGAATCCTAAAAAATGTGTGCCATGACTCAAGCTCAATTGCCCATTTATCCACGCAACTTTCTTTTTTTACAATAAATTTTGAAACATGTAGGTGATAAAATGAACCCTTCCTAACACAAGAATTCACTAAGTTAGGTTCTCTTCAATGTTGAACCATCCTTACTGATGAGATATGCATTGTCTTCAACTTCAACATATGGGCAGTTCATTCTATGCCTAAATGTCATTGTAAGCATAAGGAAATAAAACCAATTGCATGAACCTTGAGGAGCAAAATTTATCGAAACCTACATATAACTATATATTTTGAATCGTTACAAAATTTTCAAACAAAACATGGTTACATACCACATGAAGTGTTCATTACAACATTTAGAGTTGCAAATAAGTGTTAAGTGCCCCTCATTTTTGCTTTTTGTTAGACTGATAGTTGTTCCATTAGGTCTGGACATTATGACATTTTTCTTGATGATGAATTTACTATTATGATGTTAGTTGATGACACTTTGTTGATGTTAGACCTACTTCTATAATGACATTTGATGTTATTTTTGTGATACAGTTATTTACTTGGGTTATGCATATGTTATGACAGTCCTATAGACATATTAGAGGATGTGGATTAATTTAATTCTAAGCATTATGTGTTATGATGTTGTTATTTAGAAATTGCTCATATTTGATAATTATGTAACTGATTGTTCTATCTTATTTGTTAAACAATTGTATGTTATACATAATGTGGTTATTTGTTTGATGTGTTGGTAAAAGGAACAGTGTCGCATTATTCATGCATGAGTACCCTTCTACGCTCTGAATCCCTCTCATGGTGTGCTTGACTATATGATTATATATCTATTTGTTTGACTGTTTTGTTTGTTGCAGGATGCAGGTATCAGGCATTGACTCCACCTGAATTGACAAGTCTAAACGTGCCTTAACACCAATGGAGATTGTTGAACGGAGATAACGTAAGGTCCACTAGATTTGTCACCATCTTTGAAAAGGATGAGCACCTAGTCTTGTATCCTATCAGTAAGGTCAGAATGGGCATGATTGTAAGTCACTATTGTTCAATCGCATGTAGTCGCTAGGTATTGTTCAGCATGTGGTTTATTAGGTTGTAATTATGTGATTATTGTTTGGTTAATTACTTCTTTAAAATAGAAATTATTAGTCTTGAGGGCACTTTGATAAATAAATAATAATATTAATGAGGTAAATAACATGTTTTAAAATGGAAATTTAATTGATAATATTAATAGGAAAAATAATTTATAACCAAATTATATTTTGTTAAGTATCCATAAAAATATTTGTTTATTCTAATTGTGTGTCATCATAAAATATTCTATATTGTAGTAAATAATGATGAGTTGTCATATATATAGTAAATATTTCAATAAATAAAAATTAGAAAGAAATCTTTTGTCTGGTTGTAAATTAAATGAATTGCTTTTTTTTAACAGAAAGTAATAAAGGCAGAAATTATGGCCATTATGGGAGGAATCTTCTAGAAGAAATGTTTGGGGAGTTGAAGAGATTTTCTATATCAATATAAATCTGGTCACTCTTAATCTTTGTCAAGTAATAAAGCTAGATTGAAACATGTTGAAGGGAGGCACTCAGATGCAAATTCGAGAGTGGACTTGTAAGAATAGAAGATTTGTTAGTATTGAGGTATAGTACCAACTATTTCATTTAACTGTTGATTTCAATAATATCTGTGATTCCTTATAAATGAATTTTACTTTACAAGAATAAGTTTATGTTTTGGAATTTCATATTCAAGGAAATGGAGTTGGTACTTGATGTTATTATCAAGCAGTTCATCTGTCTTGTGTATGATTCCACCTTTTGTTTGTATACATATCTGCTAGGGTAGATGCAACTACAACTTCTAACATATATCTTTCCCTCCCGTGATGCTTTAATGGAAGACCATGCCATTCCAGAGCTCCCATTTTGGCGCAGGTCATAGGATGCTAGAAAAGGTCATTGTTTTGACTTTAAACCTGTCAATCACATTTGCCTGAAAGTTCCTATAGCTTTCTCAACGAATTCATTTTGTGCGTTGCCTGCAATCATTGCATTCCTAAGATAACATTTCTTTTGCACATTTGGCGCACGCTTCCACAGTCTACATACATGTGATCTGGGGCATTTACAACTGCATCATTTGAGGGAACTCATCTTTCCTATATGCTTTGATGTATGTCTACGCCCTACTCTAATGCTCCCATATTCGCATAGGCTGTCAGTATGCTAGCAAAGGTTGTGGAATTCATTTTCAACCTACGAATTGCATGCTCTTGAAAGTTTCTAAAGATGGTTCAACAAATCCATTCTATGTAATCTTGCAACCATTGCATTCCAAGAGATAACATATTATCAACTAATCCCATGAAATCAAATTTTGCAACCTTATCTTAGCATGATTTGTGTAGTCAGCAAGGCCATTAGAGTTTACTATTACTTTTTCTTGAAAGTTTCCTAAGATCTTTAAACAAAACCATTGTGAGTGTGTCCAGAAATTAGTGCAGTTTATTAGATCATGCTTCTTATAGAAAATATGTCAACCATTACATATTTGTCTTAAGATTCTATGCTTGTCTACCAAGGAACTTGTGGCTACCTTGCTATCAAACCTTCCCTTCTATTATGCTTGATGGATGTTCATTCATTTATACCTGAGCTCTGACACATTATTTAAGTTTCTTTATAGAGGCAAAGAAATAATCCCTTTTCTTTCTCTCCCATAAGCTTAAGTAAACGTATTAAGAGATACTCTATCGCAAATATCTTCCATGACAAGTTCCTCCAACCTTGCACGGATCTCCACATGAATTTTACTTCTAGCCTATATTTTATGTGATATAAAGGTATGCAGAAACATATTTATACGATTACCTTAGGGATGATTAGTATCTTTGGGATATGTTTATAGTACATTCCTATTATGACCCATGTTCTCTCTGCACTAGTCTTATCATGTTTACTCTTGTATGCACATTAGGCACTTATTGTCTTTTAACCCTGCATAAAAGACATTGCAAAACTTTATTGCTGCACCTATTTTCAGCGGTCAAGGTACCCCATATCTTTCTGCCAAAAGCTCTATCTCAGGAGAGGCAATATCTTCTACTTTTTCCTCTCTATTAAATATTTAGTATCCTTCCCAAATCACTTAATTCTATTATTAACTCATAGTCAATAGTCCATAAGGAAGAATAAAGAAGTTTTTACCTTCTAAAACTCATTTTGCATATCGTTGCCTTTAACATCTTTAGGCATTGATTTTGGTTAAGTTTCTAAGTTAAGTCTTTTGCGAACCTATTTTGAGTTCTTCGTCTCTAGCCTTGGGATTTAAAATGCCATGTTTAGGTAATATCTCTTTGTAGCATGCAAATAGCCTTCATTGTGATCCTAGTATACTACTCCATCATAGATCGTATCTTGCCTTCTTAGCATTTGAATATAATGATGCTTTTAGAAATTCTTATCACTTAAAATCCTACCAATTTTATATGCAAATATTTGGATTTGGTGTCAATAGGGAATATAGTCGTTAATATTGATTTCATTATGTTGTGACTAAACTTAGAATAGATATAAGTATAACTATAATTATGCGAGCTTGTATAACAAAGTTTAAAATATCTTTTTTGCGTATCAATCTAGTGCATAGGAAAAGTATATTCTTTTCTTGTATAGACTAATTGTAAAATCTTGAATATTATGATGATCCAAATGTATAATATTCTTATATGTTAACTTAACTTGTTGAACTTCAAATTCGATATGATTGGTAATCTTAATTATATTGTTGATATCAATTAGTGATGGTTAGATAAATGTTGAATATTAAGTTATGTTTATGTATTGGGTAGTTATGGAGTTAGCACACTATTTGAGTTTAAAAAGTAGAATGGAAAGTAAAGGTTTTATTTATAATATGGATATCTTATGATCTTATTTAATTGTGTGATATTGTTATTATTCCATACTTGTTATATATGGTTTCTTTACCCTAGAAAGAGGTTAAGTTACTTTTAGTTGATTAAGGATGCTTAAGTGGTGTCATAACAACTAGAGGGATGGAATTATGTTTAAAAGGTTATTTAAGTTATATTAGGTAGAGTATACATGATAAAAAGGCTTTAGATTTTGTATTACCTTGATTTGATCAAAAGTGTCTTGAACATCATAATAACCTTGAAGTGAACTAACTTCTTTTTGATAATTTAAAACCTTAGAGTTTTCTTTTTATATATAGAAATATTTGAAAAAAATTTAAGCATAGTATGAGTCCCTTCTAAGTATATAGAAGCATGATAGATATCATAACATTATAGTTAAGGATGTCTAGAGAACAATCTTTCTCAATACCTTTGTAACTCCTTGGTTGAAGTTTTATTACTTGATCATGAGTTTTAGTCTATGGGGGTTGGCTATGTGTGCATCATGTGAGTTGAGTGAAATGCAATCCTGGAATGTTGCCTCCTATTCCTGTTGGTATGATATATGTGCAAGATGGATAATACCTTGCTCAGTGTACCTATTCATGTGGTTATGATGACTATGTAAGATGGGTAATGTCTTGCTCTATGTGATGTGAAATGATGTGTATTTTGTGTTGTGAATGCATCATGGTGAGAATGTGTTATCTCATGCTTGGTTTATGAATCTAGATGCAGTGAAGGGGGAGTGGTAGTGTGGGGCTAGTGCCCAAAGTGGCTACCAGGGTAACCCATTGAAAGTTGATAATCAAGTGATAACTTAATAATAAATCTAGGGGGCGGGGTAGTTGTTCACATTAAACAAGATAATTGGATTCCTCACCCATGCCTATAGTGCTAGTTTAGACTATGGATGGGATGAGAAGGCCTGGTTGGCAAGATCAACTCCTTTGTCCTCACGAAAGGAATGTTGGTTCCACATGTGTCACCCTATGGGGCTGGTGTCTAGTAAGAGACTGTTAGGGTAACCATAGATGGGGGCCGGCGTCTAGTGAGAGACTGTCAGGGTAACCCATGTTAGGACCATGTGATGACACTCTTCCCTACTGCAGCCTAGCATTCCCTTTTTGTATTCCCTTTTTGTTGTGTGACTGCCTCTGGAAGTGATGGTTGAGTTATTTGTGATGTTCATATTTACTGTCTTGTGTTGGAGTCTGGGGTCGCCCTTGCACCTATCAATTATTGTCTTCTTACGATTTCATGTTGTGTAGCCTTATTGTTATCTCCTAGCACAGGGGTGGATCTTAGGGTTCCACATGGTCAAGTGGTTGTGCTTTTATCTCCTTTGGTTTCCTTGTTGTTGATCGTGTACGAGAAGGATGTATCACATGTAGCAGATTTTAGATCTTGTTCTAGCTTGAGTAGACAGATACTTATGTTTATGTTCCAGTCTTGTATATCAGTAGAATCATGTATTTTTATCTTGATGTATGTACTCCAATGTAATTAAGAAAGCGATATTGTAAGCAATGTAATGTTGTACTCTCTTGTAAAGGAAATTGTATATGTACTTGTAATCCTTTATACCGGATCTTAATGCTTGCTTATCTGATGATATAATATGGAAATGTATGTGTTTATTCATATGATGCCATTAGATTTAGAATGAACCACGGTTGTTAGTTAATTCATAATGTTGGTTAGATCATGTTAATAGTTGTTAGTAATGCAGTCATCAAATCCTTAGATGATAAAGCTTAATTAGATGTTTGAATAAATATGATTTACATTTCTTTGTTATTTCTCTCTTTTAAAAAAAAATCCCTTTTTGGTTAGCATAGTCGAGCTATTCTCCAGGATTTCTTGGCGGGGCGTTACATTTGGTATTAGAGCCAAGTTTGCAACACTGAGACCTCTGGATTGTTGTTGTTGCAATAGATTAAGCATTTTTCTCCTTGTGATGAGTTGGTAATAATACCTCTCACCTTTGCACCTTAGTATGAAAATAGAAGGTTGATAAATTTACAGACTTGTTCTTTGATTCTGGAAGAAATAAATTCTTTATGCCTTATTTACTTATGTGTCTACTATGTGTTCTCCCTCCTTTTTTGAAAATGTGATGATATATCTGACAATATGAGTTTTCTGAAAGTTAGTGCTTGCTAATTTGTTGAGGCCTTGAGTTCCTCTTGTGGTCTGTAGTGCTTTAGAAGAAAGAAGTAGGGTACTATTAGTGCATGTAATTAGGAGTGTGGTATTTGCCCCTCTAGTGATGTGAATATCATATACCCATTCTGTGTGGTGTGTTGTGAAAGGCCAGTGGTGTTTTGTGTTCCCTAGTTTGGTGAAGTAATCATACTTGGGGGTTATGTTTAGCTATGGGTGTAAAAGTACCATACCATCTTTATGTTAATTACATTATATGTTGAAGTATTAGAATGATTTAATCACTCAGTGACGTCATGCATCTCGAGTCATGTGGATTATGTGGTGTTGTTGTGTGTGGGCTATCTTTGTGTGGTTTCTTGATAATCTGATATCTATCTCCTAGTTGGCCATGACCTCATGAGGAAGTTCTGTTGTGATTTATGAAAGTATCATTGTGTATGCCTGTGTAAGAACCCTGTGTGGGAGATCAAATTGGAGCTTGTGTTGGACCCATGAGATCATGAATGTGATACTGTAATTCAATTAGAGTTTTGAATTATTCTCTTGTGTGATATCATACATTCCCTCTATAAATATCTTAATGCATAAGGAAGTAATTGCATATGTTCATAGCATGATAAAAAGAAATTGTACTTCATTAAAGATAGAAAATTTTTCTATATAAGTAGCAACTGTGTTGCCTTAAATTCTTGTATAAAAGTTTCTTAGATATGAAGATGTAGAAAACTTAGTTGTCCGTGTGTTTGGTGTACATTCTCTAACACATTCTGGACTTTGAGTCTTGGGGTGTTGTGTAGCGGATACTCCCTTTTGTGGCTAAAATTAGTCACACCATGATGTGGATTTGTTTGTAATATTGGTTGTTTTAGAATTTTTCATAGATGTTTCATGTGTTGTTGGTGGGCTAATAGTGAATTTGTTTTCTTTGAACTCTCTTATGATAGGAGTGGCCACCAAAACTCTTTTCATTATACTTGATTTATTGTTGAAAATTGCCTGTATTTTTTGACTTAAGATTGAATTTGATTATTCCCCCACTTGGGTTTGCATTTTTTTTAATTTCTATGGTGGCTATTCCAAATGTTTGTTTTTGTTGGCCCCGTTTCATTTTAAGTGTTGTTTCTATCATGTCCATTTTGAGCCTCTAATAGTATGTACAAGGGAAGACTCCATGGAGAATTGTACTTTGCATGTTTGGTATTTACTTGGAACCATAGTGGAAATAAGAGATGAGATGTTTTTTTTCCTTGTTAATATGTGAATGAAATTCCTTAAATCGTTTGAAATTCTCAAAATATGTGTGTTTGGTTATAAGTAGATCACATGATATGTATTAAGGTGAGGAATTGATGTCCTTATTATTTTTACTAAATGATTATATCTCTCTTATGAACAATTGCTTAATATGGATGCATATGTAGGAAATAGAAAATTGTAATACTAATATGTTATGTTTCCACACTAGTCTATGACTTTCAGGAGTACGTTAGGGTTTAGGGGGGGAGGATGTAGTGCCCCTCATTTTTGCTTTTTGTTAGACTCATAGTTGTTCCATTAGGTCTGGACATTATGACATTTTACTTGATGATGAATTTACTATTATGATGTTAGTTGATGACACTTTGTTTATGTTAGACCTACTTCTATTATGACATTTGATGATATTTTGGTGATACTATTATTTACTTGGGTTATGCATATGTTATGACAGTCCTACAGACATATTAAAGGATGTGGATTAATTTAATTCTAAGCATTATGTGTTATGATGATGTTATTTGGTAATTACTCGTATTTGATCATTATGTAACTGATTGTTCTATCTTATTTGTTAAACAACTGTATGTTATGCGTAATTTAGTTATTTGTTTGATGTGTTGGTGAAAGGGACAGTGTCGCATTACTCATGTGTGAGTACCTTGCTATGCTGCAAATCCCTCTCATGGTGTGCTTGACTGTATAATTCTATATCTATTTGTTCAACCATTTTGTTTTCTGCAGGATGCAGGTATCAGGCATCGACTCCACCTGAATTGATAGGTTTGAGCATGCCTTAACACCAATGGAGATTGTTAAATGGAGATAACATAAGGTCCCCTAGATTTCTCACCATCCTTGAAAAGGATGAGTATCTAGTCTTGTATCCTGTCAGTAAGGTCAGAATGGGCATGATTGTAAGTCACTAATGTTAGATCGTGTGTAGTCGCCAGGTATTGTTCAGCATGTAGTTTATTAGGTTGTAATTGTGTGATTATTGTTTGGTTAATTGCTTATTTAAAATAGAAATTATTAGTCTTGAGGGCACTTTGATAAATAAATAATAATATTAATGAGGTAAATAAAGTGTTTTAAAACAAGAATTTAATTGATAATATTAATAGAAAAAATAATTTATAAGCAAGTAATATTTTGTTAAGTGTCCATAAAAAATAATTTTATTGTAATTGTGTGTTGTCATAAAATATTCTATATTGTAATAAATAATGATGAGTTGTCATACATATAGTAAATACTTAAATAAATAAAAATCAGAAAGAAATCTTTTGTCTAGTTGTAAATTAATAACGACATAAATTATGGCCATTATGGGAAAAAACTTCTCGAAGAAATGTTTGGGGAGTTGAAGAGATTTTCTATCTCAATACAAATCTGGTCGCTCTTAATATTTCTCAGGTAATAAAGTTTAATTGAAACATGTTGAAGGGAGGCACTCAGATGCAAATTCGAGATTGGACTTGTAAGAACAGATGATTTATTAGTATTGAGGTTGATGAAGGGGGTAAATCATAAAACACACAACAACAGAAATAGAACACAAAAAATAGAATATTTCTTTATTGATCTGGGTAACTCATTACCTTATAGAAGCTTAATTACAATCTGAGAAATTAATCCTCCACAAGCTGCAACACACTACAGCTACCATCACCAGGATCTAGAATCTTCTACCTTCTATAACCCCCAAATCAGCTAGGGTTTCTATTTTCCTGCCTATTCTTGGCTCTACAGTTTCCCCCTTAACTCTACTATTGCCCAAGGTTCCCAAAATAGTCATAAATAGCACTTTTTGGTGGCCTCTAGCTAAATTTTGAAATTTGCAACTCCTTCCAAAAGTAGGTCAACTTCTGGGAAGCATAACTTTTGATCTGGGTGTTTGATTGACGAACCGTTTTAAGTGCCGGAAAGCTCGCGATGTGAACTATCACACCAAAAATTTGTAAATGGATTTCCAACAACTTGTTGGGACATTATGGGATGTTTTAGTGCCTCATATCTCATTTCAAAAAATTTTAGGGGCTTTTTAGAAAAGAAAAACTTTAATATATTTCTACTCACAAATAATCTTTGCCAAAGGTCTTATATTTCTGTTATGTAACTTTCTATAATTTTTTTCTTCAATCCGTGCCCAAATGCAAACTTTCCTAAAATAGTAGGTACACTTTCTAAAATAGGCAAGTTGCTATTTTTAGTAGTTTTGGAAAAACTGAAAGTCCTACATCATTATTCTTGATATTGTGGAACTAGAAACACTAATTATGGAAAGAAATGAAGACAACTATAATGATTTTGAATTAACTTCCTTTTGAGTGATGCAAGATTGCCCTTACACCACTAGATGCTCCTGCATCAGACACCCAAGGTAATTTGAGAAGTGACCCTGTCACCTCTCAGATGTTTGTGTGAGGAAAACCCAAACGGTCAACCTCTACCTTAGACAACCAAGAAGAATCTTCAATAGGCCTTCCTTTCCATTTTACCAGATATTCTTCATATTGCTTGTTCTGAGTACTTCTTTCCACACAGCTATCCAAGATCTTTTCTATCTCCTCCATTAAAGTAGATGCCGGAATACTCCACTATTCTTCTGTTGTTCCATCCTCTGTGCCACCCTCATGATATTAAGTTAAATCGGCAATGTTGAAGATAGGGGATATATTAATCCCACTCAGCAACTCTACCTCATATGTATTTCCTGAATCATGCTTCTTCAAGATTCTGCATGGCCCAAATTTCTTCATTTTCAACTTATTGTATGTTCCAATTGGGAACCTTTCTTTTCTCAAGTGAACCATGACTTCATCTCCTACCTAGAACTCCTTATACCTCTTCTTCTGATCTACCTTAGCCTTGTACTGAATATTCATCTTATTAATATACTTTCTCACCTCTTCATGCAAATTCTTCAAATGTTCTGCAAAATCTTTGGCTTTAGCACTTATCTTTTCTCCTTTGTCTAGCTTCCTTAACTCAGAAGCATTTCTCGAGCTATTGCCATATACAATCTGGAATGGTGATTTACTAGTACTCCTATTGACAGAATTGTTGTAAGCAAATTCTGCATGTGGTAAAATCAAATCCCATCCCTTGGGCTTATCTCCTACTAAACATCGTAGCAGGTTACTTAAACTCCTATTCACCACTTCTATTTGTCCATCAGTCTGTGGATGGTGTGCAAAACTAAACTTCAAATCTGTTTTCAACTTCTTCCACAGTGTCCTCCAGAAATAACCAACAAACTTGGTATCTCAATCTGAAACTATGCTCTTTTCTAGAACATGTAATCTCACCACCTCCCTAAAAAATAACTTTGCAATATGAACAGCATCATTAGTCTTCTTGCAAGGAATAAAATGTGCCATCTTTGAGAATCTATCCACCAGCACAAAAATAGAATCATATCCTCTTTGCGTCCTTCGTAAACCAAGAACAAAATCTATACTAATATCATCCCATGGCTTCTCTGTTACAGGTAATGGCTGATATAGCCTTTTATTATAACTTGTTCCTTTTTCCATCTGACATACTCTGCAACTCTGCACAAATTTCCTCACATCCCGTTGCAATTGCAGCCAATAATAATTTTTACCAACAATAGCAATGGTC
The DNA here is from genome assembly GCA_027924645.1 of Cunninghamia lanceolata. Classification (NCBI taxonomy): domain Eukaryota; kingdom Viridiplantae; phylum Streptophyta; class Pinopsida; order Cupressales; family Cupressaceae; genus Cunninghamia; species Cunninghamia lanceolata. The sequence goes on along the minus strand of BSBN01000287.1, from coordinate 6,466,138 downwards.
TTATCTTGACCAAAGTGTCCAGCCAATCCTCCACTATGCTTCTCCTTAATCAAGTTCTCTCTCATGGAACTTCTTGGACTGCACAACTAGCTTCCTCTAAACAAAATGCCATTTTGGATTATGAAATCCAACCATTTTGTCCTGTCCAACGTAACAAGTTCCAAACAAGCTTTCTAGGCCTCTGTAAAATCTAGATCTTCAGGATACAAACATTTGAGCTCTTCGAACCTAACAACCTCTATCTTCATCTTTGTCAACAAATTTTACCTTCTACTCAAGGCATCTGCAGCCCTGTTGGACTTCCCCCTCCTATGCTTAAAAAAAGGTATAGCTCTGCAAAAACTCAACCCATTGTAAGTGCCTCTGGTTTAACTTTCCTTGACTATTAAGATACTGCAAAGCCTGATGATCAGTATATAAAACAAACTCCTTTGGAAACAAATAGTGTCTCCATTTCTTCAAAGCTTGAACTATTGCATAAAACTCCTGATCATAAACATAATATTTTTTCTTGGCATCATTAAGATTTTCACTAAAATAGGCAATGGGCTTACCTTCTTGGCTTCGAACAACTCCTATACTACTACCACTAGCATCACAATCTACCTAAAATACCTTATTAAAATCTGGAAGTGACAAAATAGGTTGTTCTATGACTTTCTGCTTCAATGTATCAAAGCTCTTGTCTGCTCCTTTAGTCCATCTAAACTCTTTTCTATCCCCTCTCATTGTCTCAGTTAGGGGTACACAAATGCTACTAAAATTCCTAATAAACTTTCTGTAAAAACTTGCCAAACCATGAAAAGATCTTACCTCGGAATCACTCTTTAGCATAGGCCATTCAATGATAGCCCTCACCTTCTCTGGGTCCATCTTAAGACCTTCCTCTGAGACAAAAAATCCTAGGTACACCAACTCCTTCTTTGTAAAACTACATTTCTTCAAATTAATCAACAACTTCTCCTCCCTCAGCTTCTCTAAAACTCTTCTGATATGAATCAAATGCTCATCCCAAGTCTTAGTGAAAATCAAAATATCATCGAAATAAACAATAACAAAACTTCCAAAAAAAATTTTAGTACCTTGTTCATGAGTTGCATGAATGTTCTTGGTGCATTGGTTAGCCCAAATGGCATGACTAACCACTCATACAAACCTTCTTTTGTCTTGAAGGCTGTCTTCCATTCATCTCCCTCTCTGATATGGATTTGGTGATACCCACTCTTCAGGTCAATCTTCATGAAGTACTTGGCTCCACTCAAATAGTCCATTATGTCATCCATTCCAGACAATAGAAATCTGTACTTGATTGTGATGTTATTGATGGCTCGAGAGTCTGTACACATTCTCCACTCTCCATCTTTCTTTTGTGCTAGTACTGCAGGTACCGCAAATAGACTTAGGCTCTCTCTTATCAATCCCTTCCTCAACAACTCCTGAACTTGTCTGTTCAATTTTTCACTCTTGGCTGGAGTCATTTTATGGGCTGCCTTATTTGGAAAACTGGCTCCTAGTATCAAATCTATTTGATGACTTATCTTCCTCACTAGTGGTAAACCTTCTGGTACATTATCAGAGATAATGTCCTAAAATTTTTCCAACATATCAAAAACTTCTGCTGGTACATCTTCACATTTCTCTTGACTAATCTTAGGAATTAATGCAAAGCAATGATGCTCATGCTTCATTCCCTCCAAAAATTTTCTACCATCTACTAAGCAAATTTTGGTAGTACTACATACCTTTTCTTCCACCTCCTTCAAGGACTTCAACTTATGACGAACTCCATCCTTTGTTAGGGAATATGTGTTTGCACAGCCATCATGGACAGCACTCCTATCATACTGCCATGGCCTACTCAACAGCATATGACATGCATCCATCGGTATGATATCACACATCACCTCATCATTGTAGTCCCTATCTTGAACTTCACTAAACACTACTCATTGACCAAAGCTCTATGGTCCTTCTAGAACCATGCAATCTGATATGGATGTGGATGCTTTCTTCTCGCCAACTTCAACTTGTCAACCATCTCCTCTGAAACAAGATTGTCAGTGCTCCCACTATCAATAATAATAACAAAACACTTACCTTCACATTTGCACCTTGTACGGAATAAACTCTTCCTTTAGTTTGGTTCTTTCTCCTCATTCAACAAAGTTCTTCTGACAACTAAGGTTTCTCCCCTTTCAACATATTCAGAATGCTCAGACTGTGCATCTTTATGTACATGTGCAACTCATGCATTACCTTCAAGTCTTCTATTTGTCCTTCCTTGATGTTGCGGACACTTGTATGCTCAATGCCCTACTTCTACACATTAGAAACATGTTCCTCTTAAACCTCCTCTTTTGGGTCCTTGCCCAGGTCTATCTCTTCCTCTTCCTCTTTGCTCACCATTCTTCTAGTAACGAGGGCAGTAGGCATTATCTCCTCTCTGATTTCGACTAGTGCTAGCTTCTTCACTTTTCTTTGAATCTTCATTTCAGCCCCCATAGGGTCTTCCACCAGTCCTTCTACCTTGACCTCTTCCCCTTTGTTTTCTATCAAATCTTTTATTCAGCTTCTCGTCCACCTTCAGGGAAAATTGATATGCATATTCTATGGTGGTCATTCTAACCAAGCTTAGCTCCTCTTGAAATGTCAGCCTCATCCCATTAATGTAACGGGCTACCTTCTCCTTGTTGGCCTCTGCATGGCCTGTCCTAATAGTAATTTTATAAAACTCTTATGTATATTCCTTAACAAACTTGTTACCCTGCTTTAGTCCTTGTAGCTTCTTCAACAACTCTATCTCATAGTCCATAGGAATGAACTGCTTCTTCAGTTTCTCCACCATCCGATCCCATCTAGTGATCTTTCCTTTTCCTTTCTATTCCTCTCTAATTGGACCTCCTTCCACCAAATACTAGCATGGCCCTTCAACTTTGTTTTTGCAAACTTGACCCGATCTGGGTCCTCCACATCTTCATACTTGAACTACTCCTCCATGTCATTAATCTGATCAATAAGATGTTCCAAATTCAAATCTCCAAAATATGTAGAAAATTCGATCCTGGGCCTCTTTCCAATCGTAGAAATGGCTCTCAACAACCTAACTTTTGCAAGATCTCCTGCAGCTTCTTGTTCTTCCTCAGATAGCTCTTCTTCAGCTTCATCCTCACTTTCTTCTCTTGTTCTCAGATCAAACCCTCTTTGCACTTCCTCTTGCAATGCATCGATTTGCCTTTGCAAGGCTCTAAAACCCTCTTCTATCAAAGCATTCCTCCCAATATGATTTCTTCGTGGAGGCATCTTGATCTTGGTAGAAAACCCACAACCTCAGGTCCTAGTGCAAACTGCCTCATGGTCAGCGATCTATCTACACACTCAGAACCCTCACTCTGATACCACTTGATGAAGGGGGTAAATCATAAAACACACAACAATAAAAATAGAACACAAAAAATAGAATATTTCTTTATTGATCTGGGGAACTTATTACATTATATAAGCTTAATTACAATATGTGGAATCAATCCTCCACAGGCTACAACACACTACAGCTACCATCACCAGGCTCTGGAATCTTCTGCCTTCTGTAACCCCAAAATCAGCTAGCATTTCTGTTTTCCTATCTATTCTTGGCTCTACACTTTCCCCCTTAACTCTACTACTGCCCAAGGTTCCCAAAATAGTCATAAATAGCAGTTTTTGGCGGCCTCCAGCTAAATTTCAAAATTTGCAACTCCCTCCAAAAGTAGGTCAACTTCCGGGAAGCATAACTTTTGAACTGGGTGTCCGATTGACGAACCATTTTAGGCACCGAAAATCTCACGATGTGAACTATCACAACAGAAATATGTAAATGGATTTTCATCAACATTTTAGGACGTTATGGGATGTTTCAGTGTCTCATATCTCGTTTTAGAAATTTTCAGGGGCTTTTTAGAAAATAAAAAATTTAATATCTTTCAGCTCAAAATAATCTTTGCCACATTCTTTCATCAAAAGTCTTATATTTCCATTATGTAACTTTCTATAAGTTTTTGTTTCAATCCATGCCCAAAAGCAAACTTTCCTAACATAGCAGGTACGCTTTCCAAAACATGCATGTTGCTATTTTTAGCAATTTTGAAAAAACTTAAAGTCCTACATCATTATTCTGGATATTATGGAACCATAAACACTAATTATGGAAAGGAATGAAAACAACTACAATGATTTTCAATTAACTTCTTTTTGGGTGATGCAAGATTGCCCTTACACCACTGGTTGCTTTTGCATCAGACACCCAGGGTAATTTGAGAAGTGACCCTATCGCCTCTCAGATGTTTGTGTGAGGAAAACCTAAATGGTCAACCTCTACCTTAGACAACCAAGAAGAATCTTCAACATGCCTTCCTTTCCATTTTACCAAATATTCTTCATATTGCTTGTTCAGAGTACTTCTTCCCACATGGCTATCCAAAATCTTTTCTATCTCCTCCATTGAAGTCGATGCCGGAATACTCCACTATTCTTCTATTATTCCATCCTTTGTGCCACCCTCATGATATTCTATTAAATTAGCAATGTTGAAGATAGAGGAAATATTAATCCCACTTGGCAGTTCTACCTCATATGTATTTCCATAATCATGCTTCTTCAAGATTCTGCATGGTCCAAATTTCTTCATTTTCAACTTATTGTATGTTCCAATTGGGAACATTTCTTTTCTCAAGTGAACCATGACTTCATCTCCTACCTATAACTCCTTACACCTCTTCTTCTGATCTACCTTAGCCTTGTACTGAATATTCATCTTATTAATGTGCTTTCTCACCTCTTCATGCAAATTCTTTAGATGTTCTGCAAAGTCTTCGAATTCAGCACTTGTCTTTTCTCCTTTGTCCAGCTTCCTTAACTCAAGAGCATTTCTCAAGCTATTGCCATATATAATTTGGAATGGTGATTTACTAGTACTCCTATTGACAGAATTGTTGTAAGCAAATTTTTCCTATGGTAAAATCAAATCCCATCCCTTGGGCTTATCTCCTACTAAGCATTGTAGTAGGTTACCCAAACTCCTATTCACCACTTCTATCTGTCCATCAGTCTGTGGATGGTGTGTAGAACTAAACTTCAAATCTATTTTCAACTTCTTCCACAATGTCCTCCAGAACTAACCAAAAAACTTGATATCTCGATCTGAAACTATGCTCTATCGTAGAGCATGTAATCTCACCACCTCTTTAAAAAATAACTCTGCAATATGAATGACATCATTAGTCTTCTTGCAAGGAATAAAATGTGCTATCTTTGAGAATCTGTCCACCACCACAAAAATGGAATCATGTCCTCTCTACGTCCTTGGTAAACCAAGAACAAAATCCATACTAATATCATCCCATAGCTTCTCTAGTACAGGTAATGGCTAATATAGCCCTATATTCTGACTTGTTCCTTTTGCCATCTGACATACTCTGCAACTCTACAAAAATTTTCTCACATCCTGCTTCAATTGTGGCCAATAATAATTTTCACCAATAATAGCAATGGTCTTCTCTCAACCAAAGTGTCCAGCCAATCCTCCACTATACTTCTCCTTAACCAGGTTCTCTCTCATGGAACTCCTTAGAATGCACAACTGGATTCCTCTAAACAACATGCCATCTTGGATTATGAAATCCAACCATTTTGTCATGTCCAACGTAACATGTTCCAAACAAGCTTTCCAGGCCTCTGCAAAATCTAGATATTCAGGATACAAACTTTTGAGCTCTTCGAACCCAACAACCTCTATCTTCATTTTTGTCAACAAATTTTGCCTTCTACTCAAGGCATCTGCAACCCTATTGGACTTCCCACTCCTGTGCTTCAAAATAAAAGTATAGCTTTGCAAAAACTCAACCCATTTTAAGTGCCTCTGGGTTAACTTTCCTTGACTGTTAAGATACTGCAAAGCCTGATGATCAGTATATAAAACAAACTCCTTTGGCAAGAAATAATGTCTCCATTTTTTCAAAGCTTGAACTATTACATAAAACTCCTGATCATAAACAAAATACTTTTTCTTGGCATCATTAATCTTTTTACTAAAATAAGCAATGGGCTTACCTTCTTGGACTAGAACAACTCCTATACCACTACCACTAGCATCACAATCTACCTGAAATTCCTTATTAAAATCTAGAAGTGCCAAAAAAGGTTGTTCTACGACTTTCTGCTTCAATGTGTAAAAGCTCTTGTCTACTCCTGTAGTCCATCTAAACTCTTTTCTATCCCCTCTCATTGTCTCAATTAGGGGTGCACAAATGCTAAATAAATTCGTGATAAACTTTCTGTAAAAACTTGCCAAACTATGAAAAGGTCTTACCTCAAAAGCACTCTTTGGCATAGGCCATTCAATGATAGTCCTCACCTTTTCTAGGTCCATCTTAAGACCTTCCTCTGAGAAAACAAATCCTAGGTACACCAACTCTTTTTTTGCAAAACTACATTTCTTCAGATTAATCAACAACTTCTCCTCCCTCAGCTTTTCTAAAACTCTTCTGATATGCATCAAATGCTCATCCCAAGTCTTATTGAAAATCAAAATATCATCTAAATAAACAATAACAAAACTTCCCAAAAATTCTTTCAGTACTTTGTTCATGAGCCGCATGAATGTACTCGGTGCATTGGTTAGCCCAAATGGCATGACTAACCACTCATACAAACCTTCTTTTTTCTTGAAGGCTATCTTCCACTCATCTCCCTCTCTAATATAGATTTGGTGATACCCACTCTTCAGGTCAATCTTTGTGAAGTACTTGGCTCCACTCAAATAGTCCATTATGTCATCCATTCTAGGCAATAGAAATCTGTACTTGATTGTGATCTTATTGATGGCTTGAGAGTCTATACACATTCTCTACTCTCCATCTTTATTTCATGCTAGTACTGTAGGTACCGTACATGGACTTAGGCTCTCTCTTATCAATCCCTTCCTCAACAACTCCTGAACTTGTCTGTTCAACTCTTCACTCTCAGCTAGAGTCATTCTATGGGCTGCCTTATTTGGCAAACTGGCTCTTGGTATCAAATCCATTTGATGACTTATCTTCCTCACTAGTGGTAAACCTTCTTGTACATTATCAGAGATAATGTCCTGAATTTCTTCTAACATATCTAAAACTTTTACTGGTATATCTTCACATTTCTCTTGACTAATCTAAGGAATCAATGGAAAGCAATGATGCTCATGATTCATTTGCTCCAAAAATTTTCTACCATCTACCAAGCAAATTCTGGTAGTACTACATACCTTTTCTTCCACCTCCTTCAAGGACTTCAACTTATGACTAACTCCATCCTTTGTTAGGGAATATGTGTTTGCACGGCCATCATGGACAGCACTCCTATCATACTGCCATGGCCTCCCCAACAGCATATGACATGCATCCATCGATATCATATCACACAGCACCTCATCATGGTAGTCCCCAATTTTAAACTTTAATAAACATTGTTCATTGACCAAAGCTCTATGGTCCTTCTGCAACCATGCAATCCAATATGGATGTGGATGCTTTCTTCTCCCCAACTTCAACTTGTCAACCATCTCCTCTGAAACAAGATTGTCAGTGCTCCCACTATGAATAATAATATAACACTTACCTTCACATTTGCACCTTGTGTGGGATAAACTCTTCCTTTGGTTTGGTTCTTTCTCCTCATTCAACAAAGTTCTTCTAACAACTAGGGTTTCTCCCCTTTCAACATCTTCAAAACACTCAGACTGCACATCTTCATCTACATGTGTAACTCATGCATTAGCTTTAGGTCTTGTATTTGTCCTTCCTTGATGTTACGGACACTTGTATGCTCGATGCCTTTCTTCTCCACATTGGAAACAGGTTCCTCTGAAACCTCCTCTTCCAGATCCTTGCCCAGGTCTTCCTCTTCCTCTTTGCTCACCATTGTTTTGGTCATGAGGGTGGTAGGCATTATCTCCTCTTTTATTTTGATTGGTGCTAGCTTCTTCACTTTTCTTTGAATCTTCACTTCGGCCCCCATAGGGTCTTCCACCCGTCCTTCCACCTTGACCTCTTCCTCTTTTCTTGCTATCAAATCTTTTATTTAGCTTCTCTTCCACCTTCAAGGAAAACTAGTATGCATCTTCTATGGTGGTCATTCTGACCAAGCTCAGCTCCTCTTGAATACTCAGGCTCAACCCATTAATGTACTGGGCTACCGTCTCCTTGTTGGGCTCTAAATGGCCTATCCTAATAGTAATTTTATAAAACTCTTCTATATACTCCTTAACAAACTTGTTACCCTACTTTAGTCCTTGTAGCTTCTTTAGTAACTCCATCTCATAGTCCACAAGAATGAACTACTTCTTTAGTTTCTCCAACATCCGATCCCATCTGGTGATCTTTCCTTTTCCTCATCTATTTCTCTCTAATTGGGCCTCCTTCCACCAAATACTGGCATGGCCCTTCAACTTTGTTTTTGCAAACTTGACCCGATCTAGGTCCTCCACATCTTCATACTCGAAATACTCTTCCATGTCATTGATCTAATCAATAAGCTGTTCCAGATTCAAATCTCCAAAATATGTAGAAACTTCGATCCTGGGCCTCTTTCTAATCTTAGAAATGGTTCTCAACAACCTAACTTCTGTAGGATCTCCTACAGCTTCTTGTTCTTCCTCAGATAGCTCTTCTTTGTTAGAATCTGAAAAGATTAATAACCTAGAAAACTAGCGCAAATGAATAGCTATCTAAACTATAAATACAAATGATACAAAATCAAAATAGTAACATAGAGTTTGTCCCCAAGAGAGTAATGCAAATGCTAGAAGCAAAATAGCATTAAGAGGATGCAAAAGCAAAAGATGCAAAATACAAGCTAGGTAGCATGCTTATATAGACTAAGAAGAGGGAAGAGGTGGCAACACCGACCAATCAGGAGCAACCATCTATCGAACTAAAGATAGCAAAGTATCTTCTCAAGATAGCTAATGGATGCTCACATACAGGAAGGTGACACCTCGCAACCACTCACCTAGTAAGACATGCTTTATTAACCTAAGCAAGATTAACAGAAGTGTAGGAAAAACCTAGGAATATAGGGAAAAATAAATAACCCAACTAGGAAATAAAAACCTACACTAACACCCCCCCATAAGTGAAGCTTAGGTGGATGTAGAAATGGGTCCCAGCAAATCAAGCCTAATGAAGTACCCATGTACATAAAATTCCCCCCCCAAAAAAGAGAGAGAAAAGTCCCCCCAAAATAGAGAGAGAAGAGACCCCCCCAAAAGTAGAGAGAGTTAGGACTCTGAGTGAGAGGAAGAAGCCCCCTAGAAGATGAAGCATCCTTTACCCCCAGCAAATCTCGCAAATGAAGGAACTTGCTCTCAATGAAGGGTTTGGTGAAGATATCAGCAACCTGCTCGTAAGTCAGACAATAGCGCAGGTCGATGACGTGGCCATGGATGAGCTCCCAGATGTAGTGCATGTGGACCTCTATGTGTTTGGTCCGCTAATGATGGACCAGATTCTGTGAGATCTAAATGGCACTTTGGTTGTCACAAAATATGACTGATGGTCATCTGATCTAGATACCAAACTCAGTGAGAAGATTTTGAAGCCAAATGGCCTCAGTGGCAGCATTCACAGCCCTCCGATACTCAGCCTCTGTAGAAGATAGAGCAATAGCAAACTGCTTCTTGCTCGACCAACAAACAGGACCTGAACCAAGTGAGAAGCTATAACCTAACGTAGACTTGCAATCCTAAGAATTTTCTGCCCAATCTAAATCTGTGTAGCCCACCAAGTCAAGCTCAATGCCCGCTGCATAGTGAATCCCAAAACTATGAGAACCCTGAATGTAGTGAAGGATCCGCTTGGCTACTTTCCAGTGTAGCTCATGAGGCTCCTGAATGAATTGAGAGACTATGCCTATGGCATATGAAATGTCAGGTCTCGTATGAGTCAGATAAATGAGACTCCCAACAAGTTGTCAGTACAAAGTGCCATCAACAAGTGGAGAAGAACACTGAGCCTCAAGTTTGACTCCAAAAAGAAAGGGAGTTGGAGCAGGCTTACAGTCAGCCATATGAAACCTTGAGAGCAAATCTAGAGCATACTTGGACTGTGTGATGATGATCCCAGAAGAAGACTGAAAGATCTCAATCTTGAGAAAGTAATGCAACAAGCCCAAGTCAGTCATCAAAAACCTGTCATGAAGGATAGTTTTGATAGCCCCAATGGTGGATTAAGAACTCCCTATGATCAGTGAGTCATCAGCATACAAAACCAGAAATAGGAATGAATCATCCTCCTGCATAATGTAGAGATTGGGATCAGAATGGCACCGAGTGAACCCAACTGATAGAAGGAATGAGTCCATCTTGGTATACCAAGCCCGAGGAGCCTGTTTGAGGCCATAGAGAGACTTCTGAAGATGACACAGAAGTGAAGAATCCTGAAGGAACCCCTGTGGTTGCTCCATGTAGATCTCCTCCTAAAGGTCACTGTGAAGAAAAGCACTCTTCACATCCATATGGTGTACTTCCCAATGATTAGCTACAGCAATGGTGAGAACAAGTTGGATGGAATTCATTTAGGCAACTGGCGCAAAAGTCTCAGAGTAGTCAATCCCAGGAACTTGGGAGAATCCTTTGGCGACCAAGCGATCCTTATGCTTGTCAACTAACCCATCTACTACAAATTTTGTCTGATAGATCCACTTACATTGAACAAGTTTTCTTCCCTTAGGAAGAGGGACAAGATCCCAAGTGTGGTTCCTCATCAAGAAACTATACTCCTCTTGCATAGCTATATCCCACTCAGGAATACCATAAGCCTCATGAAAAGACTATGGATCTGAGGCAGTAGCAATGAACACATGTGGAGCATCCTGGAACTGTGAACGAGTCTGCCTGGTGTTTGATGGATCCCTTACCCAATCACCTGCAGACTATAAGGTCTGTCTAGCCCAAAGTGGACTGGAAGATGGAGAATCTGGAGGAGAATCATCAACCTCTGAATGATGACTAGGAGAGGAAGAAGATGAGTCCTCTGAATTGCTCTCTACATCAGAAGTGGAGGTAGAAGACTGCTCAGGTGAATTTGACTCATCAGAAGATCTGTCATGTGTCCCAAGTGACTCTAATGTCAAAGTAGAAGGAGTTGGAGAAGTGATAGAAAGTGAGCTCGAAGAGCCCTCCTCAAACTGAACACTCCTCTCAATGAACAACTTATGTGTAGTAGGGTGGAGCAACCAATAACCCTTCACACCATCAAGATAACCTATAAATATGCAAGGTCTACTCTGTGGATCCAAGGCCTTGCATTTCTCTACAGGAATGTGGGCCCATGCAGGAGAACCAAAAACTCAAAAGTGCTTAACTGATGGTTTCTGACCGCTCCAAGCTTCAAAAGGAGTTACTCCCTTCAAGGCTCAGTGAGGAACACGGTTCTGGACATAATAAGCATAGTTAATGGCCTCTACCCAATACTGTGGTGTAAGAGATCTAGAGTGAATCATGCAGTTCGCCATTTCCTTCAAGGACCTATTCTTCCATTTTGCAACACCGTTCTACTGAGGATTGTATGGAACTGAATGATGTAAATCAATCCCCTCTAAAGTGCAAAACCTCTCAAGCCGATGGTTGACATACTCACCACCAATGTCAGTGCGCAAAACTTTGATGGCTTTCTCGGATTGCTTCTCTAAAAAAGTCTTGAAGTCCTTAAAGTGATCAAATATCTCAAACTTCTATTTGAGAAAGTACACCCAAGTATATCGAGAAAAGTCATCAATGAACGTGAGGACATATCTAGCCCTACTGAAAGAAGGATACTGAAATGGACTAGCCAAATCACTGTGAACTAACTCTAGTATTTGTGAAGCTCTCCATGCCTTACCATTGTCAAACTTTTCCTTAGGATGCTTACCAAGAATGTAACCTTGGCAAACACCACCTAAAAACTAAACTGAAGGCAACCCTGTGACCATGCTCTATTGGTTGAGCTGTTGCAAGTAGCGGAAGTTAAGATGGCCAAACCACTCATGCCATAATCTACTCACATCTTTAGAATGAGTGAGCAAAATAGTTGAAAGAGGATCAAGAACAAAGTGAGAAAATAGACAGAGCCGTGACTGATGATCTGCTCTCCCAACTGCAATTGTAGAACCACTGTGCAACTCATGAATCTCCACTGAATCAGGAGTGAACTCAACCCGCTTGCCTGAACCTGTGTGAGTGATCTGGTATACCGATAGGAGATTAGTTGATAATGAGGGCACACAAAGAACATCATGGAATGTGCCATCCCCCACATCAACAAACCCTCTCCCACACACCTCAACAGGAGTGTCATCACCCATCAAAATAGAAGGCATAGTACACGGCTCCAAAGATGCAAGTTCTTCCTTAGATGAAGCCATGTGGTACGAAGCACCCGAATCAAGAACCCAAGTGGATAGTGAAGAAGCAACTGTAACAAGGGCCTTTCCCTTTCCTTTCCCCTTGTTTTCTTTTGCCTTGTTAGACCCCTCATTAGAACTCTGTTTGATAGACTCAGGAACACTGATATTATTCTTCTCAAGAATGTGTGCCAAGTGATCAATTTGCTTCTTTAGACATTTATGTTCATCATGATTAGGTCTTTTACAATAGGCACATTGGACCCTCTCTTTCTTAGTCTTGTCATCCTTGGAAAATTGGGTCTCATTAGTTGCTTTTGAAGCAACCAGTATCTGATCCTTCTTCTCCTTGCTATTCTTATGTTTCTTATCCTTAGTATTGTTGTTACTACTTTGTCCTTTTTGTTCTTTTATGCCTTGGTTAGCAGCCAAGGCATGTGACTTAGAGGACTTAAGAGTGCCCATCTGGATTAGCTTGTCCTGTTCCCGAGTGAGATTGACAACAAAATCATCTAAACATGGCATGGTGAATTAAGTACCAAGTGCATCCTTAGTAGCATAGAAGGTAGAAACAAACACAGAATATTTTGAACTTAGCTTAAAGAGAATACAAATAATCAGTTGTTCATCTTTCTTTTCAATTCCACATTGTTTTAACTATAGCCTTAGTGATTTCAATTTAGTGAAGAAATCTTGGATTGTGTTGAAATTGTCTGCACTTAAACTAATTAGTTCATTTTCTAACATATGACCCCTCATTGAATCTTGTGTGCCAAATAGTGTTTCTAGCTTTGTCTAGATTTCAGTTGGCGTATTCAAAGACTCAATGTGAAAGAGCAAATTAGGAGAAACAAACAAACACAATGTTCCATATGCCTCATCACATTTGTTAAACTACTTAGGCTTATCTTCATTTTTAGCAGGTCTAGTTTCTAGTCCCATAGTTATCCTATTTAATCCATCTTTCCTTAAGTAAATTGTCATGCGTGATTTCCACTTAAAGTAATTGTATGGAGTTAGAATGGGAAGATTTGTTTAATCCATGATGAAGAAATGTAGAGAAGAAATGTCAAAAACAAGAGAACACAACTAAGACAACCCCCCCTTTTCACTCAATCAAAGAACCCCCCAAAAAAATATGATTTGGCACTTTATATTAGTGCGTTTACAACTTCCACTAGCAAGAAATACTAAGTGGTCTTGATTTTAATGCATTACAAAACCCTCACAAAGAGCATATGCTAAAAATATAACTTTGGCACAATATCTAAAGAAATAAATAGCACCACTATGATCTACTCAAAAAATCATGCACTTTCAAAAAATGAATCGCCTTGATACGAGATCATATGTGAAAGTTATGATCCTCCGAAGTTCCCAAAACGAGAACTGTACAATGTCACGATTGAGAATCTACAATTTCTAAAAACTCTTGGCATCAAAATCAAAAAACATCTGCACTAGTGTATAGAGCATGAAAAAATAGTCAAAATAAAAAAAAATTTGTGGGAAAAGTAGTCTGTATGAGCAAGAATGGGGCATTTGAAAACTGCCTTCAAAACTGCAACTGCCAATGGAGAGGGGTCCTAATGTAACTTTTTGAGTGCATTTTTGTAACATATATAGACTGCATGAAAAAGTAGAAAGATACCCAGATGGTTTTTCTGTGCTGCGAATAGAACCCAGAAGGCATTTTTCTTGCTGATGTACAGAAGATGTTGATCCAGTGTAAGTAGAATGCCTTTAGCTACAAAAAATGACCCCAGCAACCAAAAAAGACATGCAAAGGCTGAATCAGCTACCTAAGACAAGCAAGGGCATGCTAGAACTTGCAATATTGATTAAAAACACCAAATATGCAAGCTGGTTGTTAGATTTGAACTTGAAACCCTAGTTCCACAACTGTGTATGACGATATCTGATTTCGGTGAAACGAAAGCCAAATCTAACTTTCTCAAGCCTCCTGGACGCATTGAAATAGTTGGAAATGTTGCCAGTATAACCAAAAATGTTGTAATCACTAAGATTTCATAAAACACATGTGCAAACCCCAAAGATTAAAAACATTTCTGTCAAACTTTTTTGATTCTCAAGATCATCCGAAGATGCAAGAGAAGAGCATACTGGGTTTTTTGAAAAACTGTAATAAGATTTATTAGCACCCCCCCTGAATCTCTCAAATAAGGAAACTAAAATCTACTCATGCACATAGCAAGGCTCTGATACCATATTTGAATCTAAAAAGATTAATAACCCAGAAAACTAGTGCAAACAAATAGATATCTAAACTATGAATGCAAATGATACGAAATCAAAATAGCAACATAGAGTTAGTCTCCAAGAGAGTAATGCAAATGCTAGAAGAAAAATAGCATTAAGAGGATGCAAAAGTAAAAGATGCAAAATACAAGCTAGGTAGCATACTTATATAGACTAGGAAGAGGGAGGAGGTGGCAACACTGACCAATCAGGAGCAACCATCTATCGGACTAAAGATAGAAAAGTATCTTCCCAAGATAGCTAATGGATGCTCACATATAGGAAGGTGACACCTCGCAACCACTCACCTAATAAGACATGCTTTATTAACCTAAGTGAGATTAATAGAAGTGTAGGAAAAACCTAGGAATATAAGAAAAAATAAATAACCCAACTAGGAAATAAAAACCTACACTAACATTCTTCAGCTTCATCCTCACTTTCTTCTCTTGTTCTCGGATCAAACCATCTTCGCAGCTCCTCTAGCAATGCATCGATTTGCCTTTGCAGGGCTCTAGAACCCACTTTCGTCAAAGCATTCCTCCCAATATGATTTCTTCATGGAGGCATCTTAATCTCAGCAGAAAACCCACAACCTCAGGTCCTGGTATAAACTACCTCATGGTCGGCGATCTATCTACATACTTAGGAACCCTTGTTCTGATACCATTTGATGAAGGGGGTAAATCATAAAACACACAACAATAGAAATAGAACACAGAAAATAAAATATTTCTTTATTGATCTGGGCAACTCATTATATTACAGAAGCTCAATTACAATCCAAGGAATCAATCCTCCACAGGCTGCAACACACTATAGCTACCATCACCAAGCTCTGGAATCTTCTGCATTCTGTATCCCCCAAATTAGCTAGGGTTTCTGTTTTCCCACCTATTCTTGGCTCTACATTTCCCCCTTAACTCTACTACCACCCATGGTTCCCAAAATAGTCATAAATAGCACTTTTTGGCGGCCTCCAGCTAAATTTTGAAATTTGCAACTCCCTCCAAAAGAAGGTCAACTTCTAGGAAGCATAACTTTTGATCTATGTGTCTGATTGACGAACTGTTTTAAGTGCCAGAAATCTTAGGATGTGAACTATCATGCTATAAACTTGTAAATGGATTTTCGTCAACTTTACATGACATTATGGGATGTTTTAGTGCCTCATATCTCGTTACAAAAATTTTTAGGGGCTTTTCAGAAAACAAAAACTTTAATATCTTTCAGGTCACAAATAATATTTGCCTAATTCCTTCGCCAAAGGTCTTATATTTCCATTCTGTAACTTTCTGTAATTTTTTGCTTCAATCCGTGCCCAAATGCAAACTTTCCTAAAATAGCAAGTACACTTTCCAAAACAGGCAAGTTGCTATTTTTAGCAGTTTTGGAAAAACTTAAAGTCCTACATCATTATTCTAGATATTATAGAACCAGAAACACTAATTATGGAAAGAAATGAAAACAACTACAATGATTTTGAATTAACTTCTTTTTGGGTGATGCAAGATTGCCCTTACACCACTGGATGCTCCTGCATCAGAGGTATAGTAACAACTATTTGGTTTAACTGTCAATTTCAATAATATTTGTGATTCCTTATAAATAAAATTTAGTTTACAAGAATAAGTTTCTGTTTTGGAATTTCGTATTCAAGGAAATGGAGTCAGTTTTGCACCTGCGAATTGCATTTGTTTGAAAGTTTCTAAATCCTTGTTTAACAATTCCATTCTATGTGTATTTTGCAATCATCCCATACCTTGGGACCGCTTGTACTTGATGTTATTATCAAGTAGTTCACCTACCTTGTGTATGATTCCACCTTTTGTTTGTATACATATTTGCTAGGGCAGATGCAACTACAACTTCTGACATATATATTTCCCTCCCATGATGCTTTAATGGAAGACCATGCCGTTCCAGAGCTCCCATTTTGGTGCAGGTTGTAGGATGCTGGAAAAGGTCATTGTTTTGACTTTAAACCTGTCGATCACATTTGCCTAAAAGTTCCTCTAGCATTCTCAATGAATCCATTTTGCGTGTTGCTTGCAATCACTGAATTCCTAAGATAACATTTCTTTTGCACATTTGGCGAATGCTTCCACAGTTTGCATACATGTGATCTAGGACATTTGCAACTGCATCATCTGAAGGAACTCGGCTTTCCTATATGCTTTGATGTATATCTACACCCTACTCCAATGCTCCCATATTTGCATAGGCCGTCAATATGCTAGCAAAGGTTGTGGAATTCATTTTACACATGCGAATTGCATATTCTTGAAAGTTCCTAAAGATGGTTCAACAAATTCATTCTATGTAATCCTGTAACCATTGCATTCCAAGAGATAACATTTTATCAACTAATCCCATGAAATCAGCTTTTGCAACATTATCTTAGCATGATTGGTGTAGTCAACAAGGCCGTTAGAGTTTACTATTACTTTTTCTTGAAAGTTTCCTAAGATCTTTAAACAAAACCATTGTGAGTGTCTCGAAATCAGTGCAGTTTATTAGATCATGCTTCTTATCAAAAATATGTCAACCATTACAGATTTGTCTTAAGATTCTATGCTTGTCTACCAGGGAACTTGTGGCTACCTTTCTATTGAACCTTTCCTTTTCCTATGCTTGATGGATGTTTGTTCATTTATACGTTAGCTCTAACACATTGTTTGATTTTCTTTATGGCCGTAGAGCAATAATCCCTTTTCTTTCTCTTCCATAAGCTTAAGTAAATGTATTAAGAGATAATCTACTGCAAATATCTTCCATGACAAGTTCCTCCAACCTTGCATGGATCTCCACATGCATTTTACTTCTAGACTATATTTTATGTGATATGAAGGCAGGCAGAAACATATTAATGTGATTACCTTAGGGATGATTAGTATCTTTGGGATATGTTCATGGTATTCCTATTATGACCTTTATTCTCTCTACACTAGTCTTATCATGTTTACTCTTGTATGCACAATAGGTACTTATTGTCTTTTAACTCTTCACAAAAGACATTGCAAAACTTTATTGCTACACCTATTTTCAATGGTCAAGGCACGCCATATCTTTCTACCAAAAGCTCTATCTCTGGAGAGGCGATATCTTCTACTTTTTCCTCTGTATTAAATATTCAGTATCCTTCCCAAATCATTGAATTCTATTATTAACTCATAGTCAATAGTCCATAAGGAAGAATAAAGAAGGTTTTACCTTCTAAAACTCTTTTTGCATATCGTTGCCTTTACCATGTTTAGGCATTGATTTTGGTTAAGTTTCTAAGTTAAGTTCTTTGCCACCCATTTTTTAGTTCTTCATCTCTGGCCTTGGGATTTAAAATGCCATGTTTAGTTATTATCTCTTTGTAGCATGCAAATATCCATCATTGTGACGCTAGTATACTACTCCATCATAGATCGTATCTTGCCTTCTTAGCATTTGAATATAATGATGCTTTTAGAAATTCTTATCACTTAAAATCCTACCAATTTGATATGTGAAGATTTGGATTTCATGTTAATAGGAAATATAGTCATTAATATTGATTTCATTATGTTGTGACTAAACTTAGAATAGATATAAGTATAACTATAATTATGCGAGCTTGTATAGCAAAGTTTAAAATATCCGTTTTGTATATCAATCTAGCACATAGGAAAAGTATATTCTTTTCTTGTATAGACTAATTGTAAAATCTTGAATATTATGATGATCAAAATGTATATATATTGTTATATGTTAACTTAGCTTGTTGAACTTCAAACTTGATATGATTGGTAATCTTAATTATATTGTTGATATCAATTAGTGATGGTTAGATAAATGTTGAATATTAAGTTATGTTTATGTATTGGATAGTTATGGATTTAGCATGCTATTTGAGTTTAAAAAGTAGAATGGAAAGTAAATGTTTTATTTATAATATGTATAGCTTATGATCTTAGTTAATTTTGTGATATTGTTATTATTCCATACTTGTTCTACATGGTTTCTTTATCCTAGAAAGAGGTTAAGTTACTTTTAGTTTAAATAAGGATGCTTAAGTGGTGTCATAACAACTAGAGGGATGGAATTATGTTTAAAAGGTTCTTTGAGTTATATTAGGTAGAGTATACATGATAAAAAGGCTTTAGATTTTGTATTACCTTGATTTGATCAAAGGTGTCTTGAACATCATAATAACCTTTAATGTGAAGTAGCTTCTTTTTGATAATTTCAAACCTTAGAGTTTTCTTTTTATATATAGAAATATTTGAAATTCTTTTAAGCATAGTATGAGTCCCTTCTAAGTATGTAGAAGCACGATAGATATCATAACATTATAGTTAAGGATGTCTAGAGAACAAACTTTCTCAATACCTTTTTAACTCCTTGGTTGAAGTTTTATTACTTGATTGTGAGTTTTAATCTGTGGGGGTTGGCTATGTGTACATCATGTGAGATGAGTGAAATGTAATCTTGGAATGTTGCCTCCTATTCATGTTGGTATGATATATGTGCAAGATGGATAATGCCTTGCTCATTGTACCTATTCATGTGGTTATGATGACTATGCAAGATGGGTAAGGCCTTGCTTTGTGTGAGGTTAAATGATGTGTATTTTGTGTTGTGAATGCATTATGATGAGAATGTGTTAGTTCATGCTTGGTTTATGAATCTAGATGTAGTGAAGGGGGAGTGGCTTTCAATGTGGGACCAGTTCTGAAAGTGGTTGCCAGGGTAACCCATTCAAAGTTGATAATTAGGTGATAACTTAATAATAAATCTAGGGGGCGGGGTAGTTGTTCACTTTAAACAAGATAATTAGATTCCTCACCCATGCCTGTAGTGCTAGTTTAGACTAAGGATGGGATGACAAGGCCTAGTTGGCAAAATCAACTTCCTTGTCCTCACGAAAGGAATGTTGGTTCCACATGTGTCACCCTATGGGGCCGGCGTCTAGTGAGAGACTGTCAAAGTAACCATAGATGGGCGCCGATGTCTAGTGAGAGATTGTCAAGCTAACCCATGTTAGGACTATGTGATGACACTCTTCCCTACTATAGCCTAGCATTCCCTTTTTATGTTCTCCCCTTTTTGTTGTGTGACTGTCTCTGGAAGTGATGGTTGATTTACTTGTGATGTTCATATTAACTGTGTTGTGTTGGAGTCTGGGGTAGCCCTTACACCTGTCAGTTATTATCTTCTTACCGTTTCATGTTGTGGGACCTTATTGTTATCTCCTAGCATGGGGGGTGGACCTTAGGGTTCCACATGGTTCTGTAGTTGTGCTTTTATCTCCATTGGTTTCCTTGTTGTTGATCGTGTGCGAGAAGAATGTATCACATCTAGCATATTTCAGAACTTGTTCTAGCTTGAGGAGACAGATACTTATGTTTATGTTCCAATCTTGTATATCAGTAGAATCATGTATTGTTATCTTGATGTATGTACTCCAATGCAATTAGGAAAGCGATATTGTAAGCAATTTAATGTTGTACTCTCTTGTAAAGGAAATTGTATATGTACTTGTAATCCTTTATACATGATCTTGATGCTTTCTTATGTGATGATATAATATGGAAATGTATGTGTTTATTCATTTGATGCCATTAGATTTAGAATGAACCATGGTTGTTAGTTAATTCATAATGTTGGTTAGATCATGTTAACAGTTGTTATTAATGCAGTCATGGAATCCCTAGAGGATAAAGCTCTTCGTTATTTCTTTCTTTCAAAAAAAATCCCTTTTTGGTTAGCATAGTCGAGCTGTTCTCTAGGATTTCTTGGCGGGGCGTTACATTTGGTATTAGAGCCAAGTTTGCAACACTGGGACCTCTGGATTGTTGTTGTTGCTCTAGGTTAAGCATTTTTCTCCTTGTGGCGAGTTGGTAATGATACCTCTCACTTGTGTGCCTTAGTATGAAAATAGAAGGTTGATAAATTTACAGACTTGTTCTTTGATTCTGGAAGAAATAAATTCTTTATGCCTTATTTACTTATGTGTCTGTTATGTGTTCTCCCTCCTTTTCTGAAAATGTGATGATATATCTAACAATATGAGTTTCCTGAATGTTAGTGCTTGCTGATTTGTTGAGGCCTCGAGTTCCTTTTGTGGTCTCTAGTGCTTTAGAACAAAGAAGCATGGTTACTATTAGTGCATGTAATTAGGAGTGTGGTATTTGCCCCTCTAGTGATGTGAATATCCTGTACCCATTCTGTGTGGGGTGTTGTGAAAGGCCAGCGGTGTTTTGTGTTCCTTGGTTTGGTGAAGTAATCATACTTGGGGGTTATGTTTAGCTATGGGTGTAGAAGCACCATACCATGTTTATGTTAATTGCATTATATGTGTAAGTATTGGAATGATTTAATCAATCAGTGGCATCATGCATCTTGAGTCATGTGGAGTATGTGGTGTTGTCATGTGTGGGGTATCTTTGTGTGGTTGCTTGGTAATCTAATATCTATCTCCTAGTTGGCCATGACCTCATGAGGAATTTCTATTGTGATTTATGAAAGTATCATTGTGTTTTCCTGTGTAAGAACCATGTGCGGGAGATCAAATTGGATCTTGTGTTGGACCCATGAGATTATGAATGTCATACTATAAGTCAATTAGAGTTTTGAATTATTCTTGTGTGTGATATCATACATTCCCTCTATAAATATCTTCATGCATAAGGAAGTAATTGCATATGTTCGTAGCATGATAAAAAGAAATTGTACTGCATTAAAGATAGAAATTTTTTGTATATAACTAGCGACTGTGTTGCCTTAAATTCTTGTATAAAAGTTACTTAGATATGAAGATGTAGAAAACTTAGTTGTCTGTGTGTTTGGTGTATATTCTCTATCACATTCTGGACTTTGAGTCTTGGGGTGTTGTGTAGCAGATGCTCCCTTTTGTGGCTAAAATTAGTCACACTGTGATGTGGATTTGTTTGCAATATTGGTTGTTTTGAAATTTTTCATAGATGTTTCATGTGTTGTTGGTGGACTAACAGTGAATTTGTTTTCTTTGAACTCTCTTATGATAGGAGTGGCCACCAAAATGCTTTTTTTTATAGTTGATTTATTGTTGAAATTTGAGAACATTTGGTGACTTACGATTGAATTTGATTATTCCCCCACTTGGGTTTTTTTTTTTTTTAAATTTCTATGCTGGCTATTCCAAATGTTTGCTTTTATTGGCCCCATTTCATGTTAAGTGTTGTTTCTATCATGTTCATTTCGATCCTTTGATAGTATGTACAAGGGAAGACTCCACGGAGAATTTTACTTTGCATGTTTGGTAATTAGTTGGAACCATAGTGGAAATAAAAGATGAGATATTTTTTTTCCTTGTTAATATGTGAATGCAATTCCTTAAATCATTTGAAATTCTCAAAATATGTGTGTTTGGTTATAAGTAGATCACATGATACATCTTAAGGTGATGAATTGATGTCCTTATTGTCTTTATTGAATGATTATGTCAATCTTATGAACAATTGCTTAATATGGATGCGTATGTTGGCAATAGAAAATTGCAATACTAATATCTTATGTTTCCACACTAGTCTATGACTTCCAGGAGTAAGTTAAGTTTTAGGGGGGGAGGATGTAGTGCCCCTCATTTTTTCTTTCTGTTAGACTGATAGTTATTCCATTAGGTTTGGACATTATGACATTTTGCTTGATAATGAATTTACTATTATGATGTTAGTTGATGAAACTTTGTTGATGTTAGACCTACTTCTATAATGACATTTGATGATATTTTGGTGATACTGTTATTTACTTGGGTTATGCATATGTTATGACAGTCCTACAAACATATTAGAGGATGTGGATTAATTTAATTCTAAGCATTACGTGTTATGATGATGTTATTTGGTAATTGCTCGTATTTGATCATTATGTAACTGATTGTTCTATCTTATTTGTTAAACAACTGTATGTTATGCGTAATTTGGTTATTTGTTTGATGTGTTGGTGAAAGGGACAGTGTCGCATTACTCATGTGTGAGTACCTTGCTACGCTGCGAATCCCTCTCACGGTGTGCTTGACTATATGATTATATATCTATTTGTTCAACCATTTTATTTTCTACAGGATGCAGGTATCAGGCATCAACTCCACCTAAATTGACAAGTCTGAGCATGCCTTAACACCAATGGAGATTGTTAAATGGACATAATGTAAGGTCCCCTAGCTTTGTCACCATCCTTGAAAAGGATGACTATCTAGTCTTGTATCCTGTCAATAAGGTCGGAATGGGCATGATTGTAAGTCACTATTGTTAGATCATGTATAGTTGCCAGGTATTGTTCGGCATGTAGTTTATTAGGTTGTAATTGTGTAATTATTGTTTGGTTAATTGATTCTTTAAAATAGAAATTATTAGTCTTGAGGGTACTTTGATAAATAAAAACTAATATTAATGAGGTAAATAAAGTGTTTTAAAATGAGAATTTAATTGATAATATTAATCGGAAAAATAATTTATAATCACGTAATATTTTGTTAAGTGTCCATAAAAAATATTTTTATTCTAATTGTGTGTTGTCATAAAATATTCTATATTGTAATAAATAATGATGAGTTGTCATATATATAGTAAATACTTAAATAAATAAAAATTAGAAAGAAATCTTTTGTCTAGTTGTAAATTAAATGAATTACTTTTTTTGAGAGAAAGTAATAAAGGCAGAAATTATGGCCATTGTGGGAGGAATCTTATGGAAGAAATGTTTGAAGAGTTGAAGAGATTTTCTATCTCAATACAAATCTGGTCGCCCTTAATATTTCTCAAGTAATAAAGCTGGATTGAAACATGTTGAAGGGAGGCACTCAGATGTAAATTCGAGACAGGACTTGTAAGAACAAACGATTTGTTAGTATTGAGGTATAGTGCCAAGTATTTGGTTTAACTGTTGATTTCAATAATATTTGTGATTCCTTATAAATAAATTTTAGTTTACATTAATAAGTATCAGTTTTGGAATTTCATGTTCAAGGAAATGGAGTCAGTTTTGTACCTGCCAATCACATTTGTTTGAGAGTTTCTAAAGCCTTGTTTAACAATTCCATTCAGTGTGTATTCTGCAATCATCGCATACCTTGGGACTACCTGTACTTGATGTTATTGTCAAGCAATTCACCTGCCTTGTGTATGATTCCACCTTTTGTTTGTACACATATTTGCTAGGGCAAATGCAACTACAACTTCTAACATATATCTTTCCCTCTCATGATGCTTTAATGGAAGACCATGCCATTCCAAAGCTCCCATTTTGGTACAGGTCGTAGGATGTTGGCAAAGGTCATTGTTTTGACTTTAAACCTATCGATCGCATTTGCCTGAAAGTTCCTATAGCCTTCTCAACAAATCCATTTTGTGTGTTGCCTGCAATCACTACATTCCTAAGATAACATTTCTTTTGCACATTTGCAACATGCTTCCACAGTCTGCATACATGTGATCTAGGACATTTGCAGCTACATCATCTAAAGGAACTCGGCTTTCCTATATTCTTTGATGTATGTGTACGCCCTTCTCCAATGCTCCCATATTCGCATAGGTCGTCAGTATGCTAATAAAGGTTGTGGAATTCATTTTACACCTGCGAATTACATGTGCTTGAATATTTCTAAAGATGGTTCAATAAATTCATTCTATGTAATCATGTAACCATTGCATTCCAAGAGATAACATTTTATCAACTAATCCCATGAAATTAGCTTTTGCAACCCATTAACAAATTAAAATAATGATAATTTGAACTGCATATATCTCTAACTCATTTTCTTTCAACTATTTCCACAAAACTAAATTATTTTTTTATGAAAATTTCCAAATAAAATCCACATGAATGATAATATAAAGAATAATATATACTTTTTATATGGAAAACATATTGTCAAAAATCTCAAACTATACATATTGGAAATCTTAACATTTTAAACCAAATTCTTTCCAAGTTTCTTTTATACATGTTATATAATTTATCAAATTCTCTACTTGTGCGATGTTGACATATCAATAATTATTGTATGTCAATCACATCACATGTTGACTTGTTTCACTTAACCTACATTATAATTTTGCATAAAATATCATACTTGAAGGAACCAAGTCAATGTTACTCATAATGCATTGGATCTTTTGCATTGTACTTGAACTACTAATCCCATGACCATTGATGAGACTAAAGGAAAGCCTAGGTCAATAACTCTAGATGTTAACATTGTCATGGATGAGGTTCCTTATTTGAATAAAGTAGATTTGAAATTATTCTCCAAAGATTCCGTAAGTAGACAAGTTGGTTCCTAGATCAAAACAATTATAAATTGATTTTTTTTATTATGATGCTAGTCTAGACAAAAGCCCCCTACCCAATTTGTTTCACATTGCCAGGAACTATTATTTCAAGTTACAAGAAGCTAATTAAGGCAAGGAGTACAAATGTTGATCACTGTTATGTCAAAAAATGTCTTCTTGGATATTTTCTCCTAGGTTTAGCTCCCGACTCCCTTGTTTTGTATCATACATGTTAATTTTGATGCCCCGAAGAAAATGGCCTAAAACCCATGTCAAATGGGGCATGAAGGACACTGTGGCATCTGATCCTACCTTGAAAAAGGACTTGTGGACATGGGAGCTAGTGCCCTTTTCTTTCCCTATTTCAGGTAGGTCCCAAATTTGAATGCCAGTTTGGTGACCATTAATTATGTCCCATGCTGACATCTTAAGTTTGAATTATGAAATTCTTAGTGGGAATGTGTTTAGTTGCATATATAAGCATGTTTAGGCTTTCATTTACAAACTAGAAGCTAACTAGAAGATGATTATGAACTTTTGGCAAACATATAATTATAGAGCATTCAAGATATTCATTATTGTAGAGCAAAGCATTGTTATTGTGTTTTTGGTTGTAGATTTAGCTTCATCTTCTCATGTGTTAAAGATCCTTCATCTATGTGAGGTATATACCTCCGAAGTGATATCTATTTGTGTTTGAATCATTTATCAATTTGTTTTTCCTCTATCCAGCATGGATACGCACTCTTTATCTGACAACGGTGTTTGAAACACTTCAATGTCTCTTCGAGGCTTGATTGAGGCAAGCCTCTAAACACCACAACCCCCAACCACTCTCCTTGTGATTGTAGGTTATAGGTATTGCATCTTGACAGAGTGGAGTTGCAGGGAATAGTAACACAATGTGCAGATTCTAGATCTCTGAAGAAAAAGACTGCTTGGACTCAGGTGCCAATGCCAATGTCCTCCAAATTTCAACACATAGAAATCATTTGGATAGCGACAATCACCATCTAAAGGGGTTCTAATATCCTAAAAATTACCTTACCTTGGACTCAGGCTCAAGTGCCAGTGTCCTTTGCATATCCCGAGACAGAAATGAAAAGTACAGTGATCATCAGTGTCGAAAGGAGATCAGGATTCCACAAAGAAAATACCACCTTGGATAGGGGCATTAATGCCAGTGTCCCTAAGCATTCCACATCCTGAACTTCAAAAAATAGTCAATTGTTAATCTCTACCTACTACCTTAGTCTGCAAGAATTTGTCGTAATTCATCATTTTACTTTCTGTCTTGAATAATTACGGTTTTAAGGGCATTTGAGAATTAAATTGATACCTTAATTGACAAACTCTAAATTTCCACATCATTCCAAGTGATAGTCTAACCTAGAGGTGAATTCTCTTGCAAAAGTGTGATTTAACTCGGTTGATATGTCCTTGAATGTTTGTTGAGAAAGGAGGATTTAACCCTTTTATCATTTTCCCCCTTTTTCATACTAAACATTTTGGTGAACCCATGTTTATTTGTATTTTGCACCTCGCTAAGTGTTGTACTCTAGATTTTCATTCATTCATCTTATTGTATTTGAAAATTTACAAAAAAAAATCATATTTGAAAATTTACTAAACATTTTAAAATTTACAAAAAAAATTTGAAAATTTTGAAAAAATTTGAAAATTTTGAAAAAATTTGAAAAAATTGGCATCTTAGGCTTGCATTTGGCATAATTCACATTAATTTAATTTAATTTAATTTAATTTCTATTATTTTCATTAGATTTGATTTAAATTGTAGCAATTCACCTTATTTTATTCACTTCCATTGCATTTTCATGCTTAAATTGTCAAAAATTGCTTGAAATTGTGCATTTTTCATAAAAACCTAGTTTTGTATTAGCTAGGGTTTGTAGTCAAAATATTGTTTAAGATTTTACTACTCTTTTAAACACTCATTTAAGACTAATTTATAATTGCAGTGTTGCGTCATAGTGTCCTTTTTGCAAAAATTCATGTCTAGGGTTTGAAAGCCTTGCATTTTCTCTAGATTTGGCCTTGTCGTCTCTCTAGAATTACATTATAGGAATGTTGTGAAGGATATTGTTGCATTATTGGATTGATATTGAGCTTATTATTCACTTCTCCTCTTAACATTCTTCACAACACCTTTTCTTTTAGTCATTTGCATTGAAAAATTGTGAAAAAAGTGAAAAATCAAGCATTTTTAGATCATAAGCATACATAGTTTTGCATTTATTCCTTTCCATAAGCATTGAAAATCTTTTAAAATCTGATCTCGCATTCATACATACATTTCTCATTTAAAAATTCCATGTTATTCTACATTTTTTCTTCAAAACATGCATATTTTACACAAAAACAAGGTCATGGAGGAATCTTGTTATTCATCTTTGGAAGCTCTATTCACATACATCATAGATGTTGATAACTTTTACAAATTCACTGATAAATATACTCAATTCCTACAATAAATTACACACATCCATGATATTGATCTCCCTGTGAGTTCTAAATATGAAATTCTATGTTGCATATCTAATTTTGAATGTTTTACCACTCATGGGTATCTATCCTTCAATCTTGGAAAACCTCACCAATTCATCTCTACAAAAGACAATGATAAATACATCCCTCCTTCTCTCCCTACATTTCATGATGACATAATGACATACTTTTTGAGACCTATGAGACTGATATAGCCCTGGGCGATCCATCTAATAAAAAGACTTCTACCAACATGAACTCACCTAGTGAAGATATTTTGGCACAAGAAGATGACATCATTAAGACATTCCTTAATAGCACTCTACCATCCCTTCCTATTCTCCCAGGCTTGGATGAAGTATTGGATCCCTTTGTGAACATTTACTTCAACCTATTGATACTTAAAATTCATCACCCGATCTTCAAACACTTCTCAACTACATTTTAAACAAAGAAATAGATTATACACCTTTACTTGTATCCCCACATACTCTAGACAATAATGAAAACTCACAAACATCGAAGAACAAATTGTTCCTTACAACCAAGTTATCTAAAAAACATATATATCGACTGAAATGGGCACCTTTCGAGTTCCTTCACAACCTCACTCGACTGGAATGGGTATTGTTAAAGCTCCTACATCACCCTATTTAATTGACATAGAAAATTGTGACACTCCTTCTATGCCATCATTAATAGATACCTTTCCTACAATGGTCCCCTCACAAGCTCATTAAAATCTGGAAAGGAGAAGAAGAGATAAATCTTTAACCATTAAAGTAAAGACCAAGATCTAGGACAACCACTAGTTTAGTTGTACCTACAAGTGAGTATTTCTAACCCTTTACCTCTTGTATTGTGTTTCCCCCGTGATGCGTTATGTGTTGTTTAGGCCTCCTTGGATGCCCCTTGATACTCTTGTAAGGTCAAGGATACTGGGAGACCGCCTCTATTGTGACCCTTTTTCTATTTGTATCATCATTCTTTTATATTGCTCCTCTCCTCTATTTTCATTATTGTGTGTTGTGTCCTAGGGGCATAGCATTGCGGTTGGTGTCCTGGGGGCACCTTCCTATGTGATGACACTAAGACACTTGTTTCTCCTCTCTTGATTTATTGTTTACCTTCCTCTAGTGGTTCTATCTAGCTGGTGGATGATGAAAAATAAATAAGACTGATACAAACCACATGTCCCTTTAGCGAGTAAGCAAAAATGGACCTAGTCCATACATGACAATGGGGTTGATCTATATTATCTGACGCTTGGCTAGTAGAATCACTCCATGTGATATTTTGATGATGTCTTATCACACTAACAAACCATTACAATATTTCTACTACGTGCACTTTGTTTATCTTGGATCTCGCCTTGCTTACACTCAGTTCTGAGATCTCTGCAGTATAACCCCACGGTTATACTCAGTTTTTGAATCCATAGTATAACATTGTCTCTTGATGTGATTATGTTTATGCTTTGCTTTTGATCATGTACTGTGGATATTATCTTATGGAAATATTTCTAACCTCTTTTCTTGCAGGAAATTGTGTGTTTGTTGGAACATTCAGCGATTGTAAAGTGCATGTCACTTCTGGGGGGCATGGGCTTTGCGAAAGATCTTGTTCCCTTGTGTGTTTTCTCTCTACATTAATGTGCTTGATATCAATACATGATGTCAACCACCTTAAGGTGGGTGCATATATAAGGTAAGTTGTCTGATGATTTTGATATTGATAAAGTGTGTTTGCATACATTGATCTACTGCGTATACCTCTTTTGCACTATAAGGAATCTCCATGAAGTGGGTGGAGTTGTATATTTTTTAGCACATGCTTCCTTTTCACTGTAAGGCATCTCCATGACACGTATGGGGTTGCATTTTGAAAGCCCTCTGGGGAGGTGGAGATTGTGTATCTCTTGAGCTAGTGCACATCCTTTTTATTCTAAAAGTCCTTCGAGTAGGTAGGGTTGGATATGAGACTATCCTCCCTTAAGCATGTCTTTGGTGGTTGTTTTGGCATAAGCCCAACTATTAGGTATGCCTGTAATGTGCCTGAGATGGTGGTGAACCTAGAAATAGGCTCTTTCCATCACTTGTTTGCCATGTTTTCTCCATGTCTTCCATGTGTATTTTCCTTCTTGTATGGTGTGTTTATTCCCAAGCAAAGTCTAAAGACATGTGGTGATAAGTCCCTCCTATGCTTTGGGATTTGTATGGCATGTTTGTTCTCAAGTGTAGTCTAAAGACGTGTGGTGATGAGTCACTCCTACACTTTGAGATTTGGATTGCATGTTGGTTGCCCCATATGCAATCTAAAGATGTGTGGCGATGAGTCCCTCCTACATTTTGGGTGGTGTGTTTACTTTTCATGTACTTGCATTTACATTTATATATATGAAAATGAAAAAGAAATAATCACTGCATTCATTGTATTCATCATGTTTTGTGTGTCTTCAATATTGCCTTCTCTGTGTTTTATGTGACTATTACTATCTTCTTTGTGTTTTACGTGCTTGTTACTTTTTTCATTGTGATTGGCGTGTTTGTAATGTGTTTTCTCTAATGTCTACCTGAGACTCAGGGTTAGAAATAGTCTCTCAATCTTTGTGTATGCATTAGCTTCAAGTGCTTGGCATGTTTGTTGTGTTTTGATCATATTTTAATGCATGTATGGGCCTTTCATTTATACATACATTAAACTGGGGGTTAAATGTTATGTCAAAAAATGTCTTCCTAGACTTTTTCCTTCTAGCGTCAGCTCCCGGGTCTCTTGTTTTGCATCATACATGTTAATTTTGACTCCCGGAAGAAAATGGCCTGAAACCCATGTCACATGAGGCATGAAGGACATTGTGGCATCTGATCCTACCTTGAAAAAGGACTTGTGGACATGGGCACTAGCACCCTTTTCCTACCCTATTTCAAGCAGGTCCTAAATTTGAATGTCAGTTTGGTGACCGTTAATTAGGTCCCATCCTAACATCTTAAGTTTGAATTATGAAATTCTTAGTGGGAATGTGTTTAGTTGCATATATAAGCATGTTTAGGGTTTCATTTGCAAAATAGAAGCTAACTAGAAGATGATTATGAACTTTCGGCAAACTTATGATTGTAGAGCATTCAAGATATTCATTGTTGTAGAGCAGAGCATTGTTATTGTGTTTGTGGTTGCAGATTTAGCTTCATCTTCTCATGTGTTGAAGAGCCTTCATCTATGTGAGATCTACACCTCTAAGGTGATATCTATTTGTGTTTGAATCATTTATCATTTTGTTTTTCTTCTATCTTGTAGGGATACACACTCTTTATTTGACAACAGTGTTCAGAAGTCTTGAATGTCTCTCCAAGACTTGACTAAGGTAAGCCTCTAAACACCACAACCCCCAACCACTCTTCTTGTGATTGCAGGTTATAGGTATCACATCTTGATGGAATGGAGTTGCAGGGAATAGTAACATAGTGTGCAGATTCTGAATCTCTAAAGAAAAAGACTACTCAGACTCAGGTGCCAATTCTAGTGTCCTTCGAGGTTGAAAACATAGAAATCATTTGGACAGTGACAATTAGCATCTAAAGAGTTTTTGATATCTTGAAAATCACCCTACCTTGAACTCAGGCTTGTGTGCCAGTGTCCTCCATATATCCTGGGATAGAAACAAAAAGTACAGTGATCATCAGTGTGAAAAGGAGATCAAGATTCCACAAAGAAAATACCACATTGGACAGGGGCACTAATGCCAATGTCCCTGAGCATTCCACATCCTGAAATTCAAAAAATGATCATTTGTTAAACTAGATGCCTACTACTTTAGTCTGCAAGCATTTTTCATAATTCATCATTTTACTTAAGTTGTTTTTCATAATTAGGGTTTTAAGGGTATTTGAGCATTAAATTGATACATTAATTGACAAACTCTAAATTTCCACACTATTCCAAGTGATAGCCTAACCTATAGGTGAATCCTCTTGCAAAAGTGTGATTCAACTCGGTTGATATGTCCTTGAATGTTTGTTGAGAAAGGAGGATTTAACCCTTTTATCGTTTTCCCCATTTTTCATACTAAAGAATCACAAATCTTCTTTCTCAGCTAATCAACAATTATTTTAAATACTTATAGAGTTTTCCACTCATTACCTTTCTTTAGGGTCACAATGTGCCCTTTCTTCGTTATTCCATAATTATTCATATCAACATCATAATTGTCTACAATAATTGTAATTGTTATTATCCATCTTCTAGGGCATAGGTGAAATAAGCCCCTTTGGTGGTATCCTGTATATAAATCCTCTTGTAGTAGAGATATCACACAAAACCATAACACATATTATGATTGCACTCAATGAACCACTATGAGGTGTTATTCCCACTGAATTTGGTAATATACACAAATTACTAGCAACTTTATTTATTGCATCTGAATCCTTGTGTAGCTTTATTCCCACTCAACCTATTGTATATACATTCCACTATCAATTTATGTGAATACATCAACTCCAATCCTATCAGAAAAGAGTTGCAAGCTCAAGGTTAATTCTACTATGTCAGATGCTCTTCTAATGGAACCTGTAAATTTTGAAGGCATGGTCTGATATTGAAAAAAAAAACTTTAGTTTGTTGACATAGGATAGTGATTTTTTTTTTATGGTAGATCCCCAACAAATATTTAGATTATCTTTAAAGTTATAGAAAAAAAGAAACCTCAAGGTCAATAATGAACAAAAAATTCTACTTTAGAAATTGCAATTTTTTTAATGCCTATTACATCCAATATTCCATTGAATACCTGCAACATGTAAATGCAATTCCATACTACAACATTTTTGTGGATTAAATTTGTATAGTTTTCAATGCAGGCAACTCTTCAACACCTGTTATACTCTATAGCTTCTCATAATTAGAAATTGTCTTTCACTCAAGGCAACTCAATTTTGCAAGACTTGACAACTCCTCAATCTTTGGACAATCACTAATGTACATCTCTGCTAGCTTTGAAAGATTGCATATTTCTGCTATCGATTTCAATCCTTTACAACATTATATTATAGAGTGAGTTCGATTGGTGTTATCATGTAGTTTTCAACATCATTTTGGGTTAGAACCTATTGACATGAAGACTAAAAGCCTAGGTAATTTCAATATGTCCTTTGGCTACCAATAATTTAAGATCACAATTTGTCTTTTAATGTTAAAGCTTACATTTGCATGACATGATTTTTCAATTTGAAGGATGAATAGACCTTAGAGAACATTGTATATACTATATATAGTATTTAGTATTTAGAATGTATATCTTGTTCAACATTGATTTCTTATTATTCAATAAATGTACAATTGTTCATCCTTATTTTCCTAGTTAAAATACATAACATAAGGTTCTAGGAAGTTTTGTCATGGTAATCTCAAGATTTTAACCCTACTCAATCCTTAAATGTACTTAGGTTTAAACTTAGGTTACACTATTACAATTGCTCCCAATTACCATTTCAACACAACCCCTTTGTTATGTTAATGCATTGATTAAAACATATCAATGTAAATTTTATCTTGGTTGCATTCCTCAATTGGCACATTGATTTCTTATGTCAAGTCCCAAGAAATGAAATAGAATGTTGAATGCATTTTTTTGTTTACTTAATGCCAAATGCACACATATATGGCACTCTCAAAATTTAGACTGAAGTCTAGAATTAATTGTATATTTCTTAACATATGTTCAATATATATAATATCTTTTCATCTTGTAGAAATCTCTTGTTCCCCCTTTATCATTGCCTCAATATGCTGTGTCTACAACTCATATAACATCTTTAATACCATAAGAATTTTAGAGACATAAATTGCTCGATAACACATTTCTCTTATTACTATCATTTGGTTAAGTTGGAATTAATATATTAACATTATGGTGAGCCTTTTATCTTAGAATTGGCCCTAATCTATTGGTTATTTGGTGTCTTTGTCTCCTTTATCATTAGGAAATTGCACTATGGTCAAAATGGCATTATCTAAATCCAACAAATCTTATACTGGTCCTTACAATTAGGAATACAACTTCTTCCTATCTACCCCACAATATCTTACAATAGATGGCATAGTAAAATTGATTGCAAGATATGATAAGACTAGTCACTACTTCAATTTCATCATTAACAATGCAAAAAAAATATATCATGTTAAGGAGCTACAAAACAATTTGCAATAATGATGCTTAAGGCATTCTAGCATATTATAGTTATTTTTAAGCTAAAAAACTCTCTTTAAAGGTAGGAACAAGAGGATCAAGTCTTAGACCCTCCCTCTTTTATTATTGACACTCCAACCTACAAAACATAGGAACAAGAGGATCAAATAGCTAGCTAAAGATATAGTGAAGAGTGAGAAGAAATTAGAGTGTTATGGAAATGTGGAACAAGTGTCATTTTAGAGAAAATGAGCTATTAAATTGGGATTAAATACCTTTATGGATCTATTCTAGCTCTTCATGGATCTATTCTAGCTCTTCGTTGAGGCATAAATGGGAGTCCTACAAAATAAAACTATTTAATAAGAAGTTGTAGTAGAAGATATCTTCTTTCACTATAACACGGTCCATTAGAAATAACCAAGGATGTTTATGAATTTTGAAACCATTTAGGGATGAAAATATATTTTCATCCTAGAATATGGAGAACGAAACCTAAAAACTTGGATTCATTATTGATTTATTAATTTCAGTCTCTTTTTTCCATAAATCAAGGATTCTCTAGAGGAGCTAGTGTATCTTGTTAAGACTATTTCAAGTGAAATCCACTAAAAAATTGAAATCTTTCATGTTTGGCATATAGGTGGTATTGATCAAGAGATTTCTTGAAGTAAATTTTTTTTCCATTAAATAACTCATTGAATTGGTGGTCTGGAAAGCCATATTTCAATAGAAATCAAATAAGGATAAAAAAGAACTCACAATGTTGTTTGTAGATGAAGAACTTTAAAGAAGAGCTCAAACATAGTGAAGGTGTTACAAGGGTTTATCTCAAGAGAGTGAAGTTCTTACATACAACACAAGGGACATATTTTATCGTATTTGAGAACATCCAAGAAATTAGGAACACCATTCTTATAAGTAGCTAGCTTCTTGATTTTGCCCTCATCTTGGAGGAAGTAACCGGTAGTAGTCATGATGTTAGTGTCGGAAGTGATGGCCTCAATGGTCTTGGACTTGTCTTCCTATAATATCTCAAGCTTGTTGATCTAACTTTGCACTTTCTGCATTTGTTAGATGAGCTATTGTTTGGACTAGGGTGTACCTTGCCAAATATTAGATAAATTTGTCATCTAAGATATAAATCTTTTGAGTGGCTAGTTTGAGCAGAGAACAAGAGTTATTAAATATTACAGT
This sequence comes from Cunninghamia lanceolata, assembly GCA_027924645.1. Lineage (NCBI taxonomy): Eukaryota > Viridiplantae > Streptophyta > Pinopsida > Cupressales > Cupressaceae > Cunninghamia > Cunninghamia lanceolata. The sequence goes on along the minus strand of BSBN01000287.1, from coordinate 6,431,320 downwards.
ATAGCATTCCTTCCATAAGTGATTGACAATTAGCTACCTATCATAATCAGAGATCACATTGTCATTAATAATAAACCCCTGCATAATTATTTTTCAGTAGAACTTACTATCAAAAATGGCTAGAAGGTCTTTGTGACTAGAAATCTAGGAAAATTCCAGGTCTGGAGGAGTAGGGGCAGAGGATAGGCTAGAGCTGGAGAAAATAGAACCTATCACCAAGTGCCAGCTTGAAGTGTAGCAATTTCCATGCTAAGAATTGGGTAGTGGCATTTACCTTAGACTGCCAGAGAGCAACACTAAGCTTGGTTATGTTGGAGTATGCAAGACACTGAGTGGGGGGGTGTATCAATGTCTTATAAAACAAACTTGTTTTTGGCAACACCTAGTCAACTTTTACCAACTGTGAACCTCAACCTTGAATGGTAAAGCAAAACATTCATTTAAGAATTAGGATGAACTACCAAACCAACTCGTGAGCATGAAAAGACAGAACAACTATTTGTGAACTATGAGGAATCATTTGAACCATTCATGAAGACAAACAAAAGAGGCGGATTGTTACTTCATTGGACTGAGATGAGCATCAAAGTATTATGCATTTGTAGCATCATATAACAGTTAAATTATGAAATAATGAACCAAAACTCATGAGCAGAACAAGTAACCATAACACAAAGATTGTCTTGAGTGGAAAACCCTTTGGGGCATAAAAACCACTCGAAAAATGCCTCACTAGATTATTTAATGAATCTCACTAATTACAGGCCTCATTGGCTACCAAATGCCTCAATAGCAAAGCCTCACTGGCAAAGGTCATTTCTTGTCTCACTGACTTGACCTTTCAATACATGTTTCAATCATAAAAAAACAAATACAGAGGGACACTCTATTTCACTAATCCTCAATCTCTGATTTAATATCAATGATAATGCATTCTCAACATTACATTAGGTGTATACATAACCATGCACACAATTTCTATTCAAAGCCCTTTTTATACATCTCATAATTTGTAACAACATTTCCTTCTGTATGTGTAGGAATAACCAATTCAGGAAGTTTTCTTAACTGTCAGAACAGTTAGGTTGAAAGACCTTATGAGTTCATTGAAACACCAAAGTCAAAAATGTTTTGTTAAAACCCTAACCAGGGTCATAAACCCAAATCTCTATCATGATATCATATGAAAATATTGTCGACTAAAAGAACATCTGCAATCAGTTATAACTATTTTTGAAATACTTTTGAAACACCATAAACCATATTCTCTGTCAAAGAAATTTCTTTCAGTTTGAAACCCTAGCTGTCCATGTTATGAGTAATAATAAATAATGTGTCTCATAAACCTCCTATGAAAGAAATGATGAAGAAAAGAGCACATATAACCGTCACAGCAAAACATACTCGACTAGAAACACTATCTCTATACCAGAAAAATAATACCCATAACAATGGAGAGGAACGATAGCACCTAGAAAGGTGAAATGATGGGTCTGAGACTATTGTCAATGTCCTTGATGCACAACACTTCTTGTCACCTCACAGATTCAACAAACGAACTCCACAAACTATCAAAATACCAAATTCTGCATACCCTTCTATGATGGAGGCCAAACCTCGTGGAGAGGATAACAGATAGTGAAATTAAAATGATTAAACATCATTTTTGCCTTTTGAGCTGAGTGACCAAATGAGCTAGTTAACCCTAAAAGAAATATGTCTTCACCATTTATGCTTTGTCAAAAACTATCTTTACTGGTTACCAAATTAATCCCGAAACATCAATGATGTTCTCTTAATATTTTACAAGGTGTTTAATTGAGCACTAGGAAAAAATGCTTGTGGTCATCAAAAACATATGTCATAAAAAACATATGATATACCATATATTTTAACTTAATACCAAGTCAAATGTTAGACCATCAAGTGCCAAGTCATCAAATATTCTAATGTCAAGGTGCCAAGACAAAAATCAAGACAACAATTATGATGCCAATTACAAAATATGCAAAGTCATATAATGTTTGACATCACTGCCAAATATAAATGCCAAGTGGGACAACAATTCATCACCACCAAGTAAGAAGGAATACCATATCATTATGAAACCAAACTAAACAATATCAAAAAAAGTCAAACCATGTCAACATCAAGATGTGTCTTGCATCAAGGTGCCAAACATGATAGATCCCACCATATATGTCGAACAATAGAATGATAGCATTCTGAGATCAAGCATTATCAGATCAAAGCTGAGATCAAAGCCAAATGAAACCAAGATGAACACAACAAGAACAAGACTAGGAGTATATGCATCAGGTGTATGCCAATTGTATGCTCACATATGATCATGCCAACTTTATGCTCATGTAGGTGCCAACTAATCAGGGAAGATGCCAAATAAAACTGATATCATATACACCAAACAAATATCATGAAGTTTGCCATGAATATGAAAACATGCTATGAGTATGTCAAACTGGATATGAATCCACATGGTATAAAGATGATGTAAACACCTCATAGTACCGTGCCAAGGGCGAATCTACCTGTTAAAAAAACTATCTCAAGGAAACCATATCAGCCATCAAGGAAACCACATGATATCAAGTTGTGGTTTGGACATCAGGGACAACAACTGAGGGTAAGTCAACAAGTTACAATTCCATTTGGCATTTATTTGAAGGATAAGGAGGAGTTGCATGTAAATAGGCTCGAGGGGGAACATAGTCAAGTGACTGCAATTAGGCCAATGCTAATCCTTGAGAAAATTAGAGGGTATGGGGTGGACAAATTTATGCAAAGTTCAAGGAGAATGAGATAGATGATCAGATCAATAACGTCTATTTATTTCTATTAAAGGCCAATAAAAAGACAAGGATTTAATCCCAAGAATTCTAACAAAGTGCTGAGAAATCTCATGCGTTTTTTAAGGTTTGCACACCTTTATGGAAAAGAGGAAAGTCTTAAATCCTTTTTGATAGAATTAGAGGTAGATTTCCCCTTATTCCACCAAAAGGATGAGGTAGATAAATTGGGCGCATGTTTAAGAGAGTGGTCACGCCAGTATATAAACTTGGCCATGCCAATCCATAAAGTTTGCTATAATTTTCCAAGCTTTCCACATAATTATAAGAGGTAGAGAAGCTTTAATTTTGAAGCGCTCGACCATTAGAATCTTGTCTTACATGTTGATAGATCCTTATTTTCCTTTAACAATAGTATAGCTATTTTGTGTCACACAAGGGTTTTTCAAAGTTCATCTCCTGAATAACTTTAGTGATCTATTTAATGTTAAGACAAATCTCTTGGGTCTTTGGGTTAATGATTCCAAGACCTCCATTTTTTAGGTTGAATGTGGGGAAGACACAAGGTGGCTCTAAAGCCTTAGTTACCATCCCACTTAACCCATAAGAACTTATAGATAAGCTTGGTAAGATCCTTATAGTTATTGTTGGAGTACAACCAATAAGAGAAGTAAACATTAGGATTTCACAATAGTATTAGGCATGTAACCTAATTTAAAATTTAATAATAAAAGAAAAAATTTGACACTTTGAAGTTTGTGATATGATTTAGCGAAATCATACCTTTTCACAAATTAGCCTCTCTATACTTTTTAGCCCTTTCATTCTTTATATATAAGTTACAAGATGTGTTCAAATATAATCATATATAATTTTGATTAATCATATATATAATTTTTTAGTTTGGACACAACAATTAAAATATATAAATTAATATTTAAAATTTAAAAATATTAATAAATTAAGGAAAACCTAAAGGGAATTTAAACAAAGTAAAGAAGCTAAAATTTTAAAAGTTCGAGTATTTAAATATATCTACTAAAACTTCTCGATGGTTTTAAGGGAGCGAATATTTAGGTATTTTAATGTCCTAAATTTAGGTGGCTTGGTGTAATTTTGAATAGTTCATTATATTTCCTCTAGAAAGCATAGGATAAAATTTCTTCTTCTATTCAGCATTCCACACTTTAGTAAGTTTGTTGTTTGAATTAACCTCTAAATACAAGCCATTCAACTGATATTTGAATAAACCTTTAACCACCACCAATAAGATGAGATAACGAGTGTTTTCCATTCAATAGGTCCCTAATGGTTGTGTTTTACTTGTTTCTTCTAACTAGAGATGCCCTCTTATATAGTACATGTTTTGATTATTAATTGAGTGTCTTGGTCAAATTTTGTGTATGTAGTATTTGTATTGTACGCAACACTTTGTAGTTGTATAAAAGTATATTGTGATAATAATAAAACATTGAACATTCAAATACAATCAATAAACTAGTATAGCACAAAAAAATCACCCCTATGATTTCATAATGAATTTTAAAAACAAGTGAAAGAATCTAAAAGTTCTATAAAATGGTTGAAAGAAAACTATTTATAACCTTGTTTACCAAGTCCTGAATATAATAACTTTACCAAAAAGAATTGTAAACTATTTAATGGTTAGGGTTGGGGTAAGAATTAGGGTTACAGTTATAGTTAGAATTATGGTTAGAATTAGAATTAATGTTAGGTTTAGGGTAAGAATTAGGTTTAGAATTAGAGTTAGGGTTGGAATTATGGTTAGAATTAAGGTTAGGGTTAGGGTTAGAATTAGAATTAATGTTAAGGTTAGGGTTAGTGTTAGGGTTAGAATTAGGGTTAGGGTTATAACTAGGGTTAGAATCAAAATTAAGGTTAGGGTTAGCATTAAAATTAGGGTTGGGATTAGATTTATAGTTAGGATTAGGATTAGAATTACAATTAGAATTAGGGTTAGGGTTAGGGTTAGAATTAGGCTTAGGGTTAGAATTAGGATTAGGGTTAGGGTTAGGGTAAGAATTGGGTTAAAAGGGGGGAAATTACTCTATCCTCTTCAAGGAAGAGCACCAGATAGAGAAAAAACAAGACACAACTAGAGATTGCTATGGACATTCACACAACCATTGATAATGCACTAAAGAAGAGGAGAGTGGAATGCTCTCCTCAGGAGAAATGAGAGTCCTAACATGGAATGTTAGGGGCATCAATGCCCCTAACAAAATAAGTCTCATCAAATTCCAAATTGATGAGGCAAAGTAGACGTAGTATTTATACAAGAAATAAAACTCTTAGCTGAACAAGGGGAAAAGATATTTAGCAAATGGAAAAATTGGGAGACCTCAACTTCTCCAATGAGTGGGGTGTCTGGAGGGCTAGCTATCCTATAGAAAAGACATCTTCCATGACTAGAGATTATAGGGACAAGAGAGAACTGGATGTTAAGTAAGTTCCCTAAACTTCTAGATTCAAGGGAATTGTGGATTCTATGTATGTATGGACCCATGGGCACAACTCAAAAACAGACTCTCTAGAATCATACCAGCCAAGTCTTAAATCTAATCAAGAATAAAAAGATCATTTTAGCTGGAGACTTCAATGCAGTAATGGAAGAGTAAAAAAAATGGGGGTATCACACACCCATCAAGAATGCAAATGGAGTTCAAAAACTTTATTGAGAACAATAATTTTATAGATTGTTGTCTCAAAAATAGGAAATACACATGGACAAACAAAAGGAAAGATTTCATGAAGATAGCAAAAAGGTTAGACAAATTCCTCATATCAAGCCAATGCTTAGAGGATAGGCTAGAATGCTCAACAAAAAAATTGGCTTTTACAGTGTCTGATCATTTTCTAATTTTCCTAAAGATAGGTAAGGAAGGGGGACCTAGGAATAGTAAATTCAAATTTTAGGACATATGGCTTAGGGATCCACATTTTTACCCCCATCGAGAATTCAAATGGACTTCAAAAACTTTATTGAGAACAATAATTTTATAGATTGTTGTCTCAAAAATAGGAAATACACATGGACACACAGAAGGAAATATTTCATGAAGATAGAAAAAAAGTTAGACAAATTCCTCATATCAAGCTAATGCTTAGAGGATAGGCTAGAATGCTCAATAAAAAACTTGGCTTTTACAGTGTCTAATCATTTTCTAGTTTTCTTATTAAAGATAGGTAAGGAAGGGGGACCTAGGAATAGTAAATTCAAATTTTAGGACATGTGGCTTAGGGATCCACATTTTTACCCTTGATTCAGGAATGGTGGCAAGCTACACCATTTGTGAAAGGATCAAGAATGTTTTAGTTAGCTTCTAAATTAAAATTTGTGAAGCTAAAAATCACAAAATGTAATCGAATTCACTTTAAGAACATCTTTAAAGAAAAGTCTAGGTTATTGCAGGTGATCAACAATAATGCGGCTAAAATCATTCAATTAGGCATGGATGGGGAAAGGTATGAAACTGAGATGGCACTGAAAGAGGAACTTGAAGAGATTTTGTTGAGAGAAGAGGCTTTCTGGTGGCATAAATCAAGAGAATCATGGTTAAAAGAGGGGGAAAGAAATACAACCTTTTTCCATCTATGTACCAAAATAATAAGAGCCTGTAATTTAATCTAAACTATAAGTATGACTGATGGAACAATGATGAATAATATGGTAGAGATTAGAGAGGAGGTGAAGGAATTCTTTAAAGCATTACTGACAAAGGAAAATATATAACTCCAATGGGAAGATCACGAATTCAAAATACCCAAACTGGTATCAGATGAGGAAAATAAATAGATTATGAAGGAATATACTCTAGAGGAAGTCAAGGTGGTCATTTTTTCTATGCAAATAGATAAAGCTCTAGGACCATATGGATGGTTGGGTAACTTCTTCCAAAATTGCTAGGAAATAGTGGGCAGAGATGTTTTTCTGGTAGTCAAAGAATCAATAAAATTTACCAATGTTCTCAAAGAATTGAAAAATACTAACATCATGCTTATTCCGAAGGTTAACACACCTCTTTCATTTGATGAAACTAGACCAATCTCCCTTTGCAATTATGTCTACAATTTTTTTACTACGGTAGTAGTGATCAGGTTGGCAAGCATTCTTCTGGATATAATTGTTAAGGAACAGGGCAGATTTGTCTTGAGAAATGACACGATAGAATGGGTGATCATCACCCATGAAATCCTTCATTCTATTAACGATAGCAGAGACCTTGGGATGCTTATAAAATTAGACATGGCTAAAGCATATGATAGGGTAAATTGGGACTTCCGTTTACACATCTTGGAGAAATTAGGGTTCTCAAAATAACAGAGGAAATGGATTTCAGCATGCATCACAGACACTAAGTTTTCAGTCCTAATTAATGGGATGGAGACAAAATAATTTAAATCTACTAAGGGCTTAAGACAAGGGGATCCCCTCTCCACATACTTATTTATTCTAATGATGGAGGCTTTGACATGGGCAATCAGAGAGGCCAACCATAAAAATTGGTGGAAAGGAATTCAGTTGAGGAATACGAAGGATAACTTCACTCATGCTCTCTTTGCATTTGATGCCATACTTTTTAGTCAAGCAACACAGAGGGAATCCCAAACAATCAAAGGTACAATTGATAGTTACTGTAGGGTATTAGGACAACTTGTGAATACCAAGGAATCCAATATTTTCTTATTCAACTCAGACATTGCCTTTAAAGCAGACATCTCCAAGCTCTTCAACTTCAAAGTGGAACTTCTTCCAAGTAGGTATCTTGGGATTCCACTTTTCAATGTTAAGCATAGAAAATATTTTTTGAAGGAGGTGGTGGTAAAGTTAAAAATAGAATAGGGACATTGAAATGGAAATGGCTAACCTTGGAAAGAAGATTAATGTTGATAAAGGCAGAGTTGACAACTATTCCAACATGCATGATGTCCACCCTCCATACTCCAAAAGGTATAATTTCAGATATCCAAAAAATATGTAGAAAATTCTTATGCAAAGGAGCTACTGACAAAAATAAAATACATTTGATTTCATGGGAGAAGATTTGTAAGCCAAAACACATGGGGGAGTAGGTATCATAAATCAGAATCTACAAATTCAAGCCCTAGGAGCTAAGCTAGCATGGAACATGTACAAGAGACCACATTCCAAATGGGCCAGGTTGATGTAGTCAAAGTATCTAGATAATAATGAGAGGGAGAGAATATTGACAGTTAAAAATCCTCCATTTCAATCATCCATATGGATTTTTATTGTATGAAGTAGGGAGGTTCTACTACCTAACCTCACATGGACAATTCACAATGGAGCGAAGGCTAATTTTTGGCAAGACTCATGGAATGGATGGCCAAAACTCTCCTCAAGAGAAGAATTGAAGGATGCTAGGAGATTTCTAGAACAACATTGGGGATATAAGGTGAAATACTATTGTTCCTCATATCCAAGTGCTTTACCATGTAAAGTGATATGGAAAAGTTTTGAGAACTGTGACTTTCCCCTTGATCAAAAGAATATGCTTCAAGGCATTCTAGAATCAAGGACTATTTTTCTATCAAGACAAGAGGATGAAATTTGACTGGCCAACACACATTTGTTGCAATGATGTAGCACTACCAAAGGCCCTAGGAGCTTTCACATGGCTAGCTTTGTAAAATAGAATTCTCACCAGGGTTAGACTACATAAATTATCCTTAGGGACAAGATTCAAGTGTGTTCTATGTGGAGAAGAAGAGGAGAGTACTGACCATCTTCTACTTCATTGCTTTTTTAGTAGGGAGTGCTGGTATTGGCTCCTTAATAGATTTAATTGGGCTACGCCACTACCAAAGACATTACTAGATCTCTTTAAGAGTTGGCCAAATCTGAATTCAGAATCAACATTTGCTTGCTTGTGGGACGTGAGCCCTTCCATGGTGATATGGACCATTTGGAAAGAGAAGAATTTTTCATATCTTTAGGAAAACTTCTTCAAATTTTCATAAGATTTGCAAGGACTTAGATAAATCCATATCAGAAGTGGTTATGGCTAAAATTAGGAAAACAAAAATTCATAATTCTAAATGGACAAGTTGGGATGAGATGATGGTAAAGACATGGAACTTTTTAGAGCCATTATCTAATGGATCAATTGCTAGGGCAGAAGGTTTGAAAGTGGATAGAAGTTTAGTAAAGTGGAGTCCTCCAATCCATTCATTTGCTAAACTAAATTTTGATGGAGCCTGCAGAGGTAATCTAGGTTTCTCAAGTATGAGGTGTTTAATTAGGAACCATGAAGGGAAACTACTTGTGGCCAAATTGACCAAAATCCAAAAAGGAACAAATAATGAAGCAGAGGAATGGGCGCTCCTACATGGACTCTAGTTAGCACTACAATATGAATACATAAATTTATGGATAGAATGGGATTCTCTAAATGTCATAAGGGTGATCAAATCAAAGAGATTTGAAAATTTGTGGGTACAATACATCCTCAGGAAATCATTGGTTCTCATACAGGAATTGGATAGCTTCCAGATCTCACATTTCTATAGGGAAGGAAACATAGTGGTGGATGAGCTAGCGAATATAACAGTTGATCAACCTCGAGAAGTAACGATATTTGACCCACGTTAGGAAACAATACCCTCTTAGTTAATGACATTGATAGATTCCAACAATCAAGGGACAAAGAATAATTAAGTATATGTATGGAATGGATCGTAGATCAAAGCTTTATTAGGAAGTCCTTAATCTACATTTTCTAACTTCCTTGCTCAAGAAATGAGACTAGGGAGTAGATCCAATGAATTTCAGTCTCTTGGTTTAGGGGTTGATAGGGGTTAGGTCTCAGATGCGTAGCAAAAGGAACTCATTCAAAAATTAAAGCTAGGATCGTGGTAGGATTTTTATTAGTCTCGTTTCCCAAAGAAGGACAAGACATAAATAAGGATGGGACATATGCATAAGGGAGCTATAAATAGTATTATGTGCCAAGTATGGAAAGGATCCTCATCCTTCATAGCTTGATTGAGAATTTAATTTTAGTGACGCCATCCTAGGGTTGATAGGACAACAACAGTGGAGGAGTTATATTTCAAGCCGTCACACACATTATTACTCAATCCAACAATGTAGCCACCGTTCTGCTTGTTGCACTTAGTCTTCTAGTGGTGTCCCTCTATCTGTTTCATTTCCTCATGACCTTTTTTCTTGCAGGTTCATTGATGGGGAACAAGAGCATAAATCAATACCTCATGTTTCTAGTATTACCATGTGAGACAAAGATTAGAGGCAGAGTCAAGATCACCAATCTAAACTAGATCTTTGACACAGATTGCATGATGGTGCAATTTTCTATAAGAAACATCTGTGGCCAGAAATGGTTACAAGCCTCAAATGACAGAATTCTACACTGGTCAGACCTAGTTTCCACGCTCTTCTCTAACATTATGGACATTGTCCAGGATGGACACTATGTACATGTGATAGCCATTGGTCTGGTCTTTGACTATCTCTATAATTTGGATAGGTGGAGATAGGCGTTATAGGGATATGACTTAACCAAGGGAGAGGCTATGGTGGGAGGCCTCTTCCCAATAAGAACCCTGAGAACTTCATCAGCTACTAAGTGTGTATACAAGGAAATACAGAAGGGACTAGGTTGTAGTTGCATAGGCAGTCTGGATAGGGCCCTCTCCATAGACATAGTCATAATTTTTCTAAGCAAAAGATAGCAAGGTGCAGAGACACACGTTCATTTAAATTTGGTTTCTCAAGACGTATGCCCCAGATTGGGCACCTCACCTTCCTAGAGGAATAGTAAATGATGATGCAGTAACACCTCTGGATGATGAAGATGACCCTAAGAGCTTGTGTGTGCCGGACATGACTGGGAGAAACTATGTCTTGGAGTTGACGGAATTGCAAGGCGAGGGACAATCGACCAAGATGAGGGAGAGTGATGACCAGTAACAAGGGGTCATTCTCCTTCCCCCACTTGATTGACATTCCTAGGTGATATTGCATAGCCTTTTTTCTTCTTGGTCATTTATGTTATTTAGACTCTTTCTGATGTTTTGATTTTCTTATGGTTAATAGTTTAAGGCCATTATAGGGCCTGGCATGTATGTTTTTTGGGCTATGTTAGATCTAGAGCAGAGCATTCACTAGATGGATGTGATACACCACATGTAACTGTTAATTTTTTATTAATATTTGTCTAGGTGGTTTATCGCCTTTTAACAAAAAAAAAAAAAGAATTAGGGTTATAATTATGGTTAGGATTATAATTAAGAAATCTCAAATTATGTAAGATGCAAAAATGGTATCATAAATCTATATTGTAGATTTCATGTAAGATTTTTTACAATATTCGTTGAACACACATTTATAAGGCATACTTTAGAAAGCCTTGTTTTAATAAGAGAGTCGAATTGCAAGTATTAGCTTCCATCCTTTTAAAATTATGCTTTAGAATTAAAAGGATCATCTAATAAAATCATGATGATATATTACAAATAATAGTTACACTATGCATATGAAAATGGCCAAAACATACAAAGAACAATTACATTATGCATATCAATTTATATAAATATTACTATTTAGTGGCAAGCCTATAAATACTTGTGCCTATTTATCATTTTATAGCACCTTTGGTTCTTTTACTAGTTTATTACTATGAGCATCTTCTTGAAAACCTAAAAAATAAACAATACACAATGAGTATAATCCATCACACTTTAAAAATATGAATTAACCACAACATTCTTGATAAGGGGGTGAGTGCATGTAAATGGGGGCCAAAAGGCAGTCAAAAGTGGCCACATTTTTTCTAAAATTTACAAAAGATAAATTTCAATGAGTAATTTGACATACCTATGCTCAAAATTTGATGATGTGATAAGAATAAGAATAGTAGCACTCTCAGAGTTGTTGCAAGTATGAGGTGAGCCATTGTTGTCATTGATGTCAACATACTCACACTGCATTGACAAGAAGGATTTGATGAGCTTTGTGCTGAGGATATTGAGAAAATTAGCCTCAGTCAGGAACAGTGAAGAACAGTGATGAGAAGAAGGTAAATATACTGTATAGGATGAGAACCGGAGGATGCGGATTAAAGGGTTAGTAGATATGAGTCTTAAGATGCTACAGTTAAGATTTCAGAGGTCCGCATGAAGATCTGAAGGAGTTATGGCTGCCGGTATAGAACCGGGTCCGGCAAGTATCCGGAGGTGACAGAGGATCACAAAAAGGTCCGGTGAGGTCCGGAATTGTATTATCATAATCTGCGGATTGGAAGGAGTGTTTTATATGTCCTTGTGATGTTTCATCCTGATTTGTGTGTAATTTGGAGGTCCGGATGTACCTCCTGCATTATGACAGTGGCGACAGACTGTGTTCTTGAAGTTCCGGATGAGGAAGACAAGAGATCCCAGTAAGCAGAGAAAGTGCGGATGTATCCGGACATTCAGACAGACTTGTGAAGGTTCTTGAATCATGTTTAAGTTGTTTTGTTGGTCCGCATTGATGGTAGAGCCCGGAATTGAAGTTATTCTTCCGGATGAAGTTATTGCTCTGTTTAGCCGACCGGATGAGTTGTTCATCCTGCGAATGTTCTTGTGATAGCCGACCGGATGTGTTATTCATCTTGCGGATACTCCTATGGTTGTTTGCCGACTTAGATGCTTGTTCCTAAGTTGATGTCTTGTATAAATAATGATTTGTGAATTCATTTCAGTGATGTAGCATGTGGATGAGTATGGAGTAGCGAAGAAAGGTGCGAAAGGCAGAGCAGAGATTGTTGGGCTTAATTGGAACTGATCCGGACATGGTAGAGATGTCATTCTCCAGTTCAAGACTGTGATTTTTATCACTCTGTAGACAGTGTGTCTCCTTGTAGGCAGTGGGCCTCTTTGTGAGCAGTGTGCTCGGGCAGTGAGCCCTTATTGGCATGTGCCATTCATTTTTCCTTATTCTTCTAACAGAGAATAATTCTTGGGTTAATCACCCCGTGGTTTTTCCCTTAACCGGGTTTTCCACGTCAAAATCTTGGTGTTCAATGTGTTGATGCTTATCTGCTCTTGTGTTTATGTATTGTGCTTCCATGAATGATTATTTGATATGCTGCTAACTAACAACAGAGAATTAAGTGTTTGAAAGAGAACAAGTTCTATACAACTGATTCACCCCCCCCTCTCAGTTGTATGCCCTAGATCCAACAATTGGTATCAGAGCTGAGTTCCTCTGATAGGAGCTTAACCGCTTGAGGTGATCCAGAATGTCGTCATACAAGAAGGATAGTCCGAAGTTCGATGGAACCAACTTCACTCTCTGGAAAGGTCGCATGAAGTGTCATTTGGAATGTATGGGAAAAGCATACTTGGCTATGATTTCAAAACCATATATACCCCCACAAGGTGGTCCGACAACTCCTGATGAAACCACAGAAGCTGAAAACAATCTGCGGACCAAGGAAGCTCTTCTAAGCGCATTGAATGACTCAGATCTCTCGAATGTCATTGACCTACCAACTGCATATGAGATCCTAACTAAACTGGAACTTCTGTATGAAGGAGATGAGTTTGTCAAAAGTGCAAGGTTGCAAAGTCTGAAAGGGAAATTTGAAAGATTGAAAATGAGAGATGATGAAAACATTACTACCTTTATGCCAAGAGTAAATGAGCTGGTATGTGGAATCAGAAATGCTGGTGGAACTCTAGATGAAAATGAGATTGTCTGCAAAATCCTAAGATCCCTTCCTGCTGTCTACAAAATCAAAGTTGCTGCCATTGATGAATTCAGAGCCCACACAACTGTCACAAGAGAACAATTGGCTGGCAAACTAGCTGCATTTGAAATGACCGAGTTTGGAGATGATCCACCCAAGACTGAGTCTGCTTTTAAAGCCAGTGCCTATGTGAAAGGCAAACAGAGATTTGATCCGGGTGAAAACTCATCAAGGAAAATGTCATGGTATGATCAAGCAAGAAGAGACATGGAAGAAGAAGAAGCAGAAACAGCTCAACTTGAAGCCCTCATTGCAAAGAGACTGCCAAGAGGATCCGGTAAGTATGAAGGAAAACTACCCTTTAAGTGTTTTAACTGCAATAAGATTGGTCATTTTGCCTCAAGATGTCCGGAGAGATCTGCAAGATCTAATACTCACAGACAAAGGTTTCAAAAGAATTGCTATTATGTTCATGAAGAAGATGACAATGAAGGAGTAACAGATGATGAATCAGATCCAGGAAGCAAATCCGGAAATGAGTGGGTGTTTATAGCCATCAAGGAAGAAGATTCCTTGCTCTCTGAATCTGTCAATCACAAAGTTGTTGAAAAAGCCTTGGCTGCTCAAGTGGAAGAAAAGGATGATTGGGTTATTGACAGTGGATGCTCTCACCATATGACTGGTGACAAGAATAAGTTCTTAGATTTGGAAAGATATGAAGGAGGAATGGTAAAGTTTGGTGACAATTCTGCTGGCAGAATCAGAGGTAGGGGAACTATTTCCTTTGATGGTAAGAGCAAAATAGGTAATGTACTATATGTTGAAGGATTGAAGCACAATCTTCTCAGTGTTGGTCAGTTAGTGGACAAAGGCTATGATCTCCGGTTCAAGAATGGAAAATGCAGAATCTTTACAAGCTCCGGAACTGAAATTGCATCCGGTACTCAGACAAGAGGTAACATCTTTCATCTGGTTGGTTCAAATAAAAGTTGTTTGTTTGTTCAAATTGATCAGAGTTGGTTATGGCATAGAAGAATGTGTCATGTAAATTTTGATAACATCATCAAAATTAGCAATACTCAGGCTGTGAGAGATCTTCCAAAGTTGATAAAACCTACAAACAGTGTGTGTAAAGAATGTCAGTTAGGCAAACAAAGCAGAGTCTCTTTTAAAAGCAAAGATCAGTCTTCTACCGGATTGTTGGAATTAGTACATACTGATCTATGTGGTCCGACAAGAATCAAGAGTCTGCAAGGTGATAGATATTTCATGTTGTTAATTGATGATCATTCCCGGATGATGTGGGTTACCTTTCTGAAAGAAAAATCAGAAGCTTTTGAGAAGTTCAAAATCTTCAAAGCTATGGTGGAGAATCAAACCGGATTGAAACTAAAGTGTCTAAGGTCTGATAGAGGTGGTGAATTTACATCTGGTGAATTCATTGACTTTTGTGAGAAACAGGGTATAAGGAGACAATTGTCTGCTCCTAGGACTCCACAGCAGAATGGAGTAGTTGAGAGAAAGAACCGGACCATCCAGGAAGCTGCTAGGACAATGATGTTGGAAGCAAATGTTCCTCAAATGTTTTGGAAAGAAGCTATCAGCACTGCAGTCTACACTCTCAATCGAGTTCAAATCAGAAACAACACCGGTAAGACCCCCTATGAACTTTGGTTTGGCATCACTCCTACTGTGAAATATTTCAGGGTATTTGGTAGCAAGTGTTATATTAAAAGAGATGAAGATCTAGGAAAGTTTGATGCTAGAAGTGATGAAGGAATTTTCTTGGGCTACTCCACTCAAAGCAAAGCATATCGGTGTTACAATAAGAGATTGAGGAAGATGATAGAAAGTACCAATGTAAAGGTTGATGAAGGAATTGAGAAGCCTTCAAGATTTTATGAATTTGATGAAGATGACCAAGATAGTGTTCAAGGAACTCAATCCTCTCCGGTGAAACAGAGTCAGCCTGATCCGGTAAATCAGGAAGAAGAGTTAGGTTTAAATGAGCCTGATCAAGAAACAGCAGTACTGGATACTCCCAAAATTCCAAGGTATGTAAAACTGAATCACTCTGAAGATCAGATCATAGGTGACAGAAGCAAAGGTGTACAAACTAGAAGGAATATTGCTCAAGATCAGAATGAATGTTGTCTGATTTCAAGGATTGAACCTAAAACAATAAATGAAGCCTGCAATGATGAAAATTGGACCAAAGCAATGGAAGATGAACTGATGCAAATTGAGAAAAATCATACTTGGGATCTTGTTCCCAGACCTAGAGACAGGAATGTAATTGGAACCAAATGGGTCTTCCGGAACAAACTAAATGAAGCTGGTGAAGTAATCAGAAACAAAGCTAGATTGGTCTGCAAAGGCTACTCTCAAATAGAAGGAATTGACTTTGAAGAGACTTTTGCTCCGGTAGCAAGAATTGAAGCAGTCAGATTACTTCTTGCATTTGCTGCCTTCAAAGATTTCAAGGTATATCAGATGGATGTCAAGTCTGCCTTCCTAAATGGTGATCTGGAAGAAGAAGTCTACATTGAACAACCGGATGGATTTCAATTGTCTGATAATAATGATATGGTCTGCAAGTTGAAGAAAGCTTTGTATGGATTGAAGCAAGCCCCAAGAGCATGGTATGAAAGGTTGGATAAGCATCTTGTGCAGATTGGTTTCAACAAAGGTACTGCTGACAGCAACTTATATTTCAAAATTGATCATGAAAACATTCTGATTGTTGAAGTGTTTGTGGATGATATCATTTTTGGAGGAAGAGATAGTATGTGTAAAACTTTTGCAAATCAGATGAAAAGTGAGTTTGAAATGTCTATGCTTGGTGAAATGAATTTCTTCTTGGGTCTGCAAATTACTCAAACAAAAGAAGGGATCTTCATTTCTCAGACCAAATATGTGAAAGAATTGTTAAAGAAATTTGGTATGGAAGACTCAAAGCCTATGAACACTCCTATGGCAACCGGATGTAAGTTAAGCAAAGATGATGATTCTCCAAAGGCAGATCAGACAAAGTATAGATCAATGATTGGTGGATTGTTGTATCTCACTCAAACTAGACCAGATATAATGCAAGCTGTTGGTCTTGTGGCAAGATTCCAGGCTGATCCTAGAGAATCTCATGTTATGGCAATCAAAAGAATTTTTAGATACTTGAAAGGGACAGTTGAGTATGGTCTATGGTATCCTAGAGATCCGGATTTTTCTCTTCATGCTTACACAGATGCAGATTGGGCAGGAGATGTGGATGACCGGAAGAGCACTAGTGGTGGAGCATTCTTTTTGGGGAAGAGATTGGTTTCTTGGCTAAGCAAGAAACAAGATGCAATATCTCTGTCTACAACTGAAGCAGAATACATTGCAGCAGCAGGTAGTTGCACTCAAATCTTGTGGATGAAGCAGATGCTAAGAGACATCAAAGTTGAATATGAGGAGCTTATCACAATTTTCTGTGATAATTCAAGTGCAATTAATATTTCCAAGAATCCGGTATTGCATTCTAAGACTAAGCACATATCTATCAAATTTCACTTTTTGAGAGAACAAGTAAACAAGGAAGAAGTCAGATTGGAGTATGTTCCCTCCAAGGATCAGATTGCAGATATCTTTACAAAACCTCTTCCCAAGGACTCTTTTGAATATCTCCGGGAGAAGTTAGGGGTCATGGCCCCTCCGGTGATGAACTAAGATGCACTGATGTGCATCAGTCCGGTGGCTATCACAGTCATATCTTGTGATCCGGGCTAATGGGGAGCTGCAACTAAGGGGGAGCAGCTGGTATTATTCTGATGCATGAGAGTTGCAAGTATGAGCCCTTTGCCATTGATGTCAAAGGGGGAGAGAAGACATGTGAAAAACAAGTGGTTGATGATCAAAGGGGGAGCAGCAAAGGAAGACATGTGAGGAGTTGTTGTTGATAGGGGGAGCTGTGACAGAAAAGAGAAGTTCTTGTCTTGATGGTTTTTCACATCATATGTTGCCATCAATGACAAAGGGGGAGATTGTTGCAAGTATGAGGTGAGCCATTGTTGTCATTGATGTCAACATACTCACACTGCATTGACAAGAAGGATTTGATGAGCTTTGTGCTGAGGATATTGAGAAAATTAGCCTCAGTCAGGAACAGTGAAGAACAGTGATGAGAAGAAGGTAAATATACTGTATAGGATGAGAACCGGAGGATGCGGATTAAAGGGTTAGTAGATATGAGTCTTAAGATGCTACAGTTAAGATTTCAGAGGTCCGCATGAAGATCTGAAGGAGTTATGGCTGCCGGTATAGAACCGGGTCCGGCAAGTATCCGGAGGTGACAGAGGATCACAAAAAGGTCCGGTGAGGTCCGGAATTGTATTATCATAATCTGCGGATTGGAAGGAGTGTTTTATATGTCCTTGTGATGTTTCATCCTGATTTGTGTGTAATTTGGAGGTCCGGATGTACCTCCTGCATTATGACAGTGGCGACAGACTGTGTTCTTGAAGTTCCGGATGAGGAAGACAAGAGATCCCAGTAAGCAGAGAAAGTGCGGATGTATCCGGACATTCAGACAGACTTGTGAAGGTTCTTGAATCATGTTTAAGTTGTTTTGTTGGTCCGCATTGATGGTAGAGCCCGGAATTGAAGTTATTCTTCCGGATGAAGTTATTGCTCTGTTTAGCCGACCGGATGAGTTGTTCATCCTGCGAATGTTCTTGTGATAGCCGACCGGATGTGTTATTCATCTTGCGGATACTCCTATGGTTGTTTGCCGACTTAGATGCTTGTTCCTAAGTCGATGTCTTGTATAAATAATGATTTGTGAATTCATTTCAGTGATGTAGCATGTGGATGAGTATGGAGTAGCGAAGAAAGGTGCGAAAGGCAGAGCAGAGATTGTTGGGCTTAATTGGAACTGATCCGGACATGGTAGAGATGTCATTCTCCAGTTCAAGACTGTGATTTTTATCACTCTGTAGACAGTGTGTCTCCTTGTAGGCAGTGGGCCTCTTTGTGAGCAGTGTGCTCGGGCAGTGAGCCCTTATTGGCATGTGCCATTCATTTTTCCTTATTCTTCTAACAGAGAATAATTCTTGGGTTAATCACCCCGTGGTTTTTCCCTTAACCGGGTTTTCCACGTCAAAATCTTGGTGTTCAATGTGTTGATGCTTATCTGCTCTTGTGTTTATGTATTGTGCTTCCATGAATGATTATTTGATATGCTGCTAACTAACAACAGAGAATTAAGTGTTTGAAAGAGAACAAGTTCTATACAACTGATTCACCCCCCCCCCTCTCAGTTGTATGCCCTAGATCCAACAAGAGTCTAGTTTCTAAACTACTCACTTTTTTTAAAATGGTAGAGATAAAGAGGTTCAAATTTTGTGAACACACAAAGCAGTGCTATTTTTAACAACAATATAACATAGTGTCATGTGTGTGGCCCCCACCCCACCCCACCATTTTTTGAGTTTAACAAATTGTTTTGTAAATCCATTTAGTGAAAAGTTAGTCAAGAGCATGTATTAGTAAAGGTATTTTTTCCTATTTTTAAATTAATATATTATTTTTTACTAATTATCAAAGTAGACATATCCTAAAAAATAAAAAACTAAGCCTTCTTCGATCCTAATTTTGAGAAAAAAATAAAAAATCATTTTTTCAATGTTTGAAGAATGAAACGTAGAATGTGAAAATGTATTTTTTTCGATTTGAATGAGTAGATCAGATTATGTAGAAAAAATAATATGTCCTTTTGGTGAAACATGAAAGCACTACTAAAAGTAAGTAGAGATATAAACCTTAAAATATTTAGATTTAAAAATACATGGTTTGAAAGTTAAGACAAAGATTTATATCATAGTGGTGTTTTATTTGAACTTTATCCTTAAATACACAAACCTAATGGGCAATATGCTTGATATTTGGCTTTTTTGTATACCTTTAGTAAAAAATGTTTTAAGCACCCAAATTGAATGCCCAATTATTAGGATTAGTAAAACTTGTTTCAAGCCTAAGGGTGGCATTTGATTGGTCAAAATTGGAATGCACATGTATTATAACATGCTCATGTTATCAAATCATGTACAACACATTATGGAAGCATGTTGTAACTTGCATGCATTATGTTTTCCAGAATGCAAGTGCATTTTAAATAATTATGAAATTTTGGCCACTTTTTGGCCCCCCATTTTTGTGCACATACCCGAGGAGTTGTCTTTGAAAAATAATAAAAAAGGATAAGGATGAGAGATTCCTCATGTCACAAAAGAATCATAAATTTTTTACTATGAAAAGATCTAAAAGGGCTACGTTTGGATACAAAATAGGATTTGACTTTGTAAAAGTATCAATGAAAGGACTCCAACTAGATAAATGATATGTAAAAGTTCTTTGTCTAGATATAGAACAAGATTTAAATCTACAAATACTGCAACAAGAGGTCTTTAACCTTGTGGAAATATTCTCCATCTAGATAGAAGAATGAAGTTTTTTTCTAGTACTAGAATGCAATCATAAATATCATTACTACCATTAAATTATGGAGAAATTTACTAATAATAAATACCCCATCCAAGGAAGAGAATTTTCTTAATATGTTTTATTTCTTTAGTGAACTTATTGCAATCTGAAATGTTGTTTAAGTGAGAATGAAATTCTTTTAATTTTCCTAGACCATGTTGCCAACAAAGGTTGGTATCACTAATGTACCGCTTCCACCATTTGGATCTAAAAGGGAAGGAATTAAACTTAGTCTCCTTCAAATGTTTCATAAAAAGATTGGCTACAACTAGAGATAGAGGGGACCCCGTGGCAACATTGTTAAACTATTTATAGGAAACCTCCAAGAAAGTGAAAAAAGGTTATCTTAAGCACAACTCCACGAGGTAAGCCATCATTGATCTTGTATTTGAAAATCTCAATAGCTATATAAACCAATACATGTGTAAATAATGGCATGACAACATAATTGACTAATATGTCACCATCCTTCACCTTTGTGTCCTTAATGAACTTTAAAACAAAATGGGAGGAATCTCAAATAAAGGAGCTTCTACCAACAAGGTGATTCTCTTGGCAAGGAGAGACATAAGTTTATAAATTTGAGAGTTAGTGGTGTCTACTATAGACCTCAATGAAATATTTTCTTGACAAATTTTAAAGGACGTATAAATTTTTAAGTGATCTTATTTAAAATGATATTTTTTTTATTATTATCATCTAAAGAAGATTGAATAATAGATTTTTTTTCAAAATTTTATAGTTATGTCGATAGGTGTTCCCTTCATGAGGAGTACAAGATGAATTGAATAAATCAATGATGGAGATTAAAATAACTATATTCAAATGAATATTGACCAAAAATCTTTTTCAAACAATGTCATAAATATTGAGCACTAGATGAGTTACATAAGTCGATGGTGAAGATTAAACCTGGACTATCATCAAATATATCTTGACTGTAAAATTTTAAAATAATGTCATAACTACTAATAAACCAAAAAAAACTATTGAAATTACATTTATTATTTTAATTTATTTTTATCTTATTCTCAAAGTTTGATGATAAATTACTATATTTTTTTTCTACAATACTAGGTAGTCAAGGGTTCATTAAGGTGCCTCAAATTTTTGAATGTGTAAGGTGAATATTCTTTATAAAAATATTGGTGTGCATTCAATAGAGTTCAAAGTGCATGTACAACATCCCATACAATATGTTTGATAGGAAATTTGAGACACTTTAGTCAATTTTGGCTAGGTATATCAGATTTGATATTATAGCAATTGGAAGATTTAGTAGTAGATCAATATTATAGCACCTAGAATATCTTAACTTCAACCAAGAAAATGTGTCACAATTTGACTTTGGACCATCTGTGAGGATTGCATGATTGACCATCTACACATTAGGCTTACAAACTAATGTCTTTCCAAGTAACTAAAACACAATTCCTCTCTCCGATATCCTCCTTAATCTCTTTATCTCATCTAGAAAGTGGAGTACCCTAAAATAGTGAGTGTAAAAATCAAAGTACATGATCATCCCCAATCTATTTAAATAGAAAAATTTTCTTTCCAATAGATAGTGAGTATTAAGTTGATGGGACTAAATGGCTTGTTCTCATTGCATAATCTACAGGATACTCAAATTATAGACACTAGATTATATTTATGTCTATCCTTCCATAGCCAATTGTGAATATATAATATAATATTATAGATATCTTTACTAACATAACTGACATGGAGATTATAAAGTTGGCATAGTTATCTTTACTAACAACCATTATCTCCATTGATTATGCTTGTGACTTTTAGTCAAGATACTTCTATGTTAGCTTATATAATCTCTTTAGACTACCCACAAGCAAATATTAGTCAATTTCTCTAGTTTCATAAATATTTTTATGATCGTAGTGTTTTTTAACAAACTTTTAGGACATGAGAGAATAGATTGGAAGAGAAACATAGATTATGTAAGTTGAATGTTGAATGACTAGTTTTGTAGGCTAATCTATGTCATACATACCAAATTCTTAAGATAGGGGGACTAAAAGATGAAAATATTGTATTGTTTATGTATGATGACATAGCACATAATCCTACAAATCCTAGACTAGCGACTATCATCATTCATCTTGAAGAAGAAGATGTGTATGTAGGTGTTCTTAAGGTATGCTCAATTTTTATTTTTTTCTTTATTAATCTATTTTCTTAGGGTCTAATACATGAAATTATACCAAATCTTTGAAGATTGCACATGTTCTAATTGTATATTTTCATTTCATACAATATTACGCATGAAGTATGGTGAATACAAATAAGTCTTATGTTGTTATCCTTGGAGATAAGGACATTGTAAAAGGTGGGAGTGCAAAAGTTTTTGTCAATGGTCCTAATTACCATATCTTCATTTACTATACCAATCACGAAGGACCAAGACTGCTTAGTGGGTATATTGAACATTTTATTTATGAACTTTAATATGTAGAAGGTTTATCCATTTGGTCATAAAGATAGATTATAAAGGCCACTTACCTTCAGAAGAAAAGGGTTTCATGGAACCCAACTAGCATAGCTATTCCTTGAAAAAAGGTAAGGCTCAAATAGACAATTGGAAAGTAGCTTACTTGAGCTCTAAATATGTGGTTCTAAAGGCTCCTAGCTTGATGGAACCCATATTCACAAACTAAACGAAAAGAATGATATGAAATAAGATTGGTCATTTTTTCACAAGTCAAGTAGAGATTATATTTTTGTAAAAACAAGAAACAAAAGCAACAAAAAATAATCAATAAATCCTCTTCCTATATTGAATATTTTTTCTTCATTTTGGCTCAATTCCTCAAGATCATGAATTCATCATTTATTTACTAGTATATGATTTAAATTATATGCCAATGGTGACCAAGTTATCTAAATAATGTATTGATTAGTGTGTAAAAATATCTATTCAATATGGATTCTAGAAAGTTATCCATTCTTATATCCCACTATCACACATCACCAAATTTGATTTCATTGCCCCAAATATTTGTTTATTTCCTTTGGTCAAAGACACGAGTACAAAATTGATCTAGATTAGTTTTGCACCTATGGAGCTAACCCTCTAAGTTTGAAAATCTTAATTTAAATTCAAAAGTAATGGTCACCATTTTCACTTGACCATTTTGAGCTACCTAAAGTGAGAAGTTAGAGTTCCATACTAGGATGGTGTATTTAAAGACTAGTCTAATTGGAAATGAACCATCTCATATATAGTTTTAACTAAGCATAACATATCGAATTTGATTTCAAGTGGATAAAAATGATTAAATTATCATTCTAACATCATCTTAGGAACATATTGCATGTTGTTCTTGACCTTGGTTCACCATGTTGAATCAATCCATTCAATGGCCTAACTAAGGAGAACTTGACCTTAGAAATTCAATAGATTCCCAAAGATGTTTGTAACACCATCTATCCTTACACAAATTCAAACATTAGAAGATTGATGCAAGAAAATTCTAGACTATAGGAATGAACTAGATTAGATCTACAAGCTACAAGATCACTTTCATGCATTAAGGTTAGTTTGACATCATGAGTGGAATAAAAAATGTAGTTAGAGTTACAAGTTGCAAAGTACAAAATTCTTGAAACTTGGTTAATGATTTTATGACATTTGATGAGGTAAAAACTAGCCTCATCCTTCTTTTTCCAAAGTCTCCATTCTTTGTCTTTTCCCCACCAATTATTCATGAAAATTATGTTTATTTGAGGAATTATTTGTTATTTCGAGTAGGAAAAGATTATGTTTATCCACTTTATTTATTATGGACTAACCATGATGAAACGTTGATCAAATTGTGTGCAAAAGATCTATTTTCATCTTTATACAATGATGTGGATATGCCTTTTGGAAGCATAATGGAACTCTGGAAGACCTCAATTGATGCAAAGGATTACTTCAAAGACTTTCCTACCAACTCCAAAAACTTCAAGCTCTAGAGAAGGATGGGGAGCTATAAAATGATTGGGTCAGTTTGCACCAGTAGGAGAAACTCCTATGTTGATTGAGGATACTAGAGGCACACTCAGCCTCATGCACCATGAATCCAATTTCCATATTTAATACAAGTCTAATTTGTGTAGTATTGGAAGATTAAAAGACTTTCCTAGGAATTATTACTGAAAATAGTTTTCTTAAATTATACAAAGACATTTTTATGTATAATAGACTCAATTATTGCTTTCTGTTAAGAATTTCAAAAGACTTGAATAGCTCGTGCATTGATAGCATGAAGCTAAATCTTAGGAATCTAATTTAAATTTATAGTTAAGTAGTTAACTTCAAGAGGTTTATTAATTATTACCATCATTGTTAGTGTTGAAGTAGGAAGAAAAGAAGAGATATATGTTCAATTATTAGGTATCTATTATCTAAAAATAGAAATGAAATATTGCCAACTTTGAAGTACTTATGTGGTGCATGAATTTGATGTCAAGTTCTTCTATTCTTTCAAGTTTAGAATGTTGATTTAAGCATAGTATTTTTTTCCTTCGAAGAGCTAGCCACTCATTGGAGAAAATAAAACTATAGATATAGCTAAATATCTTTTGAATTATTTTATCTATGATGTTATTTCTATTATAGTAACATGTGTCTAACCTACAGGTTTAGTGTTTGTGTGTGTGTGTGTGTGTGTGTTTTACTGTGCTTACTATTAAACACTTTAAGAGATTTTTTAGAAACATTGTTGTGTGAAAATAATGTGGTTAATTATTCTATGGATAAAATTCAAAAGAAAAAATCATGATTCTTTCAATTCTTTAATCGTGCCTTGGAAGTTACATTTTTGGGTTGAATTATTTTCATTTTGTTAATTCAGTAGCCATGATTTATTTTTATGCATAAGCAACTTTTCATTTCATAGTTAGATTTTCCATTTCGTTCAACATTTTTACTTCATAGTTAAACTTTTCCATTTAGTTTAGCATTTCTATTCTATAGTTAAACATTTATGTTCAGTCCAATAATTCTATTCCTTCGGTAAAATAGGTCAACTACTAGGAAGAACTTCCCATCACCTTTTTGTAGATAGCCTTTACACAACCCTAAGTTTGACATGAATTTATTCTACTAAAGTACGTGGTTTAATGATGACTTGTCAACATCTAGCCATACTTCTACATCAAAATCAAAGCTAAGCACCCACATATTTAACTAATTTACTCTTTGCATTTTTGGGTATGTAAAATGAGAGATTGAGCCCTCTCCCATTATATTATATGAAGCAATACTACAGAACAAAACAACCATGATAGGATAAACTTCAATATATCCAAAAACTATACACAGCTAGGGGTTTAAACTTAAAACAAGGGAAATTTTAGCCTAGGACTTATAACATAGAAAATAATACATGCCAAAATAATTATAGCTATTTAAAATAGTATTTTCTTTATAAGCCACTTATACTAGCCTATGTTCACAATCGATGTAGGGAAGGAGCTAAAAGAATTAGAAGAACCCACAACCAATACAAATTTAGTCTCCCTTACAAGCACCTTAAATACTAACTTCAGATTTTCCATATTGAACTTTCTATCCAATCATTTGAGAGTCTATAATGGAGCTTGAACACTCACTGAATCCAACCCAAGTGCAATTTCTTCCTTGCTAAATTACATCTAATGCTACATTTGTTACATTTCAACTAGAATTATAAAAATCCTACCTTCTAGCTCTTTAAACAGTCCCATTGACATAAAATCCAAAGTGAATATAATTTAGTATGCAACATTGTTTTGACCTACAGAGCTTTATCCAAACTATTATTATTTTGGTTTGATATATAAAATACTACTATCACCTGAACAATTTTATTGTCTTGTATAAACCCTTGGAGATAATAAACAAACATAGAAGAAATGTCAAAACTAACTCAAGCCAAGTCATCTTGTACCAAAACTTCTATTAGGAAAGGTGTCTCAACCTTGCATCTTAATGTTGAGAATACTAAAATGTAATTTTTAGGCTATAGAGGTCATTTTAGATTTAAAAATTATTGAAACAAACTTTAATATGATTTAAAGAAGATTATGGTGACATGGATCTCTTCAAACTCTTCAATTTAAAAAATAGGCTCAATCATCTTCCCAAATCAACAGTTATGGCCTTCAAAATCTAGGCACCCCACATCATAAATGTAAGATCATCTATAACACATAAGAGAGTTGTAAGATATAGTTACACATGTTGACCAAGAACATTCATTAACCTATGGCATCTTATTATGACTATCATATTTAAGTATCTTTGAAGGGTTTGGATAAGACAAATTGGAGTGCCCAAGTTGAAACCTGATAAATATGATATGTTATGATATATTCTTATGACAGGTATAATGAATATGCTAGATTTAGCATGAGGACTCTTCTTAGGATTTGGGCCCCACTTTTGGGTGGTATTAGCTCATTTTTTTTTTATTCAGCTTTGGTGGTTTCATGCATTGGTTTCTCTATTTATTGGTTCCTTGAGATGATGTTTTGTATGGTGTATTTTATGGGTATTGTTATGCCATCAGTATTACTCCAAATCAAAGTGTTGGTGTTATTTCCTATGATGGCTCCTTGCTTGGATTGTATTGTGATCGATATTGTTATTGATTAATACAACGCTTCAGATTTTGAAGGCTGGGTTTCTTCCCAAAAGGGTTTTCTTGAGATACATCATTGTGTTATCGTGAATGATTTTATTGTGTTGTTTCTTTCTTGCAATTTATTTTATCTATCATATTTTATGATTATATCTCCTCTTAGATTAGTGTAGGAAGCATTTCTAAATCTTAGCATCCATTCATTTGGTATCAAAGCTTGATCAACTTAAGTCCTAGGTGGTAGGAACATGTTTTCTATACTAATATTGATTTTAGTGGGAGTGTACATAGAGAAGATCTTTAGTTCAGGCAAGATGACAAACATGTCTAGATGTAATGTCCCTTATAGGAACAATACTAAATTTACCCTAAATCATCAATTTCTAAGCAAACAAAGATTTAGAGAGTACCTTGGCTTGATTTAATTCCTGCAAACAAGTTAGAAAATACTTACGATAATATTTCTCACAATCACTTGTTAACATTATTAACAAACTCATAATGGAGTTATTAATCCAACTAAACCTAACCATCTAGGAGACTCAATCAAAAGAGAGTTGAGGAGTGTCACTTCGATGGGGTGTCTCAGATCCTCTACCCTAGGCCCAAAAGCGGATATACCATCCCTCTTGGCCTCATGTGGCACATGTCATCCATCTAACATGGTCTACCTAATGAGGCATCCATTATCCCATTCCCCCTCATCTTGTCAATTCCTTTCCTTCTCTCTATGTGTTGGGTCGCAAAAACGCTAGTATTTAGACCACAAGAGGGTGCCAATCTCTTCATACATTTTTGGTCAACAAGATAGGGTTTACGTAATTGGAAACCCCCTACTCTTTAGGTTTTGCTAGACCTAGGCGGGTGCACCTAAATGATAAGGAAAAATTGAAAATTTAGGTGAATTCTGGTTGGGCAATTCTACTCAATTATGGTACACAGGTGTGAGAGAACAGCAGAGCTTACTAACTAACTCCTAATAAAAGCTTGAAGTATGAAGGATGTGAATTCAATTTATATAAAGAGTTCTAAAATTGATCAGTGCCTAATCTATTGGGTGGATGGAGTCAATGGAGAGATGATGATTATGGAGACAGGGGTGTAGGATTGGCAGATTTATTTCTCAGCTTAACTCTAATAGTTGGGCACTTTTGAATGTCTATACCTTATACAGACGTGCAAGTGTGTAGGTTATTTGGGGTCTTCTAAATAATCCCAGTGATATCTCCTTATGCTACTATGAAGTTGTGAAAGTATTTTAATTCAAATGTGAGGAGAAACCAATTAAGACAATTTATTTAAAAGGGTTTTATTCCATACAGGAACCAATCAAATTAGATTTCTTAAAAGGTAATTTAGTCCTTCTGCACACAGAAACCAATCAGTAGCACCACACAATTACAGCAAATGTGTATTGACAAATCAAATGTATTTTCACACTCAATTTGAATAACATAAAAAACCACTTTGGAGACATCCAAATAACATATGTGCATAATAAATTAACACAACAGTTGAACACTGAGAATAGCTCACCATGAAATATCAATATGCTCCATTATATTTCTTCAGATAATAATATATAGTATTTGTACAAGTTTCTCAGATATGACAATGGATGGGTGGAATAGGTGCAATCTATCTTCTTACTAATGCCCTACCTAAAATGTGAAATGGTAATGATGATATTCATTCTTACTCTCCTAACTTATATAGCTATATTTTTAAGAGGATGTACCCCTTCACAAGTGTCTTTTGGAATTTTAGTAATAACAAAATAATCATCATTAGGCTCTAATAAGCCATAAATGGATTTTAGTAATATGATCTAGGTACTTTTGGCTTAAATGAGTATCTGCACACTCCATGACACACTTTATAGTAAAATCCATTGTAACCATTTTCTCCATGCATGCACAAGCCTCCTCCAAGGCTGGATCTTCACGTTTCACTACTTCCAGAGCTTCGTGTAGAATTAGTTGGCATTCCTTTGTCCAATCCTGCTGACTTTTCAAACTTTTATCATCATTGCATAATGCAAGTACTCCTTCTCTAGAAGAATTAATGAACTCCTTAGATTCTGCTTGAAGATCTTGATGAAAACCTGTATGTGCCTTGATCAAATCCTCAACATTGCTAATAATTGTAGTATCAGGAGGGTCTCTGTTTTGTATTTCTAGGAGTTTATCTTGGAGTCTGTTAGCCAACATTGTGTGTTCTTGGAGAGTAATTTGATTTTTGAAATGAGTACTCTAGAATTTATTCATCCATGTCATCATGTTAGTATGTCTCCTTTTGAATACTGTGAAAAGTGCATTAACTCTAGGTTGGGTTATCTGAGTATAGACCTGTGATGTTTCACCTTTGTCCATTGTCTAGGAACTTTCCCCTTGGGTTAACAGTTTGGAAGGAACTAAATCTTTCAGAAAATCTTTTTCCTTTTGCATTCTCTCAAAGTTTAATTTATACATGTCTCTTTCTTGGATGAGCATTTGAATCTATGCTTTATTTTATTTATCCATATTAATACTAATTTCTACAGTAACCATAGGATCGGTCTCGCCCACCTTCAGTGTCATCACATGGCCAAATGCCTTCTCTGTCTCAATAATGGCAAGCTTCTAGTGTGGAGGGTATAGGGCCCATATCATAAAAGATTCTTCATCAAGATTGTATAGTGATCTAGTATACACATCTTTCACACCTTCTAAACTGAGTTTATGTTTGGCACTATCATTATGTAGAAAGCTCTCAAAAACCAAAGAAGATTTCAAATCCAGACTAGGAAAAATCATCACATCATCTTCTTCTAAGAGTTTCCTCCCTTTTTTTGGAGTCATGTCTTTTATCTCCTTTTCAACATCTATTTTTAAAGTTTCCAATAACTATTTTTCATTATTCGGTGTTATGTCTGGAACTGATTCTCTAATTGCTTTCCCTTTATGCTTATACAGAAAAGATTTAAATTCTAGGGACTAAATGAATTGATGATCTGAGATAAAAGAATTGTTAGCCAACTACCTAGCATCTATATTAGGTGTCTCCTCAATCTCTAATTCTCTATTTGAAGGATTATATTCTTCAATTCTGAGTTTGGGAATTATATCAGTTTGGTCTTGAGGTCTTTTATCAAGGGATTCTTCATTGTTAGAGGATATTACCTCTACCTGTTGTGTCTCTTTCCTCCTCTTTTCAACCTCCTAATTATACTCATCAATGACAAATTTAGCCTCTGCCTCTTCCAAATTCCTGATAACATCATCATGTGGAAATGGAACATGAATATATCCACTCAGATTTTGTTTTCTTCTTGCAAAGTCAATAAATCTTTCAGGGTCAAACCCTTTTCTTGGTATTTCTTTTCTCAAATTAAAATGTAACAATTTGTCATGAATAAGGTCATAACCTTCTCTTGACAACATAGTAAAATCTCCAAAGCATAATGTGCTTGGCATGAAAGATTACTTATCATAGGCACTCAAATTCATAACATTTGAATAGTCCATTTGCCTGACAATCTCCAAGTATGCGATTCTGTCTGATATAGTTTTAGGTAACAAAAATGGTGTATCCTCAAAGTCATACACTCTGATCATGGTCAAATCAGGGAAACAATACCAATCACCCCAGTTGTGGTTCGCAGTCACTGGTCCTCTGAAATCCTTGGGCCTTAAAAAAATTTGATTTCATCTGATAAAGAATAACTACATGGATATCCATAACATCTGTACAGTGTTTTAACAAAAAATTCTTTGAAATGTTCATAACTAGAATTCACAAACCTACTATCCCATATGGAAGTCCATAATTGCACAGGTAGCGGCTAACCCCCTTATCAAACTGTGTAATTCTCAATTGTTCAGGCCACATTCTTAATTCTTGACAATAATATAACACCATATGCATAAAGGAAGAATAATGCTTAAAACTCATTGTTGGAGAACCATTTTTTATGGCCTTCAGTCCTGAATCAATTCCCTTAAAGAGTGTGAAGCATAATCAAAAGTTCTCGCATGATGGCATTATATGTCTACAGAAATGACCATGGGTGCTATGGACATGAATTCAGGGACCTTTGTTCCCAATACTTGTCCCACTAAATAATACATATATTTCATATAGGGTTCAAATAGATCGACATGAAAAGGAGGCCCATCACCTTCCTCGAGTGGTACTAGATTTCCCTCCTCTCTAGCTCTATGCAATGGCAATCTCCATCCCTTATAAGTAGTATCCATTTTCAAATATTCTTTTTTCCAAATCTTCATATATGATGGGAGTACTGCACATGTCATCCGTGCCAAAAACTTCACATATTGCAATCTTAGACACATGAACAAATGGTTCCCCTTGCAGGTTGCAGATGGCTTTTAGGTTGGGGTTGTAATGATAGGCCAAGAGTTTTATGAGATCTATGTTGACAAAGACATCTATGACAACTAGCTTTCCCAAGTTAAGATTCCACAGGTTACAGACAAGTTCCAACCTATTCCTTCTATAGTAGTGAAACAAAAATAGTTTGTATCCATTGATAGTGGTCCATATTTCCGTACATGTTTATATTTATCTTCCAATTTGTCCCCATCTACCCTTAATTGTGCAGTTCTTCTAGCCTTAGGGCCTGAACCAGGCAATTGGTCTATAAGGTCTTGATTGAGCTTTCGTTCCTGTGTTTTCTCTCCCTTCCCTGTTTCGACCTTTTGCTTTTTCCTTTTGGTTTGGCTAGTTTTAGTTTATTGTTTTCTTTTTGTTTTTGAAGAACCCTCTATTTTATCTCTATGCTACACATCGAATTCAACCTTATAATTTATAAGTACAGGAAGGTTTGCAATGCTTACTTGTATGTGCTTGGTGTCATGAATTTCTTGGTCTCTTGGTGAATTCCCCACTCTTCCACTACAACTCTCGCAGATTTCTTTTGATTTCAATTCATTATGAATCAGAGCAATTTGTATGAGATTATGCTCAAGCGACCATTAATGTTAGCCACTGGAATTGAATGTAGCAGGCTTTTCAACCTCTGAAAATGTCAAATCGATATAATGAATTGTGTCAGGAAGACTATTTCAATCTCATGCCAATCTCTATGTTCATTTTAGCACCATCTTTTGTTTATACATTCTCGATCAATCTCTAAGACTATCTTAATGTCTCTTTGATAGGAGGTGTTCTTTTAGTTCTGATCTTATCGGGAAGACTTTTTAATATTTTCATCGATGCACAAATCCCTTTTTCTTGTTTTTCTATTCTTAACATTTTGGGAAGACATTGTAGATTTCACCCCGATATCAAGGTGGTTCTAACTGTCAAATTTGCTTTTGGACATTGGCGAGTGTTTTCCAAATGAGCAAGAGTTATCTCAAAGCCATCGGGTTGACAATCACTATCGCTAAGAGAACAAAATATTCTTCTGATATGTTAAGTCTTCGCCGATAGTGTTTTCTTATATCTTTTGTCTATGGGAAACATCAGTGGGACTCTCACCGAACTTTGTAATACCTTCTCATCGGGGTGAATTGCACAGTCAAAAGGATATAAAAAACCTGTTCCGATGGTATATGTCGTGCCGATATAACTAGTGTATCAACTCATCAGCAAGAATACATACACCTCTTGCCAAACTTATGTTCATCGGTATGACTTCTGAAATAGGCGCAGTTTAAAATTTTTACTCCAACATTATCTCTCTTGCTGATAAGTTTTTTATCGGTGATGCAATATGTAGTCTTCCTGATTGTTGCACAATTTTTACTTCTAGGTTCTTTGATCAGTGTAACTCCATTTAGGTCTTCCCGATATAAATGAAAATGTCCATTAGAGGATTATGGCTTATTTTGTTGGGAAGATATGCATATGATCTTGCCGATAGGGGTCAATTGTTTGTCTTGCACAACTATGAATAAGAGAAATGCTTATCTGAAAGGTCATATTTATGGAATCATCAATTGTTATGGGTTACCAAATGGATCTTGTCACACAAATTTTAACAATCTATATTAATCATAAGATCAATGTGTGGAAAATGTGGAGGACAAGTGAGTGGTGAAAATGTGATTTTTTCCAGTTCTAACAGTGGTTGTGATTGGGGATGAATGAGCGTGAGATCATTGCAAGAATCTAGAAAGATCTCTAGGAAGCAGACCATATGGTATGGAACTTGGAATGTATTTGAAGTGGAGTTGGTATGGATGAGTAATGGAAATGGAATGAAATCCTATACTACTGTGCATGGAAAACATATTGTAAAAAGGAAAATTTGAGAATTTTCCATGCACTGGCAATTCTCGGCCTTTTCCTAGACTACTGTGCATGGAAGTTTTTAAGAAAAGAAGTGTTTCAAGAATTGTCCATGCACTGGCAATTCTTGACCTTCTCCTGACATATTTTGTAGATAATATGAATCTTCTCCTCCTTTCCCAATAATAACAAAAGGCCCAATCCAAAGAGCTTCAAACTTTCCATGTTTCCCTTTATCTTGGCACCTTGCATTCCATAGTAGGACCATATCATTTTCATTGAATTTTTGGTCCTTTGCCCTTTTTTCAAATAAATACTTCATTTGTGATTACATCTTAGTATTATATTCTTGGGCTAATCTTCTGATCTCATCCAATTATGCCAATTATTCCATTGTTTCTTCTATTGGTTCAAGGACATCCAGATCTTCCTGAAGTATAATTTTGTATATAGGTAGCAAATTTTGCATGGGCATTCTATCCTATGCTCCATAAACTAGCTCAAAAGGTGATTTACCAGTTGATTTCTTTACAGTGATTTTGTCTGCCCATACTGCCATCCTTAATTTAGAATCCCATGCCTTCTTATTTCTTTCTAAAATCCTTTTAATAATTTGTAGGATACTCTTATTACTTGACTCGGCCTGTCCATTCGCCTGCGGATGATATGGTGATGCATATGAAATCACAATACCATATGATTCGCAAAATTTTCTGAATTCATCTAATCTGAAACACATTCCATTGTCTGTGATTATCCTGGCAGGTGTCCCAAATCTTGTAATAATGTTATCCATCAAGAAATTAGTTACAACCTTGCTAGTGGCTTATTTAGTAGGGATGGCTTCTATCCATTTCATGTAGTAATCAATTGCTACCAATATCCACTTATGACCTCCATTGGATTTTTCTGATATCTCTCCAATAAAATCAATTCCCCATTGTTAGAAAGGAGCCTCAACTTGCATTGGCTTAAGTGGCAATGCTCCTTGATATTTCATCTTTCCTAAGAACTTCTGACATGCTTCACACTTCCTTACATATGTGAAAGCATCATTAGAAACTCTTGGATAGTAATAACCAGCTCTTAAAATTTTATGGGCAGTAGTTTTGCTAGAAAAGTGTCCTCCACAAACTCCTTCATGCATTTCTTTCAATATTCTTCTTTCTTGGGATTCATCCAAACATAGTAGTAATACCCCATCTCTATTCTTCCAATATAAATCACCATCTAGGAAAACATATTTAGAGGCATGTAGTTTCAAAGTTCTCTTTTGATTGTCATTCAAATGTTCAGGGCATTTCTAATTTTTCAAGAAATATATTATGTCAATGTACCAAGCTATTTTTTCAATGCTTGCAATCACGGTCTCTTCTTTTCCTACATTGTAAATTTGAGAAGACTCTAGATTTGATTCATCCATTAGTTTAGCTAAACCCTATCCTCTCACTAGTTTGGTGATTTTGATCTCTACGTTAAACTCTTGGATTCTATTGATCCATCTACATCTCTTCCAAGTAACTTCTGCTTGTACAAACACATCTTTAACCGTAGCATTAGGAACATATGCAATCACTTTTTCCCATACTAGGTAAGGTCTGAAAACTTTTACTACTTTCATGAAAGCATATGCATGTTTCTTTGTAATATAATAGTTTAATTCTGCCCCTTGTAGGGATTTACTGAAAAATGATATAGGTTGTTCATATCCCTCATCATTCTTTTGCAACATTACAACAGCAATAGTATGGTATGATGCAAATGAGAAGACTTGAAATGGATTACTAAAATCAAGGGATTTCAATACTGGGGCCTCCTTAATTGCTCTCTTTATGGCTACAAATGTAACTAGTGCATGTGCAGACCAATCTACCTCAGCCCCCTTCTTCAACATTTTTGAAATGGGTTTGACAATTTCATCAAAGTTTGGGATAAATCTTCCTACGAAATTTATTTGTCCTAAGAAGGATTGGATGGATTCAACTATTTTAGGAATAGTGGTCTTATCTATAGCTTCTACTCTTTTCGGATCAATTTTAACCCCATCTTTGGACACTATATGTCCTAATAATTTGCCTTCTGTCACTACAAAATGACATTTCTTTGGATTCAAAGAAATACCATATTCCAAAGTTTTGACAAATATTTTTTCAAGATGATCAACATGATCTTCTACCTTCTTGAGTATGCAATGAGGTCATCTTGACAAACCACCATTATAACATTAATCAGTTCAGCAAAAGCAACATCCATGGCTCTCTAGAAAGTTGCACCAGCATTTGTAAGTCCAAATGGCATTCTAACATATACATATGTGCCCCAAGGAGTAGTAAATGTAGTTTTATATTGTTCTGATTCTTTCACTTTCATCTGATTATAACCCAAAAATCCATCCATCATAGATAACAACTCACATCCTGTGACTTTTTGAAGAATTGCCCCCATATTTGGAAGTGGATAGTTGTTTTTAAGGGATGAGATATTTAGATTTCTAAAATCTACACATAACCTTATGTCACCATTCTTTTTTCTGACTGGCACCAAGTTGGAGACCCACGTAGAATGTCTAATAGGCTTAATGATACCTCCCTCCCTGACCTTCACAAGTTTTTCATGCATTTTGGGTTTCAAGGTTAGGTTTATGGGTCTCTATTTTTGTCTAAAAGGTTTTGCATCAGGTTTGAGTGGGATTTCATGCTGGAACAAATCCTCCCTGTATGCCTTAAGGTGATCATAAGACCAAGCAAAGACATTCTTATACTTTCTCAATAGGTCAATCAACATTTTTCTGATTGTAGGGCTTATCTTTTCCCCAATATACACCTTTTTTGGTGCCAATTCAGTGCCCAAGTTGATTTATTCAAGGTCTTCCTTCTTTACTAGTGTCTATTTCATAAGGGCTTGGTCATGTCCATCAAACACCCTTTCTAGTGCCACAAGACCTTTAGGAATCTTGTTAGTCTTAAGATGGACAATTTCTTTACCAAATGAAGTTTGCTTGCCATCTACTTCCTCCACAAATGCATTAAAATCAATCTCTTGGGCCTCATATTGGTCAATACACTGTAAGAATTTAATTAGATCAGTATCGTCATTGAAAACTTGCCAATTATAGACATTGTCTGGGATTACAGGTCTAGTTTTAAACTCAACTTCAGTAATGCCTACTAATGTGACATCATCTCTCTTCAAGGCTATATTTGCTGGGAAATCTGCCATTATATTTTTTGATCTATCTACCCATTTAATGGAGAAAGCATCAAACAATTCAATATCATCCTACATAGTATTTCTATATTATTTCAATCTTTTGTTCTTGGATGAATACTTCTCTCTGACTTGAGATATAATCAATTATGATTCCCCATACATAGCAAGGCATTTTATTTTGTACTTTACGGCAATGTTCAGGCTAATGAGCAAAGCTTCATATTCTTCTATGCTATTGGTACACTCAAATGTTAGCAGGAATGAGTACTTGAAAGTTTTACTAGTTGGTGAGATAAACAACACTCCTGCTCCATTACCAACCTTACTACACGCACCATCAAAATACATTCTCCATACACCACATTCATTAGTTTGGGCTTCTTGGTGTATTGGGTCAGTGTTCTATAATTCTGGTTGACTTTTTTCAATTCTGAATGCACCAAGGTCTGTATCACAAAAGAAATTTACTTGATTCTAGTCAATGCGTTCTATGATGTTCTCATACCTTGGTTCCCTGCACAACTTAATTTCTTTTTCTCCCACTAGTATAGTGGCATAGGATAGATCCAACTGGACATTTCCTCTAGCTATTGCAGTCCATTGTCTAGATAGCAACATTCCATAGTAGGGTGGGATATCCACTACAGTGATGTCAATCTTATAAACTACTTCAGGGTAGGCAACTAACTTTATCTCTACATCCCTCATAATACCCACAACTGGGATGGATCTGTTGTCCAAAGCATAGCATTTACCATATGTGGTGTCAACCCACATTCCCAACTCTTTCATGACCACTATTGGCATGATGTTCATAGCCGCCCCTGAATCAATCATACAATTTGTCACTAGTTTGTTTTTTATCAATAGGGTAGTGTAAAAAGGATCTACTTGAGATGGATTCCTTGTCAATGTGTCACCCAGATATACTTCAAGAGTCTTAGCAGCCTCATTTTGAACATTATTTATTATGATTTCAAGTTTTTCTTGTTTCCTTTTTGGTACATCTAAAATCATCTTAACCACCGTATTGCTATACTAATCTATCTTCATCATATCAAGAAGTGGTACTGATATTTTCACTTGAGATACTGCTTGGGCTATGTCAAATGAGGGAGTTATTGTTTGATTAGCTTTTTCTATTTTGTTATGCCCCTTTTCTCTAGCTGGTATTTTGTCTTTTATCTTGCCTTGTTCAGTTTTTTCTGGCTCTTTAGATGTATTTTTTATATTGCCCTTATTATGACTCTGATCTTTTACAAACACACTTCTAGGTGTTCCTTGATCTGCATTGACTGTTCTATTTCTCAGATTATAGTTACCTTTTGCTTGTGCTACTGCAACAATTGTTAGATTCCTTCTTTCTTCTTCAGTTGGTTTTCTCCGTTGGTTATGTGATGGTATGCCATGATCATAAACATTTTCTTGATAATTATCTTCTTGATCTGAAAAGACCTCTTGTCTTCCCATACTATTATTGTATCTTTGGTTTCCCATGTCATATTCATATCCATCATCCTCTGTGGATGAATATCCTTCATCAATCTAATGGGGTCTAAATGCTAGCATGTTTATAGTATGGTTATCTCTTTCTTAGCCATGAGATGTTCCCTCTTCCTATACTGAGCGTGCCACTACACAATAATCAGGTGAGTGAGGCAGATTACAGGCTAAGCACCATGGATTATTCTCTACTACATGTGTTCCATTTCTTTTAAGAGGATCAGGGGTATCTTTCCCAGAATTCTACTTTCTATTGTTTTCTAAAGGTCTCCCATCCTTCCAATTAGTATTATAGGGCATATTGTGCAACCTTGGTCTTTCATTCCTATACTAGTACTCCTGCTTATTTTGGGGGTTATTAGATTTTTGGGGCATTCTAAGGTTATCCCTTTTGCAATTCATTCATGCAACCTTCTTATTATTTTCAATACTCATAGCTTCCTTTTGTCCTTCTGTCAAGGTTGTGGGAGCCTTATTCCTAAGTTCATATCCATTTTTCAAATCAAAATCATTTAGATAGATATTCAGTGCTACCAAATCAATCAATTTGGATCCATGTGGTATTTTATTATGCAATTTGGAGAATCTTTGATTGAAGTCATATATTGACTCATTCTAGTATTTCTGGATGCTTATTAGCTCATGCAGGGCAAATTCAGGGGCATACTGATTTCAATATTGTTCTTTGAATTGGTCATGGAAGTCTTCTATAGAATAAATTAAGGCATCTAGTAAACCATTAAACCAATCCCTTGCATCTTCAGTTAGGGACATCATGAATAGTCTCATGTTTACATCCTTGTGCTCCATATCAATGTCTTGTATGAAGGCATTGAAATTCCTAATGTTCTCTTCAGCTGATATCCCATTATTCCCAGTGAATTTTGGGACCATATTTCTCCAGCTATTGTCTATAGGGTATGAATACAATTGATATCCTGTTAAATAAAAATGTCTACATAAACTCATGAGGTTTTGTGGAGGCATATGCATAGGTGGTGGATTGGGGTAGTATTGGTATCCATATGGAGGCTGATGGTAAGCATTTTGTTGTATATGTGGCTGAGGGTGTATATTCTGAGGTGGTATAGGTTGTTGATGTTGTGGGATGCCATGATGACCTAGTGGTGAGTGATATTGGGGAATATTGTTAGTATTAGGGGGTTGGGGTTTTTATGAGGGCATATTATGTGGAGCATATTATCTTCAATTACCTCCTACATTATGGGGCATTCTTGAAGTGCCAGAAGTAGTTGTATTCTGAGATATCCCATGTGAATTGGCATTGTACTACCTTGTTTGTGTGGAGGGACATATCTTGGAGGTTTTTCTGTTTGGATTTTTAATTGTGCCATTTGCCGGTTTATCTCATGGCTCTCTTGTATCATCTATTGTCTTCTCCTAAGCTGTTGTCTTTGCCACTCCAAATGTATTTCAATCTCTTAGTTACTCATAGCATCAAAATCAACAATATGATCTGCAACCCCCTCCTAGTTTTCTTCTCCTTGTTGTGATAAAAATCTCTTATCAGATTCTTCCTACTTTTGCATCCTTTCTCCATTCATCCTTTCCTCAAATCCAGTTGCTTCTTGAGAATCTATCCTATAACTAAGGATGTTATCATTTGTATTGATTTTTTTAGGAGGTGTTGAGGGATTTCCACCATCATTGTAAGCTGGGGAGTTGAATACTATAAAGGGCTATTCTGATGTGTTTACATTGTCTTCAGGCTGTTTGGGTATTGCTTCACCCCTGTTTGTATTGTTATTTCCACAAGCGGGTTCATGCTTGTCTGTCCACTTGAGATTGTTTTTCTTGGGACTTTCTTGATGCATAGATCTCCTTCCATTCATGTTGGATGATATAATGTATCTCTGATGTCTATCATTTATCCTTTTTGATATGATATTTATTTCATCTGTCATAAAATTTTAGAGTTGCCACCTACCCTTTTTTTTTGTAAGTAGGAAAAGGATTGGAGTTCTCCCCACCAGAGCCTTAAATAAGTTATGATACTTTGAGATAACTCTATGATGGAAGTTTGAAGTTCAAAATAGAC
The DNA here is from genome assembly GCA_027924645.1 of Cunninghamia lanceolata. NCBI lineage: Eukaryota > Viridiplantae > Streptophyta > Pinopsida > Cupressales > Cupressaceae > Cunninghamia > Cunninghamia lanceolata. The sequence goes on along the minus strand of BSBN01000287.1, from coordinate 6,391,629 downwards.
TTATTCCCTAGCAGATTCACCAATTTGTTGGGACTCTGATGGGCAAAACTTTAGAATCTCTGGTTAATATTTTCACTTGACTCTATGAATGGTTAGGTTGAAACCAATTTTCCATAATGGTCCCCAGTAGAGTCAGCAATTTGTTGGGTCTCAAAAATGCTGGTTTTTAGACCACAAGAGGGTGCCAATCTCTTGATATGTTTTTGGTCAACAAGACAGGGTTTATGTAATTGGAAACCCCCTACTCTTTAGGTTCTGCTAGACCTAGGCAGGTGCGCCTAAATGAAAAGGTAGATTTAAATTTAGATGAATTCTAATTGGGCAATTCTACTCAATTATGACACACAGGTGTGAGAGAACCGCAGAGCTTACTAACTAACTCCTAATAAAAGCTTGAAGTATAAAGGATGTGAATTAAATTTATATGAAGGGTTCTAAAATTGATCAATGCCTAATCTATTGGGTGGATGGAGTCAATGGAGGGATGATGATTATGGAGACAGGGGTGTAGGATTGGCAGATTTATTTCTCATCTTAACTCTAACAATTGGGCACTTTTGAATGTCTGCACCTTATACAGGCATGCAAGTATGTAGGTTATTTAGACTCTTCTTAATAATCCCAGTGATATCCCCTTATGCTATTGTGAAGTTGTGAAAGGATTTTAATTAAAATGTGAGGAGAAACCAATTAAGACAATTTATTTAAAAGGTTTTTAATCCATACAGGAACCAATCAAATTAGATTTCTTAAAAGGTAATTTAATCCTTCTGCACATAGAAACCAATCAGCAGCACCACACAATTACAACAAATGTGTATTGACAAATCAAATGTATTTTCACACTCAATTTGAATAACATAAACAACCACTTCGGAGACAGCCAAATAACATATGTGCATAATAAATTAACACAATAGTTGAACACTGAGAATAGATCACCATGAAATATCAATCTACTCCATTATATTTCTTCAGATAATAATATATAGTATTTGTATAAGTTTCTTAGATATGACAGTGGATGGGTGGAATAGGTGTAGTCTATCTTCTTACTAATGCCCTACCTAAAATGTGAAATGGTAATGATGATATTTCATTCCTACTCTCCTGACTTATATAGCTATATTTTGAAGAGGATGTACCCCTTCACAAGTGTCTTTTGGAATTTTAGTAATAACAAATAAATCATCATTAGGCCCTAATAAGCCATAAATGGATTTTAGTAATATGATCTAGGTACTTTTGGCTTAAGTGAGTATCTGCACACTCCATGGCACACTTTGCAATAAACTCCATTGTAGCCATTTTCTCCATGCATGCACAAGCCTCCTCCAATGCTGGATCTTCACGTTTCACTCCTTCCAAAGATTCGTGTAGAATTAGTTGGCATTCCTTTGTCTAGTCGTGTTGACTTTTCAAACTTTTATCATCATTGCATAATGCAGGCACTCCTTCTCTAGAAGCATTAATGAAGTCCTTAGATTCTACTTGAAGATCTTGATGAAAACCTGTATGTGCCTTGATCAATTCCTCAACATTGCTAATGGTTGTAGTATCAGGAGGGTCTCTTTCTTGTATTTCTAGGAGTTTATCTTGGAGTCTGTCAGCCAACCTTTTGTGTTCTTGGAGAGCAGTTTGATTTTTTAAATGAGTACTCCAGAATTTATTCATCCATGTCATCATGTCAGTATGTCTCCTTTTGAATACTGTGGAAAGTGCATTAACTCTGGCATGGGTTATCTGAGTATTGACCTATGATGTTTCACCTTTGTCCATTGTCTGGGAACTTTCCCCTTGGGTTAACAGTTTGGCAGGAACTAAATCTTTCAAAAAATCTTTTTCCTTTTACATTCTCTCACAGTTCAATTTGTACATGTCTTTTTCTCATATCAGCATTTGAATTTGTGCTTTATTTAATTTAGCCATATTAATACCTATTTCTGCAGTAACCATAGGATCAGTCTCGCCCACCTTTACTGTCATCACATGGCCAAATGCCTTCTCTATGTCAATAATGGCAAGCCTCTGGTGTGGAGGTTATAGGGCCCATATCATAAGAGATTATTCATCAGGATTATATAGTGATCCAGTGTACACCTTTCTCACACCTTCTAAACTGAGTTTATGTTTGGCACTATCATTATGCAGAAAGATATCAAAAACCAAAGAAGATTTCAAATCCAGACCAGGAAAAATCATCACACTAGCTTCTTCTAAGAGTTTCCTCACTTTTTCTGGAGTCATGTCTTTTATCTCCTTTTCAACATCTATTTTCAAAGTTTCCAATAACTATTTTTCATTATTCGGTGTGATGTCTGGAACTTATTCTCTAATTGCTTTGCCTTTATGCTTATATAGGAAAGATTTAAATTGTAGGGACTAAATGAACTGATCATCCGAGATAAAAGAATTGTAAGCCAACTGCCTAGCATCATATCAGGTGTCTCCTCAATCTCTAATTCTCTATTTGAAGGATTATATTCTTCAATTCTGAGTTTGGGAATTATATCAGGCTAGTCTTGAGGTCTTTTATTATGGGATTCTTCATTGTTAGAGGATAATACCTCTACCTTTTGCATCTCTTTCCTCCTCTTTTCAACCTCCTAATTATACTCATCAATGGCCAATTCAGCCTCTACCTCTTCCAAATTCCTGATAACATCATCATGTGGAAATGGAACATGAATATATCCAGTCAAATTTTGTTTTCTTCTTGCAATGTCAATAAATCCTTTAGGGTCAAACCCTTTTCTTGGTATTGCTTTTCTCAAATTAAGATGTAACAATTTTTCATGAATAAGGTCATAACCTTCTCTTGACAACACAGTAAAATCTCCAAAGCATAATGTGCTTGGCATGAAAGATTGCTCATCATAGGCACTCAAATTCATAACATTTGAATAGTCCATCTACCTGACAATCTCCAAGTATGTGATTCTATCTAGTACAATTTTAGGTAACAAAAATGGTGTATCCACAAAGCCATACACTCTGATCATGGTCAAATCGAGGAAATAATACCAATCACCCCCTTGTGGTTCATAGTCGCTGGTCCTCCGTAATCCTTGGGCCTTAAAAACTTTTTGATTTCATCTGACAAAGAATAACTACATGGATATCCATAACATCTGTACAATGTTTTAACAAAAAATTCTTCAAAATGTACATAACTAGAATTCACAAACCTACTATCCCATATGGAAGTCCATAATTGTACGGGTAGCGGCTGACCTCCCTTATCAAACTGTGTAATTCTCAATTGTTCAAGCCACATTATTAATTCTTGACCATAATATAACACCATATGCATAAGAGAAGAATAATGCTTAAAACTCGTGGTTGGAGAGCCATTTTCGATGGCCTTCAGTCCTGAATTGATTCTCCTAAAGAGGTGTGAAGCACAATCAAAAGTTCTGGCATGATGGCATTGTATGTCTACAGAAATGACCATGGGTGCTATGGACATGAATTTAGGGACCTTTGTTCCCAATACTTGTCCCATTGAATAATACGTATATTTCATATAGGGTTCAAACAGATCGACATGAAAAGGAGACCCATCATCTTGCTTGAGTGGTACTAGATTTCCCTCCTCTCTAGCTCTATGTAGTAACAATCTCCATCCCTTATAAGTAGTATCCATTCTTAAATATTCTTTTTCCAAATCTTTATATAAGATGGGAGTATTGCACGTGTCATCGAGGCCAAAAACTTCACATATTACATTCTTACACACATGAACAAATGATTCCCCTTGCAGGTTGCGGATGGCTTTTGGGTCAAGGTCATAATGATAGGTCAAGAGTTTTATGAGATCTATGTTTACAAAGACATCTATGACAACTAGCTTTCCCAAGTTAAGATTCCACGGGTTACAGACGGGTTCCAACCTATTCCTTCTATAGTAGTGAAACATAAATAGCTCGTATCCCTTGATAGGGGTCCATATGTTCCCTACATGTTTATATTTATCTTCCAATTTGTCCACATCTACCCTTAATTGTGCAGTTTTTCTAGCCTTAGGGCCTGAACCAGGCAATTGGTCTATAAGGTCTTGATTGAGCTTTTGTTCCTGTGTTTTCTCTTCCTTCCCTATTTCGATCTTTTGCTTTTTGCTTTTGGTTTGGCTAGTTTTAATTTGTTGTTTTCTTTTTGTTTTTGAAGAACCCTCCATTTTATCTCTATGCTAGACACCGAATTTAACCTTATAATTTATCAGTACATGAAGGTTTGCAATGTTGACTTGTATGTGCTTGGCGTCATGAATTTCTCGGTCTCTTGGTGAATTCCCTGCTCTTCCACTGCAACCCTCAGAGATTTCTTTTGATTTCAATTCATTATGAATTAGGGCAATTTGTATGAGATTATGCTCAAGCGGCCATTAATGTTGGCCACTAGAATTGAATGTAGCAGGCTTCTCATGTTCCAAAAATGTCAAATCGATATAATGAATTGTGTCGGGAAGACTATTTCAATCTCATGCCAACCTATATGTTCATTTTGGTGCCATCTTTTGTTTATACATTCTCAATCGATTGCCAAGACAATCTTAATGTCTCTTTGATAGGAGGTGTTCTTTTAGTTCTGATCTTATCAGGAAAGCTTTTTAATATTTTCATCGATGCACAAATCCCTTTTTCTTGTTTTTCTATTCTTAACATTTTGAGAAGACATTGTAGATTTCACCATGATATCAAGGTGGTTCTAACTATAAAATTTTCTTTTGGACATCGGCGAGTGTTTTCCCAATGAGCAGGAGTTATCTCATAGCCATCGGGTTGACAATCACTATCACTAAGAGAATGGAATATTCTTCTGATATGTTAAGTCTTCATCGGTTGTGTTTTCTTATATCTTTTGTCTATGGGGAACATCGGTGGGACTCTCACCAAACTTTGTAATACCTTCTTATCGAGGTGACTTGCACAATCGGAAGGATATAAAAAACCCATTCCGATGGTATATGTCATGCCAATATAACTAGTGTATCAACTCATCGGCGAGAATACATACACCTCTTGCCGAAATTATGTTCATCAGTATGACTTCTGAGATTGGCACAGTTTAAAATCTTCACTCTGACTTTATCTCTCTTGCCAATAAGGTTTTTATCGGTGACACTATATGTAGTCTTCCCGATTGTTGCATAATTGTTACTTCTAGGTTCTTTGATTGGTGTAACTCCATTTAGGTCTTCCCAATATAAATGAACATGTCCATTAGAGGATTATGGGTTATTTGGTCGGGAAGACATGAAAATGATCTTTCCAATAGGGGTCAATTGTTTATCTTGCACAACTATGATTAGAGAAATGCTTATCTCAAAGGTCATATTTATGGAATCATCAATTGTTATGGGTTACCAGATGGATCTTGTCACCGAAATTTTGACAATTTGTATTAATCATAAGATCAATGTGTGGAAAATGTGGAGGACAAGTGAGTGGTGAAAATGTGAATTTTTCTAGTTCTAACACTATGATTGGTTCCTTTGAATTTGCATGTCTATAATAGGTGATTGAATTTGCATGTCTATGATAGGAGAATGAGATCACAAAAGGATACACCATAAGCTATCCCTTCTAAGCCTAAGGGCAGTACTTGTTGTACCCCCTGGCCCTAATGGGATTATTCAATCCCCCCTTGAGGGGTGGCGTACCTAGAAGAGTGCCCCATCGTCGTATCCCTCTTGCGCCACATTTCCCCCATCAGAACATTCATATAAAATTCCATATTAACACAATAGTTCCAAACATGTATAAAACTGTGAAAAGATCTTATAGTTTACATGCACATTGGTTAATTAAAAGAATAATAAATAAGTCTCATAATTATATATGTAAGCTCCTACCAAAGCTGCTACTATTTACTAATATATATCCTTGATTGACTGATGGTCCTTTATGTTTTACTGTTGCCAATTAGAAGACTCAAAACTATATATATTCCTTATTTTCATTTATTTCTATTAAGTGTAAAAAGAGGGTTTTAATTTCAATGAGTGTGTATCGTTAGATCCTCCTTTCACACCTTACATTCAAGGACATAAATCGAGTCAAGCCACAACTTTTGCAACAGGGCTCTGTTACAAATTTAGTGGCACTTGGAACAAGTGATAACTTTAAGAAACCCCTCTTGAAAAAGATTTAAAAAATAATGGCGAATCTTCCATTTTTTTGGAAAAAAATATTAATTTCTATTGGTGAATCTTTCCTTTTTTTGAAAAAAATATTAATTTTATTGGCAATTTTTTTTAAATCACTAGAAATTTGTATAAAATCCTGGTGATTCTTGACAAAAAATAGGAAACTTCATTAATTACCATGGTGAATACTTCGTAAAAAATAAATTAAATTCCTATGAAAAGGTAAAGGCCTGAAGGTGGTAGTGATTGACTAGTTTAAGGTGTAGTGCTTGTGTCTATAATTCCTTAATTCCTTAATATTTTTTTAACCCAGAGGTATCCCCTACCCCGTTTGGTACATTTCGACTCAGCCAAGCAACACTTTGAGGTGAGGGGAGGTGAGACTAATCCTCTGTAGGCTACTGATATGGCCTACACACACCGAACAACCTTGAAATCCAAGCGGCAAGAATCGACCTTAGGACCTATACGGGAAGAACCCAAATCCCTTAGCTAACTACACCATCCATGAATCAAACATTAAATATTTTAAATTGGCCCTAAATTATTTTTCACCACCAATGATTTTATTTATAATCTAATGGCTTGGGTTCTATTTTGTAGACCAAAATGTACCCATAGAGTTCCAATGCCCATGGGGCCCAAAATTTTATTTGGGTCGATCCCAATGGAGATCAATGACCCAAATGTAATTTCAGGCCCCATGGGCATTGGAGCTCCATGGGTACATTTTGGTCCATGGAATTCAACCCCAACCATTAGATTATAAATTGAGATCAACAACCCAAATACAATTTCAGGCTCAATGGGCATTGGAGCTCCATGGGTACATTTTAACCTATGGAATACAACCACAACTATTAGATTATAAATAAAATCAATGATGGCGGTTAACAATTGGTGATATGGCCCTAAAGTATAACCAATAATTATATAATATTATTGGCAAATTAATTTCATTTTCTATTAAAACTTATAAAATTTAGGTGAATCTGATCTAATTAGGTATCGAATATTGTGGCAAATTTTTGAGTTTAAAATTTTAATATAATAAATGTTCTAGTGATTTAACTAGGACTAAAACAAAATTTTGTAAAAATATGGCGATTCAAGTCACCTTATAGCTTGTACTATTAGCCAAATTTTGAATCCCCAATTTCAACTTTTAGCCAATTGGCGAATATTAGCCACTAAAAAATCACTCCTTGGAACAAAGAGGAAACTTAGAATTTTCTAATTAATTGATTAATTTAAGCCCAATTATTCTGGAAACCCTAATTATGCAAAATTGTAAACAAATGGACAAATCTTGACAAATGTTTGCACACAGAGATATCAAATGACAATTAGATACATACCATGTTTTGAGATTCTGAATACAAAAAAGTCAGGGGCTAAAAAGCATGCGCCCAAGCCCAAGGTGGCAACTTCTTCAAGGATTTTTGAAAGTTTTCTGCAACTAATCACCATCGTCATGAAGGTTTTCTACTTTGGGGATCTAGAGGACTTCGAGGTAGGTGTCCAAGCCCTTACAGTTCTTTTTCCTTCAAATACGGGATCTCCACACATTGTCACAACCTCCTGCAACTCCACTTCCACAGAACATGAACCTATTACCTACAATCACAAAGAAGGGGGTTGGGGGTTGTGGTGTTTAGAAGCTTGCCTCAGTCAAGCCCCAAAATGGCATTCAAGCCTTCCAACACCATTGTTTGATAAAGAGTTCATATCCCAGTGGGATAGAGGCAAAAATAAATTGATAAATGATTGTATCAACACAAATAGATATCACCTCAGAGGTATAGCTTGCATGTAGATAAAAATCCTTCAACACATGAGAAGATGAAGCCAAATCTGCATAACAAACACAATAACAAGACAAGTCTGCTCTGCCACAATGAATACTTTGAATGCTCTACAATCATAAGTTTGCCAAAAGTTGATAATCATCTTCTAGTTTACAAACAAAACCCTAAACATTCTTATATATGCAATCCCACTCTAATTTAGTAATTCAAACTTAAGATCTTGACAACGGAACCTTTTAACGGTCACATAACTGACATTTAAAATTTAGGTCCCAACCAAATAGGGCAGGACTAGGTCATGAGAAACCAAGTCCTAGACCCCATTTTTAAGGTAGGATCAAGCTCAAGACTATCCCCTAAGCCCCATTTGACATGGGTTTTCAGGGATTTTGCTAAAATGAATATGCATGATTACATCTAAAGGACCTGGGAGCTAAACTTAGGAGGTAAAAGTTCTAGGGAGACATTTTACAACATAACATTTAGCCCCCACTTTAATGTATGTATGTTCTTATGACCCATACATGCATTAAAGTATGGTCAACAAACATAGCAAACACACCAAGCACTTAGAGCTAATGCATACACAAAGATTGAGGAACTATTCTAGCCCCTATTCTTAGCTAGACATTAGAGAAGACACGTCGCAGACACGCCAAACACAATGAAGATAGTAACAAGCACATAAAATATGGAGAAGATAGTATTGAAGACATGCAAAACATGGAGAATACACAAGAGAAGCCACACAAGACACAATGAATACAATGATATTTCTTTTTCATTTTCATTTTCATATATAAATGCAAATGCAAATACATGGAAAGTAAAAATGTAACACACAACCCAAAATGTAGAAGGGTCATTTCTACACAATCTTGAGACTACATATGGGGGAGCAGACATGCAATACAAATCTCAGAGTGCAGGGAGGGGCATTTCGCCACTTAGCTTTAGACTACACTTGAGAACAAACACGCCATACAAAATCTAAATTGTAGGGAGGAGCATTTCACCACACACCTTTAGACTACACTTGGGAACAAACATGCCATACAAAACCCAAGTGTAGGGAGGGGCATCTCACCACACAACTTTAGACTACATAAGGGGGAAAATACATGGAAGACACGAGCGCTATATAGTATGCCAAGTACATACTACACATAAAAAACATGGAAAACAAGTGATGGAAGGAACCTATTACTAGGTTCCCACCATCTCAAACATGCTACAAGAACACCTGATGGTTGGGCTTATACCACAACTGCCAAAGACACGCTTAAGGGAGGATACACCAACCCCGCCTGCTCGGAGGACTTTTGAGATAAAAAGGATGTGCACTAGCTCAAGAGATACACCATCCCTACCTCCACAGAGTGCTTTGAATAAAAAGATACGCACTAGCTCAAGAGATATGATATCCCACCTCTACAAAGGGCTTTTTTATTACAATATAGAATAAAGATGTGCACTCGTGCAAAGATACATCTCACCTCTGTAGAGGGCTTACAAACACGCTTCATTAGTACAAGAAATCATTAGACAACTTACCTTTATATGCCCCTACCTTAAGGTGGTTGATTTCGTGTACCGATATCAAGCACGTTAAGGTAGAGAGAAAACACACAAGGGAACACAAGCTTTCGTAAATCCCATGCCCTAAAAGGTGACATGTGCTTCACGATCGCCGAATGTTCCCACAAACACACAATTTCCTACAATGGAAGGGGTTAGAAACCATATAATCATGACAAAAGAAATGCATGTAAACATTCACATAAAGAGCCAAGGCTATACTATAGGTTCAAAATTTGAGTATAACCATGGGGCTATACTGCAAAAATCTCAAAGTTGAGTGCAACCAAGGTGAGATTCAAAGATAAACAAAGTACATAGAGTAGACATAGTGTTATAATTTGTTATCAAAGATAAGACAACATCAAAATATCACACTGAGTGATTCTACTAGCCAAGCGTTAGATAATATATATATCAACCCCGTCATCATATATGGACTAGGTCCATTTTTGCTTACTCACTTAAGGGACACTTGGTCCTTATCAGTATTATTTATTTTTCGTCATTCACCAGCTAGATAGAACCACTAGAAGAAGGTAAACAATAAATCAAGAGAGGAGAACAAGTGCCTTAGGGTCATCACATAGGAAGGTGCCCCTAGGTCACCAATCGCAATGCTATGCCCCTAAGGTATGACACACAATAGTAAAATAGAGGAGAGGAGCAACATAGAAGAATGATGATACAAATAAAAGAATGGTCACAACAGAGGTAGTCTCCCGGTATCCTTGACCTTACAAGAGCATTAACTTGGGTCATCCTAGGAGGCCTAAACAACACATAAGACATCATAGGGGGAACACAACATAGAGGTGAAGGGTTAGAAATTCTTACCTCTAGGTGGGTCCATGCTAGAGATTGTCAACAATTGAATCATCCTCTTCCCAATCTTGAATGTTAGAAGAAAGAGGTACATAAGGTACAATTGCTAACTCTTTGTTCTTGTTCTTAAAATCTTTTTTGTTAAGCTCTTCCTTATTTGTTTTGGTGTTAGATTGTGGAATTTTTTCTTGTTCAAGTGCATTTCGTTGTGCAAAAACTTGTCTTCTCTTCCTCCTTTCTCTTGCTTGTTGATTTGTTTTTGTCCTATTGATTGTATCTTCAAAAGTATTCTCATGTTTTTCGATTGGTTTTCGTATCTTAGAGGAGAAAGCTTGTTCAAATCTCATTTGTCTTGATGAAGTAACTTGCTCTTGATGAGTACCTCCTGATCCTCTTAAGAACGACATGGGAGGAACCTTAGCATAGAGTACTTTACCTTTTTCTCTAGGAATTTCTTCTAATGCGGGTTGTTCTTCTCTTATTATTTTTTGAATAGAAGGACCGGCCACTCGATGTAGTAATTTTGATTTATATTATCTATATCCCAAGAAATTAAAATCTCTTCATGGCTCTATTTCCTGATTAGATCATGGCCAAAAATAATCAGGGATGAAGTGTTATTTTATAACCAAGGGTTTATATCTATCGTGAGGAATAGTATGCACTTGTCCATTCAAAGGGAATTTTACATAGTTATGAATTGTTGAAGGGACATCATTCATAGCTTTTAACCATGGGTATCCTAATTTTATATAGAAAAGATCAAATATAGGGATGACATCAAATAATTGTTCTACATCTTTTTAAAATACCATGATAAATAAAGATATCTTCCCAGAAGTGTGTATGAAAGCTCCATTATGTGTCTTAATCATGTCAGAAAGGTCATAGAAATCTTGAATCAAACCATGTGAATAAAGGAACTCTTCTGTTGCTTCGTTATTCATGTAATTAGAATCTACAAGTGTTCCATCTACATGATTTTCTATTATCTTCACAGTGATATAAAGAGGTCCTTAAGTTTCTCCAATTGTTCTATCATGAGGTGTAAATACAATTTTGGGTTCAGGGACCTTTGTTTTCATATAAGGCCTAGGAGGAAGCCTAGTGTTATTTTTGTGATTAGAAGCGATGTGTATATGTTTTCAAATGGATGTAAGATCATATTTTAAAATATTTTCAAGAGTTATGCAAGGAACAAGTGCAAAATTATGTAAGTTTATGATCTAAAATGCTTGATTTGTTTGCTTTTTTCAGTGCAAATACCTAAAAGAAGAGCTCTTGTAAGGAAATTTATGAGGGGCAGTAATAATAACCTTTATAACAGTCCACTAATGCAGCAATATCCTTCACAACACACCTTTAATGTAATTCTATATGAATGATAAGTAAAAATCTAGTGAAAATGCAAGATTTTTAAACCCTAATTGTGAAATTAAGCCATGAATATGTGAAAAATGATATGTAAATGAATTATAATCAGATTTATGATGAAAAAAAACTTATCTTAGATCTGAAAATGATTTTAAAGTCCTACAATGTTCAATGCAATTACAATTTTAAGGATGATGAATGAAAATGCTAGTTTTTGTTGAAACTGACTAAGTGTAAATGCAAATTTTTGAAATATGAATGAAAAAACACACAAGAATGCAACACTACAAACAAAATCAAAGTCAAATGATTTCCTAAGATGAGTAGTAAAATCTAAAACAAGATTTTAGCTACAAACCCTAGTTTATGAAATCACTAGGTTATGAGAAAAATTCAAAATTTCAAGCAAACCCTAGCAATTTAAATATGAAAAATGCAATGAAAGAAATTGTAATACAATGAATTTCTGTAATGTATATCAGATCTAATGCAAAAATCAGAAATTAGATGAAATGCAATTAAAATTAATGCAAACTATGTCAAAATGCAAGCCTAAATTTTTCAAAATTTTCAATTTTTTTGTAAATCTTCAAATGCAATATGAGAATGATGAATGAAATGAATGAAAAATTGAAGTAAAACACTCAGAAAGGTGCAAAATTCAATAAAAACATGGGTTCACAAAAATGTTATGTGTAAAAAGAGGGTTTTAATTTCAATGAGTGTTTATGGTTAGATCCTCCTTTCACACCTTACATTCAAAGATATAAACCAAGTCAAGCCACAAATTTTGCAAGAGGGCTCTACTATAGATTTAGTGTCACTTGGAATGAAGAGGAAACTTGGAATTTTCTGATTAATTGATTAATTTAAGCCTGATTATGCTAGAAACCCTAATTATGCAAAATCATAAACAAATGGATGAATCCTGACAAATGTTCACACAAATCGATGTCAAATGATAATTAGATACATACCAAGTTTTGAGATTCAAGATATGAAAAAGTCAGGGGGTAAAGAGCAAGCACCCAAGCCCAAGGTGGCAACTTCTTCAGAGACTTCCAAAACTTGTCTGCAACTAATCACCACTATCATGGAGGTTTTCTACTTTGGGGATCTGGAGGGCTTAGGGGTGGGCATCCAAGCCCTTGCAGTGCTTTTTCCTTCAGATATAGGATCTCCACAGTCTATCACAGCCTCCTGCAACTCCACTTCCACAAAACATGACACCTGTTACCTGCAATCACAAATAAGGGGGTTGGGGGTTGTGGTGTTTAGGAGCTTGCCTTAGTCAAGCCCCAGAATGGCATTTGAGCCTTCCAACACTGTTTTTTGATAAAGAGTGTGTATCCCTGTGGGATAGAGGAAAAAACAAATTGATAAATGATTGTTTCAACACAAATAGGTATCACCTCAGAGGTGTAGCTCACATGTAGATGAAAAGCCTTCAACACATCAGAAGATGCAAACAAATCTACATAACTAACACAATAACAAGACCAATCTACTTTGCCACAATGAATACTTTGAATTCTCTACAATCATAAGTTTGCCAAAAGTTCATAATCATCTTCTAGTTTACAAATGAAACCCTAAACATGCTTATAAATGCAATCCCACTCTAATTTTGTAATTCAAACTTAAGATCTCAGCAACAGAACCTTTTAATGGTCACATAACTGAAATTTAAAATTTAGGTCCCGACCAAATAGGGCAAGACTAGGGCGCGAGTGCCGAAGTCCTATGCCCCATTTTTAAGGTAGGATCAAGCTCAACACTATCCCCTAATCCCCATTTGACATGGGTTTCAGGGATTTTGCATCGGGAGTTAAAATGAATTAGTATGCATGATAACATCTAAAGGACCCAGGAGCTAAACTTAGGAGGTAAAACTCCTAGGGAGACATTTTATGATGTAACAATTTCAATAATTGATTCGAGTGGGAATAGTTCAGGAGGCTACAATAGGGTGTCCTAGATCCTCAACCCTAGGCCCAACAACAAGACCTTATCCTCTGTTGGTCTCATGTGATTCTTAATCGATGCTCCTTAACCGCTGGTCCTTAACCATCATCATGAGGTGGCATACTTAGTGAGGGCCCATTCATCGTTCCCCCTCCTTATAGTCCTACCTCATCCTTTCCTTAACCATTTACTGCCAAATTCATATCATTGTCCATAACATCAATAATATACACAGTCATGTAGTATACACTTGAATACAAATTCATAGAGTACACACTTGAATATAAATACAAAGTCGCAGAGTATACACTCAAATGCATATAAGTCAACTATCATTCACAGGATGGCAGAAAAGATGCTCTGATACCACTTGTAATGTCCCATATAGGAAAAATACTAAATTTATCCTAAATAATCAATTTCCAAGCAAACAAAGATTTAGAGAGTACCTTGGCTTGATTTAATTCCTGCAAACAAGATAGAAAATACTTAGGATAATATTTCTCACAATCAAGTGAACATGATTAACAAACTCATAATGGCATTATTAATCCAACTAAACCTAACTATCTAAGAGACTCAATCATAAGAGAGTCAAGGAGTTTGACTTTGATGGGGTGTCTTAGATCCTCTACCCTTGGCCCAAGAGTGGATATACCATCTCCCTTGGCCTCATGTGGCGCATTCCATCCATATGAGGTGGTCTACCTAATGAGTCATGTGTTATCCCATTCCCCCTCATCTTGTCAATTCCTTTCCTTTTCTCTATGATTGGTTCCTTCAAATTTTCATGTCTATGATAGTGGAATGAGATCACAAAGGGTATTGCCCTTGGGCTTAAAAGAGATGGCTTTCAGGGCACCCTTTTGTGATCTCATTCTCCTATAATAGACATGCAAATTTAAAGGAATCAATCATAGAGAAAAAGGAAAGGAATTGACAAGATGAGGGGGAACAGGATTACGAATGCCTCATTAGGTAGACCACCTCATATGGATGGCATGTGCCACATGAGGCCAAGGGGGATGGTATATCTGCTCTTGGACCTAGGGTAGAGGGTCTAAGACACCCCATGGAAGTCACACTCCTCAACTCTCTTATGATTAAGTCTCCTAGATAGGTTTAGTTGGATTAATAATGTCATTAAGAGTTTGTTAATCATGTTAACTTAATTGTGAGAAATATTATCGTAAGTATTTTCCAACTTGTTTGCAAGAATTAAATCAAGCCAATGTACTCTCTAAATCTTTGTTTGCTTGGAAATTGATGATTGAGGGTAAATTTAGTATTGTTCAGGTATAAGGGACATTACACTAGACTAGAGTTCAAAAAATTTAGTGGCACTAACTTTGATCACTAGAAGCTCCTTGAGATGGAGAATTTCCTCATAGATCAAGACCTATGGGCTATAGTATTCAAATACAAACCAACTACAATGTCACTGAATGATTGGCTAGTGTTGGATAGAAAGGGAAGAAGCCCTATTAAGATTTGCTTCGTAGATTTTATGTTATTGAATGTCTATGAAGAACCCATCACAAAAACCCTCTAGAAAAATTTGGGCAACCTATACCATACTAAATCCGTGATTAATATGTTTTTCTATAAAAGAAACTATATACTTTGAGGATGCACGATGATGATTCTATTGTTGAGCATCTAAATTCCTTCAACATGATTATAACCTAGTTACAACATGCAGGTTTGAAGATGGAAGAAGAAGATCAATGCAAGAACCTTGTGTGTTCTTTATTAGACCCATCAGACTATTGATATGCCCCAGACAACTGAGAGGGGGGGTGAATCAATTGTCTCTAAAACTTAAATACTTTTACAATTAAACATGAATCACTTATCCACATATATTATGATTTAACAATGAATGCATGAAACCAGAAACTTAACCATAGATACAAGATCTAACACAAGAGACACCAGATTTTACGTGGAAAAACCCCAAGGTGGGGAAAAACCACACAGAGGATTATCTCTCAATATATATTGAAATCTTAAAATAATAATTTTTAGACTTGGTCACTCCATGGGCCTAACATATTGGCTCACTGCAATGAAGAACAACTAGGTCTAGTAGACTCACTGCCTCAACCCTAAACCTAGCAAGATTACAATAAGGGTTGTTAAACCCTGAGGGATGTTAAACCCTACTAGCGGCTCACTACCATGATCAACACCTTTTTATGTCTATGATTTAAGTACAATAATTCCTCTGCTCTGCTCTGCCTCTTCTCTACTCTGCCTCTTCTCATCTCTGCCTCTTCGCTACTCTACCTCTTCTCTGCTCTGTCTTTTGGACCTTTCTTATTATCTTTCCATTTTCACTCAAGGACACCTTCTCCATGACTCAACTACAAGTATTTACACACTTCATCAACCTTGGAATGATCATCAAGGTCGGCATCACAATCATCAACCATTAGAACAATCTCCAAGGTCGACATTACAAACATTTACAAAATAGGTCCTAACCTATTAAAACATTATGCAAAGGAAACTAAATGCAGATCACGCCATGCCTTAGCTGGGACTCAAGCATTATCTTCCATGCCACAACATGCTTCCACAATCTTCTAGAGATCTCTGCAATCACTAGGATTAACCAAGTCGGCCAAAACTGGTTACACATTACACTATCTGGGAATAATCTTTGAACACAAACTCAAATCCTTAACACGGACCAATATCAAGATAGGAACATGATTAGGAGACATCCACAAGCATGTTATAATCATCAAGAGCAACCGCATGAACCTTAACCACTTTATCCATAGGAATCTTCTCACTGGAACACATAAACTTCACTATCTTCAACTGTCATAAAAGAAAGATAGTTTGCAGACCACCAAAATATGAACCACTGCAATTGTAGGCACTTATCATCATCTTAGACTTCCCTCTAGAACTGCAGAGAAAAATACTTTATTGCAGAGGAATGCTAAGCATAATACTTTCTCCATGTCACCAAAGAATAATCAGAATGAGTAGGCTTTATTTTGGTGAATGCAAATTTCTCACAACTTCACACCAGAGGCTCAAACTCAGGATTTAGCATCTTTAGATGTCCCTTTGAACAACTTCAAATATGTGGACCCAGATTTGTAAGAAGAAGGAAATGCAAAGCAATCTACTAGATTGTTCTTCAGCATACAACTCACTGTCTACACGGCACTCCACTATAACTCACTTGATTCTTCTGGAGAGGCCAATTTTCTCAATTTCCTCAACACATAAGGTTTCTAAACAAGTAATAGAATATGACACAATTGACACTAATAACAAAAAAGATATGTTGACATCAATGACAACACCAATTAGGCACATACTTGCAACAATCCCCCTTTGTCATTGATGGCAACATATGATGTGAAAAACTGCAATAGCCATCAAGACAAGATTCTCCCCCTTTCTCTTTACACACGTGCACTCTTTCTTTCTAGAAGATTCTCCCCCTTTCTCTTTACACATCTACACTCTTTGTCTGACTAAGTTTTTCACATGACTTCTCTCCCCCTTTGACATCAATGGCAAAGGGCACATACTTGCACTTTTCTGCTCTAATTCAATCTTCCTTCTGGACTCTCTGACTAGTCCCCCTAAGAAGTAGCCCTAAAAGGCATCAATCCAAATCTGAGGAGGCACCACCAGACTAATGTAGTACTATGTATCTTAGTTTAAAGCAAGAGGAGTAATAACCCCTAACTATTCTCTGAGATACTCAAAAGTATCCTTAGGCAGAGGCTTTGTGAAAATGTCTACAATCTGATCTTTGGTAAAAACATATTCTAACTTGACTTCATTCTCTCTCACCTTTTCTCTCAGAAAATGATACCTAATGGATATGTTCTTTTTTCATTGAATGCATTACTAGATTCTTTGATATGTTTATGGCAATTGTGTTGTCACAAAAGATTGTGATTGGATCCTTATACACAACTCTGATGTCCTTCAAAGTCTACTTCATCCATAACACTTGACTGCAACTGCATGTTGCTGCAATGTATTATGCTTCTGCAGTAGATAGGGATATTGAATCCTATTTCTTGCTCAACTAAGATACTAACCTTTTCCCTAAGAAGAATGCACCTCCACTTGTACTTTTTCTGTCATCCACATCTCTGGCCCAATCTGCATTAGTACATGCACTAAGAGTAAAGTCACTATCCTTAGGGTACCACAAACCATGATCCATTTTACCTTTTAAATTATTTAGAATTCTCTTGATTTCCATCACATGTGATTCCATGGGTTCTACTTGAAATCTCGACACAAGACATACTGCATGCGTTATATCAAGTCTGGTTTGAGTTAGATAAAGTAATCCTCCAATCATAGACCTGTACTTTTTCTGGTCTGCCATGGGTGAATTATCATCTTCACTTAACTTACAACCAGTTATCATAGGTGTGAATACCGGTTTAGAGTCTTCCATCCCAAATTTCTTTAACAACTCTTTCACATACTTAGACTGAGAAATGAAGATACCTTTATCTGATTGACTTATTTGTAGACCTAAAAAGAAGTTTATCTCCCCAAACATGGACATTTCAAATTCACTTTACATTTCTCCAGCAAAAACTGAGCACATACCTTCATTGCCTCCAAAAATAATATCATCAACAAAGACTACAATAATTAGGATTTTTTCATCATTAATTTTGAAGTAAAGATTGATGTTTGTAGTACCTTTACGAAACCCTATCTGTATTAGATACTCGTCCAACCATGCATACCATGCCCTGGGGACTTGTTTTAATCCATACAAGGCTTTCTTCTATCTGCATACCATGTCACCCTGCTCTGATGACTAAAACCCTTCCAGTTGTTCAATATATACTTCTTCTTCCAATTCTCCATTTAAGAAGGCAGACTTCACATCCATTTGATAAACCTTGAAATCTTTGTAGGCTACAAAGGCTAAAAACTTCCTTATTGCTTCAATCCTTGCCACTAGAGCAAAATTTTCTTCAAAATCTATTCCTTCAACTTGAGCATATCCTTTGCATACCAACCTTGCTTTGTTTCTTACCACTTCACCATTCTCATTCATTTTGTTTCTGGAGACCCACTTAGTGCCAATAACATTCTTATCTACTAGTCTGGGAATAAGATCCCAAGTCTGATTCTTCTCTATCTGCATCAATTCATCCTCCATATCCTTTGCCTAATTCTCATCTTTGCAAGCCTCATCCACAGTTTTAGGTTCAATCTTAGAAATCAGAAAGAAATTTACATGTTCCTCTGCAACTTTTCTTCTGGTTAAGATCCCTTTGCTCTTATCTCCAATGATTTGATCTTTAGAATGACTGAGTCTTACATACCTTGGAGTTTTGGTAGCACTTACCGAAGCTTGTTCTTCTTCATCTAATCTCCCTTCATGCTGCACCACTTCTGAAGCATCTGGTTCATTTGATTCATAGCCACCCAATTCTGAAGACCTTTCCTTACATTCATTAACTTTAACATGTGCACTTTCAATGATCTTGTTCAGCCTCTTATTATAGCATCGGTAGGCCTTGCTCTTAGTGGAGTAACCAAGGAAGATTCCTTCATCACATCTAGCATCAAACTTGCCTAAATCTTCTTCTCTTTTGATATAACATTTTCTACCAAAAACTTTGAAATATTTCACAGTAGGAACTTTACCATGCCACAATTCATAGGGAGTCTTAGAATTGTTACCTTTTACTTGGACTCTGTTTAGAATATATACAATGGTGTGAATTGCCTCTCTCCTATATGCTTCTGGAAGATCAGCTTTCTTCATCATGGTTCTAGCATCTTCTTAAACTATTCTATTTTTCCTTTCAACAACTCCATTTTGTTGTGGAGTTCTAGGTGCAGATAGTTGTCTCTTTATTCCATATTCTTCACAAAAGAAATTGAATTCATTTGATGTGAACTCTCCTCCTCTATCTGACCTTGAGCATTTGATTTTCAAATCCATCTCATTCTCAACCATTGCCTTCAATGCCTTGAACTTATCAAGAGCTTTAGCTTTTTCTTTTAAAAAGGTGACCCAAGTCATTCTAGAATAATCATCAATAAGCAACATGAAATACATGTCTCCTTGCAAACTTCTTACTTTGGTAGGTCCACACAAATCTATATGCACTAGCTCAAGTAGTCCTTCAACTAATTGGTCCTTACTTTTGAAACTTGTTGTTGTTTGTTTCCCAAATTGACACTCCTTGAAAATAGGATTAGCAGGCTTCACAAGTTTAGGTAGATCTTTAACAGCCTGTGTAGTACTTATTTGCATAATGTTATCAAAAATTTTGTGACACAACTTTCTATGCCATAACCAACTCTCATCAGTCTGAGCTAACAAGCAATAGTTATCAGTTCCTTTCAGGTGATAGATGTTACCTCTGGTCTTCTTACCAGTTGCAATGACCATTCCAAAGCTTCCCTGATCTTGTATCCATTGTCCTTAAAGCTTAAATCATAGCCCCTATTACACATCTGATCCACACTCAAGAGATTGTGCTTTAATCCTTTCACATACAAGACATCTTTAGTATTAATTTTGCCATCAAAAGAGATAGATCCTTTTCCACAAACCTTACTAGCTATATCATCTCCAAACCTAACTAGTCCACCATCATATATTTCCAAACTCACAAACTTACTTTTGTCACTAGCCATGTGGTGAGAGCAACCACTATCAATAATCCATTCATCTTTGTCATTAATGACCTGACCAGCCAAAGCACTTTCCACTGGTTTTTCTTCTTTCACACAGCTAGTAAAATTAGTAGACATGGGATCTTCCTTAATAGCAATAAACAAGCATTCATTTCTAGAAGTACTAGCATTATCTGGTTCACCATTATCTGATACTCCTTCATCATTATCAAAACCTTCAACATAATAACACTTCTTTTGGGTCCTAGGCCTGTTCTCATATCTTTTTCTATTCCTTTCAATTCTTTCAGGACATCTGGAGGCAAAATGACCTACTTTACCCCAAGAAAAACATTAGAAAGGTAATTTGCCTTTATACTTACCGGATCCTCTTTCCATTCTATCCACAAAGTTGGCTTCAATTTCATCAAAATCATCATTAGATTCTATCTTGTACTTTTCTGATTTGGAGGTTCTTCCAGGAGTACTGGCTTTGAAGGTGGTCTCAACTTTCAGCAAAGCATCACCAAACTCTCTCATTTCAAAGGCAATAAGCTTACCAAGCAGATGATCCCTATCAACTTCTTTTACTTGCATGAATTCTTCAATTGCAGCCACCTTGTGATAGTAGGACTTGGGCAGAGATTTGAGAATTTTCATTACAATTTCCTTATTGTCAAGAGTTCCCCCCATGGCTTTTATCCCTATGACAAGTTCATCAACCCTTTGCATAAAGGCTGATATGTTTTCATCTTCATTCATTTTCAAACTTTCATATTTCACTTTCAAACTTTGTATCTTGTCTTCCTTCAAAGAATCATCTCCATACAAAATTTTCAACTTTTCCCATACCTCATTTGCCATTTCAAGATCTACAACTTTCATCAGTATTGAGTTGGTTAATGAGCTTAGAAGAGCATCTTTTGCCTTGACATCATTCTCATAATCTTTGAATTCATCTTCAGTCATCAGACCATTTGGAGGCATGGTGTATTTTGTTTATGCATATCTCCATACTTTGTAGCTAAGAAAAAGAATATGGCTTTTCATCCACGCCTTCCAGAGAGCATAATTCATTCCATCAAAATGTGGCGCTTCCTTCTTGTAAGACATTTTGGATCTTCCTCAAGCTATTAAACTTTCTTCTGAGGAACTTGGCTCTGATACCAATTGTTGATATGCCCTGGACAACTGAGAGGGGGGGTGAATCAGTTGTCTCTAAAACTTAAATACTTCTGCACAATTAAATATCAATCACTTATCCACAATTATTATGATTTAACAATGAATGCATGAAACCATAAACTTAACCATAGATACAACATCAAACACAAGAGACACCAGATTTTACGTGGAAAACCCCAAGGTGGCCCAGAAAAACCACGGAGAGGATTAGCTCTCAATATATATTGCAATCCTAAAATAATGATGTTTAGGCTTGGTCACTCCATGCGCCTAACATACTAGCTCACTGCCATGAAGAACAACTAGGTCTAGCAGACTCACTGCCTCAACCCTAAACCTAGCAAGATTACAATAAGGGTTGTTAAACCCTACTGGTGGCTCACTGCCAAACTCACTACCATGATCAACACATTTTTATGTCTATGATTGAAGTACAATAATTCCTCTGCTCCGCTCTATCTCTTCTCTGCTCTGGCTCTTCTCATCTCTACCTCTTCTCTACTCTGTCTCTTCTCTGCTCTGCCTTTTGGACCTTTCTTATTATCTTTCCATTTTCACTCAAGGACACCTTTTCCATGACTCAACTACAAGTATTTATACACTTCATCAACCTTGGAATGATCATCAAGGTTGGCATCACAATCATCAACCATTGGAACAATCTCCAAGGTTGGCATTACAAACATTTACAAAATAGGTCTTGACCTATTAAAACATTATGCAAAGGAAATGAAATGTGAATCATACCATGCCTTAGCTGGGACTCAAAAATGATCTTCCATGCCACAACACACTTCCACAATCTTCCAGAGATCTCCACAATCACTAGGATTAACCAAGTCGGCCAAAACTAGTTACATGTTACACTATCTGGGAACAATCTTCGAACATGATCTCAAAATCCTTAATGCAAACCAATATCAAGATAGGAACATGATTAGGAGACATCCACAAGTATGTTATAATCATCAGGAGCAACCACACGAAAGGAATCTTCTCACTAGAACACATGAACTTCACTATCTTCAATTGTCATAAAAGAAAGATAGCTTGCGGACAACCAAAACATGAATCACTACAATTGTAGGAACTTATCATCATCCCAAACTTCCCTCTAGAACCGTAGAGAAAAATACTTTATTACGGAGGAATGCAGAGCATAATACTTTCTCCTTGTCACCAGAGAACAATCAAAATGAGCAGGCTTTATTCTAGTGAATGTAACTTTCTCACAACTTCACATCAGAGACTCAAACTCAAGATTTAGCATATTCAGACATCCCTTTGAACAACTTCTAATCTGCGGACCCAAATCTGTAAGTAGAAGGAAATGCTGAGCAATCTATTGGATTGTTCTTCAGCATACAACTCACTATCTACACTGGACTCCACTGTAACTCACTTGATTCTTCTGGAGAGGCCAATTTTCTCAATATCTTCAACACATAAGGCTTCTAAACAAGTAATAGAATATGACACAGTTAACACTAATAACAACAAAGATATGTTGACATTAATGGTAACACCAATTAGGCACATACTTGCAAAACCTAATAATAGCATTTAGAAGCACTATCTCAAAAATAGTGTTTGACAAGATCATGATTACTCTTCTCTAAGATGATACGTGTTGTAAGGCTACCAAATCCCCCAAGGAAGCCTTGGTTGTTCATGGGAAATCTGAAGAAAAAGGAAAGAAGAAGGATAAAGGTAGATATAAATCTCATGGGAGATCTAAGTCTCTTCAAAATTCTAAGGAAAAATGTTGGAACTGTGACAGTGTAAGCCACTTCAAAAGAGGCTACAAGGAGGAGAAACAAAAGAAAAAGGATAAATTTCATTATTATTTTTATAAATATTCCTAGGAGGATGTATGATATGTCTTTATCATAGCCTTGGTAACACATGTATGTGTGAATGCAAAGATGATATACTCTAGATCTTCTTTCCACTTGACTCCCCATAGAGAGTGGTTTAGGATAATGAGATATATAATGGTGGCAAGTCATATTGAAAAGAATTCATATATCAACATAGTTGGCCATGGGAGGGTCAAGATTTAATTCTTTGATGGGAGGATCAAAGGGATCACTAAAGTCTTGCACATCCTTGTTTTGGCACAAAACTTTTTATATGTAATTAAAATGAATGGTGTGTAGCTAGTCTTTGATAGTGGATGTTTTAAGGTGGTTTGAGGAGATATGGTGCTTATGAAGGAGGTTTTAGTTTGTACTATCTTTTGGCTTGATGCATGCACTTACATATAATGCAATAGTTCTTCAGTACATGTAGTAAAGAGATTTGTAGAGTGTACACCTTAGTCATTGGAAGTACATGTAGTGAAGAGATCTATACTCATTGGAACTAGTACTAAAGATGTCTATTGTATCTAGTTATTATAGCCATGCAATAGTTATCATTGTCCTAACATGGCATTTATTTCCTATTTCTCCATGCAATAGATCATTTATCTTGATCATCTAGGCATTTATTTAGTAGTTAGATTCTTAGTGGTTATTTAGATAATCATTATCCTTGCATGTACTATTTTTCCTTCCATCGAGATAGGGGAAGGAGTTATTTTTCTTGGAAGAAATGAACCATATTCTAGGAGAGGTGGTTTGTGAAAGAGAAAGTTGTGAGGAAAATGATAATCAACTAGTTGTCTCTAGAAAGAAAGGGGTCACAAATAAGAGAAGATTGTGTTAGGGTTAGGGCAGATCAAAGCAATAAACACTAACAATTATATGTAGATTAAATAACCCAAATATAACAATGAGGAATAACACAAAGAGATCAACACAGAAATTTAACATGGTTCACCCAATATGGGGCTACATCCACAGAAACTTAGCCATCTAATGATTTTATTATCTAGTGCAAAATAGATTACAATCTCACGAATACATCGGTGTACCATACATCCCAACCACTTATAACAAGCTTTTCGGAAGCTTCTAGAATTAGGGTTTTGCAATGTCATTTTTCTTTTGTCAGTTAACAAAAATTAATAACTGACTTCAATTGTGCAAAAAGAGGGAAAAAAAATTTCTCGGGGGCTGCGCCCCCAAACCTCGGCGAGGATACATAACTTGTGTACAGTACTTGCATGATCAGTCACGACATACCAACAGATTTAATCCTCCCAAGGCAGAGTAAAAAGAGGATAGAGATGTCGATCATCTAATAGAGAGAGGGAGAGACAAGAGAAAGGAAAAGTCTCTTTCACTAGTAATGTTGTTCCTTTTGAAAGAAAGGTAGAGAGGAGGACAAAGGAGGAGAGTTAAGCTAAGAGGAATGACTATGTTGAAAGAAGGCAAACATAGTAGAGAGATATAATTTATAGGTCATCCCTATAGAATGATTTTAAAAAAAAATCTTGTAGTTCGTTATTTAACTGTATAATCTGGAGGTTCATAGTAGCATGTTGTAAGTCTGCTTCAAATTTTTTTATGATTTTCAGCTAAGAATGTGATTTTTCTTATGTAAAATTTGTGCTCGCATGTGTGAATGAGTGTTAAGGCTACTAGGTCTAGGTTGTCCTTCATTAAACCCTATGCCTATCCTACATCACATAACAAGTGAGCTAAGTAAAGAAGGGGGAGAACATACCCATGATGAGACAATCTAAATCACTTTTAGATTTAACAAAACAAAAAATGTAAACATCAAATCTAAAACTGGGCCCTAATGAAGTAGCTAAGGGTGGGTAGTATGGGCAAAAGAGATGTCACGATATAAATCTCTTGAACCCTAAAAGGAAAGATCTAGCAATGAAACAATAACAAGTAGGAATACAAGCCCTAAAAAGTTCTAGAAAATTATAAAACAATCATAATAGAGATATAAAATGGTAGAAAATAATGTTAGGTATAGCCCTAAAGTCAAACTCTAGAGGTGTAGGATCGGACGGGTTTACCAAAATGTTTAATAAAAATACATTTTCCTAATGTGTTATCTAGAGGTAATTGATAAATGCTATCAATAAACACACAATTAACCTAAATAACAAAGATGGGTAAATAAAGTGTATAATAAATGCTTATTAATGAAATTAATGTGAAGGATAAACCCACTTAGCTGCAGTAACAACAATGAGAAATTAAATCTGATGTTGCATGGGACTCTGTTAGCCAACCACCTTGAATCACTTGCTTTCCACAAATGTGGCCAAACAACAAGTATGCAATTGTTCTAGGATGTGAAGTTCGATGCATGTTTTGGTCCTTTAAATGCACCAAATCAAAATGTTTAGGTATTCAATGCTAGAATTTTGACTGATAATCATATGTGAATTAATGCCCAAATGAATGTCTTTAAATACTAAGAGATAATGAATTATCGTACAAACATGTACCAAGTTAGTTCCCAATGATTAGTGAAAAGGGTAGAGTCAATAGATTTAAATTTAAAATTTTAGAATTTTAAGTCACATTTGTGGCATGCAAAATCACCCCCACACATCATGGAAATAACCCAAAATCGATAAAATGAGGTCTTGGGTTCACAAATGAATAAGTGGAAGTTTGGACTAGCAAATGAGGGGAATGTGTGAAAATTGGTGTAATGGAAGCAAGAATAAAATTAATGTATAAAAAATATGTATAAAGAAAAATAAATGAAAGTAGATAAAATTTAAAGAAAAAATCAAAACCTAACAAAAATATACCACATATCACTATATAATCATATTAGAACATTCTTTCAAAATAAACTTAAACTAAATAAAAATTAACAACCTTTACAAATTTCACCATTAGAACATTACTTTCCTACCTTATAGCTTTGTCTTGAACAAATCTAAACACAATTTTACAAGAAAGTTCATATAATAATAATCTATCTACCAAATTAAAACAGAATTCCCTAAAGAAACTCAAATATCTTGTATATTGGAAGGTGGACACGCACCCCCAAATTCCAATCGCTCAAGAATTCACCTTCCATTCTCCAATTATTTGAGCCACCTTTAGTGAACGGAATCAAAACAAGAATGCTTGGCAGCTTTTTGTACGCCAAGGTACTTATGCCCATGGGACACCTAGTAACTTCGATAGCCTAACCAATTCTATGGCTGGGAATACGCCCCTATTTTGAAAACAAGACATTTTTGAATCCAAAAGGATATTTATTTAGAACGCTTGTTACTGCTATAACATATTCGAAGTGACAATCTGTAGTGGCAGCCGAAAGAGCCTATGGACATCACGAAAGGGAGTTCAAAATCAAATCCAATGGAAGGTAGTCGAAGGAGACACCATGCATTGCTATTTCCATTTCCAGCACAGGGCCACATTAATCCCATCATACAATTTGGCAAGCTTCTGGTTGCGCAAGGCATTTTGGTGACCATGGTGAACACAGAATTTACACATCACCGGATGAGCAAATCTGGTCTTGCAGAGGAGTTGAGATACGAGGTTATCCCCGACGGTCTGCCTCCCGATCATGGCCGCACCCTCAGCCTGCCAGAGCTCTGCAAATCTGTAGCAGAGAAGTGCCCACTTCATTTGGAGAAGGTGGTCCAGAAGCTGATGCATTCCGACACACTCCCTCCCCTCACCTTCATTGTCTCTGATGGCGTGCTGTCATTTGCACAGGAGGCGGCCGATAAATATAGCATTCCCAGAGTTGCCTTCTGGACCACAAGCGCCTGTGGCTTTTCTGCTTATTTTCACATGCCCCTCTTGATCGACAATGGATATATTCCACTCGCTGGTTTGTCATAATATGTTGATTTAGAATATTTTTTGGGAAAATATGTGTAAATATTGTTCAGTTAATAGTTTAGACTATATTCATTGTTGTTCATCATAATGAAGAATAACATAGAATTGTAGACCTTAATAAATAGATGGGAAGGTTACAGGTAGGAGAAGTGAGCCCTCTTCCCTTGTTTGGTTTGTATTGGCCACTTCTCATACCTCTGACCTCCTCATTTACTTATTGAGTAAGGTCCGCAAATTATATCTTATTCTTCTGCATTTTAATGATAGACGCAAGGGCCTGTGGGCTGGATTTAGGGGGTAAAGCTGAGAAACTTTTCCAATACCAGTTTAGTATTCAGAGCCGGGCTCCTTAATTGGTCTCCCCTTCTAGTTAACTATTTTAAAACTGGGGGCTATTCATTTTGAAAAATTCGTCCAGGGCACAATCTGGGCCTCATCCCTTATGGTGTGAGGATATTAGTTTAGGTTTGATGCAGAGACCGGCTCCTCAATAATGGCCTCCCCTTCTAATTAACTACTCCAAAACTGAGGGGTATTCATTCTGAAAAAATTTTAAGGGCACTTCTCCTACCTCTGACTTCCTCATTTACTTACTGAGCAAGGTCTACAATTATATCTTTTTCTTCCATGATAGATGTAAGGGCCTGTGGGTTGGATTTAGCAGTAAAGCTCAGAAACTCTTTCCAATGCTAGTTTAGGATCCAGAGCCCTGCTCCCCAATAATGGTCTCCCTTCCAGTTAACTATCCCAAAACTGAGGGGTATTCATAATGAAGGGTATTCATTCCAAAAAATTCGTCCAGGGTACAGTGTTGGGATATTAGTTTAGGTTTGATCCAGAACCCAGCTCCTCAATAATGGCCTCCCCTTTCAGTTAACTATTCCAAAACTGAGGTGTATTCATTCTGAGGGCACGATCTAAGCCTCATCCCTTATGGTGTGGGAAACCTTGCACTCAGTAACGCTTGATCTATGGTGAACTTATTTAAAACCTTTAACTTCACTACTAGATCAAAGCCCTTTGACATTTATATCAACTTAAACATATATGAAGCATATATGTTGATTATAATGTGATAGTTGTTTATCAGTTTATTTAGACATTTAGTTATAATGGAGTTAAATCTTAATAATTTCTTACAACATTAAAAATTCCCAAAATCACACCCTTGTTTGAGTTGTGTTAGCAGGTTGATTCGTTCCATGTTTCGTCCTGTTTAATCCTAATGTATGTTTGTTAACTTTGGTTTTATGTTCTACAAAGGCGAAGAGGAGGAGGAGCAAATCATAAGTTGCATTCCAGCAATGTCAACGTTGAAGATGAGAGATCTGCCTAGTTTTGTAAGGGCAAAAGACGCTTCAGATTTCATGTTCCAACACCTCAACAAGGAAGCGCAGGCCACACTGAAAGCCGCCGCAGTTGTGATCAACACATTCGATGAGCTGGAGCGGCCTGTCCTCGACCAGCTGTCCTCATATTTTCCGGTTATGGCGATTGGGCCTCTGTTAAACCAAGGAAAGGAGAGCATATGGAGCGAAGAAAGCAGCTGCCTGGAGTGGCTGGACACGCAGGCCGCGTCCTCCGTGGTGTACGTGTGCTTCGGCAGCATAGCGGTTTTGTCAGAAGACGATCTGCTGGAGTTCGCCTGGGGTTTGGAAGCGAGCAAGCAGCCCTTCCTGTGGGCCATGCGCCCGGATCTGCTCCACGGTGAATCTGCCATTCTGTCGCAACAGTTTCTACAGCAAGTGAAGGAGCGGAGCTGTTTTGTAAGCTGGGCGCCGCAGAGGAAAGTGTTGGCTCACCCCGCTGTGGGAGGGTTTTTGACCCACAGCGGGTGGAACTCCACGCTGGAGAGCATAGCGGAGGGCGTGGGCATGATCTGCTGTCCCTTCTACGCCGAGCAATTCACCAACCGGAGATTTGTGACTGATGTTTGGAAGATCGGATTGGAGATGAAAGGGAAGCCTGTCTTTCGAGCAGACGTGGAAGCGCTGGTGCGGAGGCTGATGATGCCCGATGTTGAAGCCGAAGAAATAAGAAAACGAGCACACTATTTGAAGGAGAGTGCGAGGAGTGCCTTCACACCAGGGGGCTCCTCTTATAACAATCTCCAAAGGCTTCTTGTCCACATTGATGCTTCTGCTTCACCTTCTCAGTAATATCATTTAGCCACCATTATCAACTAATTAATCATCCCCAGGACCTGCCTGTATGTTGTGCTACCCTTTTGTAGTTCTTGGCAGATTTCTCAATACGTGGTGAATAAATTATTATTAATATAATAATTTAGTACGTAGTGAGTTCTTCTTGAGATGTGGAAGAGTTAGTGGTCTACCCCTTTGTACTTCTTGGCAGATTTCTCAATACTTGGTGAATAGGGACTTTTGTATTATTTATATTTATAGTGATAGATACTCTCATTTAGTGTGTCGGGACTACTTGTGTGGATACCTCTTCAATGAGGCCTTAATCTTATTATTGTTGTGGTCTTTTTTGAAATACTTGATGCAATAGATCCACATTACTAGATTGATCCAAGTAAGAATGATTACATGTATATGGTGCTACTTGTTCGAACACTAGCTAATCTATTTGAAAATATGGAGGTCTTGATTCTACCTCCTCATCACTTGAGGATATTATGGTTGTCTCTGTCGATAAATAAGGCTACACTAGGGCACGTAAGGAGATACATGACTAACACGAGCCGCATATAAATCGTCCCATTTATCATTCAAGGTAAAGTCAACTAACTTCTCTTGCATATATCTAGCTTCCTTCTTATACTTATTCTAGGAATTCATTTGGTGCTTGCTCCACTCCATCTTCTTCAAATAAGTTTCCCATGCATTTTTAACTCTTAGTGGTAGAAAATAAACTTCTAGTAGAAAGTTTCATAACTTTGTGGCAAAGAAACAATGGGAGTTATAACTAACCACACATTAATGTACTTCTCAACATCCTCTTCTTTAGGGATCTTCTTGTATCTATACTAAATCGAGGTTTATGGGAAAAATTGTTTACTTCACTACTTTTGCTTTTCTTTAGCTATGTGATCAACTAAGAGTGAGATCATAGATCCATCTATCTTCAGTTGGGTCTAATTGTAGCTCCTCTAATTTTTTCTTCAATATCTTTATAGATTTTCTCTTCAAAATAATCATATTATTATAGGGATAGGGAATGTGGAAAAATAAGGTTCGTCCACTACCATTAACAAATATTGTGTCAATTATGTCAATTTATCTCACATATTCTAGAGATAAAACATTATTTAACACATTTTTGGGTAATTTTAGACCTTTCATCAAAGTCCCCAAATAATCTAAAGGTCATTCTAGTAGCCCTATAAAACTAGTCTCTCCTACAACTACATCTAAGGATGATAGTGTAAGACTTGGTGAGTCTTATAGGATTCTCATTGGTGGTTAGAGACATAATGGGAATAAGGAATTGGTCCACATAATTATAATAGTCTAATGGTTGGTGTAGATGTAGGATCCATATAGTAATTGGGTCATAACCCCTCTAAGAATAGGTGAATATAGGTTTTTAGGTTGGAATGAAGTGGGGAACATATTTACGAAATCATGTGGATGAGAAGGGAGAGGTACTTAAATACCATGCTAGTGCTAAAACTGGACAATAGTAAATGTATTTGGTCATCAGGGTATTATAAACAGTCAATACACAAAACTTCTCCCTTTGGAATAATAAAAATATTGTAGGAGAGAAACATCTACTCTTGGAGAATATCCATATCATTATTCATTCCAAAAATATAGGCCACAATACTACAAATGTTTGCAATATCAGCCTTGAACTAGTTCAATTACATAGGGGACTTAACATGCTATTTGATGAGTTCCTTTGAGTAGACATGCTTTAATAATGTTACATTATTTGAAATATCATCATTTTAGGAATTGTAAAGGGTTTCTTCAAAGAGGCGGATGGAACCTAAGGGAATGCCTAGTATTTTTTAGATAAGTTTTGTATTAATTTGGCATTGAAAATGATTACCTCTTCCCTTTCCATTAATAACTTGGTAGGTTGACTCATAATATTTAGCACAAGCAACAATAACTTTAGGCATATTATCGATTGTGGGAACAATGTATGTAGCTAAAAGGGAAGTCTAGATCTTATTAGGATAACTACTGATAGCCTCAAGACGAAACATTTCAAATGTAAGTCTTATTTATCTATAAGGGCCTTCTCTAAGGGAGGTTGTTTTGAGAGGATAGGGTCACAGATGTGGTCAACATAATCATGAAAAATATTCAACTTAAATTTATAAGATAAGGGAACATGGTTACCTAGTTTGACACCCATCTCATTTGGATACATCATTGTGAGCAATGAATATGAACAATTAAGCTTTAGAATGGCAATCTTTTCCTTTCTTAAAATGAGGTGCTAGTAAAACTGGTAGCCTCATTAGTACTTTGCCTTTTCCTCCCTTTGTCATGGTTGATTTCTTGGTAGCACTAGAAGCTTTCTCAAACAATAGTTGGATAATTTTGTAGATGGGTATGGTAGACACATGAAAATGACTTTTTGAAAAGTTTGAAAACATAGAATGGCTCTTTTATTTTCCTCTCTTGGACTTTGCAATTAGGTTCTCATAATTTCTAAATAAGAAAATGGCTAAGGGTTCTTAAATTTATAACTTCATGGATCATGGTAGTATAACCTTTTGGACTTGACATGCAATAAATTAATTGTAGAGGTAGTTGGATTGCACAAAAAAATAGATTTAAAAATGTGCTTTTGATTGATGAGCATTGATGATGTGGTATGATAATATGAGTCAAGATTGACTTTATTTTCTTTTCATGGAAATTATCATGGTAGTTACATGTTCTCTTAGATCAGATAGGCAAGCTACTTATTCCTTTCAGCGAGGCCTTTTATTATTGATAATCAACAGCTCAAATTTATAAATTAAAACATATCAGATGATTCTTGGGGTTTCAAACTTTGATAATCTACAAAAAATCCTAGGAGTAGTAGGAGATATTGTATTAAGATACGATTGCAAGATTATATGGACCAAGCACATCTTGGACTCAAAAAGAAACAAGAAGTTTATTCTTGTAGAAGAGCTACGAATTTTGCGCAAAAATTTCATGCACAACACACATGACCTTGGGAGAACCTGAAAAAAAGATCCTAACACATGAATTTGACAAGAATTTACATTTGAATGGTCTTTAGCTTGGATGTTTAAGTTCAAAGTTTTGTTCTTTCACCTTTCTCATTGTATAATGTGGCAAAAGAATTTATGTATGACTAGGAAGACAACTACATAGGGAACACACAATTGAATATTTAGTTTTATATCGAGACACATGTGCGAACAAGGAATTTACAAAATAATGATAGAAGAATATAAGACTATGTAAAGGGAAGAAGGGGAGATTATCCCTATAGTTTTAAATGGATATCTTTAATTTGGATTTGTAATACATGCCCATTTAGCATTGATAGTGTTTAGTATGAGAAAGGAGAATGATGACAACTAGGATGCACAGTAGATCAAACCCTTTTCCATGTAACATTCAAGGCCAAGACTGAGCCAAATTACTACCAAATGGAGGAGGACTTAGCTACAAATCTCAAGTACTCATGTATGTTATAAATGGATAATATTTGATTTAGCCTTTTTATCAAAACCATAGGTTTACAATGCATGGAACCCTAGTTCTACAATAATCAACTTATAATTGAGAAAGTACAACAGATATCCAAAAATCAATTGCACAGGAATGATCAGGAAAATGTTAGAACCTATCTCCCGAAAGTAGATGTGTCAGAGGACCAATTTGGGACCACCCAAGTCGTGATTAAAGGAATCTACTGAAACTATAAACTAGAAGGATGTTGTAAATGTTGCTCTTGAAAGCCAAATGTGAACTCAAAAAGGGTAGAAAGACTAGGGCACCACCGCCCAAGTCTTGGATAAAGTAATATTATGTGACTGTTGTTGGATCCTGAAACCCTGATCTTCACTCAGTCTTTCTATATCTTCACATTCTTTGGATCTCACTCATGTAACCTGCACACAAGACGACAAGAGAAGGTTTGGGGGGTTTTGGTGTTTAGGGACTTGCCTCAGTCAAATCTTGGGATAACATTCAAGATTACCAACACCATTGATTGATAGAGAGTGCGTGCCCTCATGGGGGCATAGGCTAAAAACAATGATAATGAGATGATTCAAATGATGATAAACAAACAATGATATCACATATGTGATGATCCCTTAGAATGATGATGGTCCTTCAAATCTTAAGAAGAATAGATGATAGCTCCATGCCTACAACAAACACACAATAACAACACACAAATCTACTCTAAAATCACAATGAATGCTCTTGCTTGCTTCACTTCAATATCTCAAGTTAGTTCTTTTCAACCTTTTTCAATCTAGTTACAAATGAACTCATAAACACACTTATATATGCTTTCTAGCTCATAATCATGAAATTAAACCAAAAGAGCCAACAAGGAGAAACCTTTTAAAAGGTTCTAGGCTAACATGTATTTAAATTAGGCCCAACCTAAGAGGGGGGACATGGGTGGTACCACCCATGTCCATCAACCCTTTTTAGGCTTGAGATAAGATAAAACATGGGGCCCATATTCCAATTTTGCATTGGTGTCAAGCAATTTTGTGTTTGGATGAACATTTTAAATATATAATGCAATTATGGGGACCTAGAAGCTAAACAAGGAGGTAAAAAGACAAGTGGACACTTTTTACTCCATGACATTTAGCCCCCACTTTAATGTGTGTATGATTGCATGATCAGTACATGCATTAAAGTATGGTTGAAAACACATCAAGCACGTCAAACACTAGAACGAAGACACACCCTAAGTTTGGAAGACCATTTGTAGGCCCCAAGATTATGCAAACATGAGAATACACTTGACAATCACGCAAAACACAAAGAAGATAGTATGGAAGCATGCAATACATAGAGAAGACATGAACATTGTCACACGATACACAAAGTATACACGAAGAGAAGACATGATTAAACAATTACTTAACAACTAAATGTGATGTGGGGAGCTCATCGCTATGTGCCACCATCAAAGCACACAAGACAAACAACATGGGGGGGAGCTCATCGCTATGCACCTCCACAAAACATGCAAAACACACAAGGAAAACATGTGGGAAACACATAGAATACACGAGTGTCGTAGAGTGTGTAGTCGACCCACTATACATCTTATACACAACAAACAGGTGATGGGGAGGTCATCACTAGGTTCCACCATCTAAAACATGCCAAACACACCTAATGGTCAAGCTATGCTACCACAACCACTAGAAACATGCTCAAGGGTGAGTAACTCAAGATCCAACCCTGCCGCCCATGAGAGGACTTTTTTAAAAGGATGTGTAACCAACTCAAGGGAAGACACAATCTTGCCTTTTGTAGAAGGGCTTTCAAAAGTACCCCACCTGCATCATGGAGATGGATTACAATGAAAAGGAAGCATGCACACAAAGCATACGACCCCACCTACATCACAGAGATGCTTTACAATGAAAAGGAAGTATATGTAAACACACAAAACAAAAATATACAACACCACCTACATCACAAAGATGCCTTATGGTGAAAAGGAAGTATATGCAAACACAATTTATCACAATATCTACGATATCCAAGCATTTACCACAATATATGCCCCCACCTTAAAGTGGTTGCTCCACTTGCTAGTAGCAATCACATTTAAGGTAATGTTGAAAACATGTGAGGGAACAAGAGCTTTCGCAAAGTCCATGCCCCAAAGTGACATGTGCTTACAACTGCCGATTTGTTCCCAATAATCACGATAGAAATACATTAATATCATCTGCTAATAACTATTGATCAATAATAAGCTTTGGTTAGAAAATTTATTCTAAGATAATAACCAAATCATCTCATGAAACTGATCTATAGACATAAGGCAACATGTTGCTCAAACAAACCAAAGCTATACTTATGGGTTCAGAATTGAGTGTAGCCGTGAGGTTATACTTTAGATATCTTAGAACAAAGTGTAGCTACAAGGTGAGACAAAAGCAATTCAAAGGTGCATAGAAGCAAATTAATAGTATTGAAAAGGCTTATTACAACAATTTTACAACATGATACAAAGTGATTCTACTAGTCAAATGTCAGTAACAAATTACCCCCATCTTCATATATGGACTAGGTCCATTTGTGTTTTCTTGTTTTAGGGACAAACGATCCTTATTAGAAGTGTATATTTGTTGCCGTCATCCACTGACTAGTAGAGCGACAAGTACAATAGAAGAATGAAATCGTAAAAAATGAGAGAGGAGACAAAAGTGACTTAGGGTCACAATGTGGGAAGATGCCCCCAAAACACCTTCCACAATGCTATGCCCCCAAGGCACCTCACACAACAATTGCAACAAGAGAAGGGTAGAAGAATAGAGAAACAAATAGAAGGAATGTCACAACAGAGGCCTTCTATGGAAGGTGGGATTGTGTCTTTCCTTGAGTTGGTTTTTGTCTAAATAAATATTTGGATGACCTAAACAAATATTTAACACTACATGGGGGAACACAACACATTAACATATGTACCTAAGAGATGGAGGCCACCCTATCAAGTGTGGCTTAATGAGGGAGAAATACTTACATGATTCATACATGATATTTCCTGACATACAATCTATGTCTATCATCATAGGATATATCAAATTTGGACTTGTCGATATTGTGTTAACATTGAGAGTAGGATGATGGTAACCTTTGGTGGTCTTTAAAGGATCATATCCACTATCAACCAAAGACCTATGTGTAATAGCTTCTAAGGGCACTTTAATTCCTTGTTGTTTTATGCCACAACCATTACCTACATAGTTACAATTTTTGTAAAGAATTTGAAATCTACGACCATAGAGAGTCACCATCTCTTTAGAAGAAGGCAAGGCCTCATAAGTCTCATATTATGTAGTCTAAGTATGTGTATTGTCTTTGTTTTCTACTAAAGAAAATTTAGGTTCCTTAGGTATTTCCAAAGATTACTTGGATGAGATCGAAACAACTTTTGATGTTTCAGGATTAGGGTTAGTAAGTTTATATTCCCCCATAAAGGAAGGAGTAAAATCTAATGAACCCCAATCGTCACCAAGAAGTGAATTTGATGGTGATTTGGAATCTTGCACAACATTATCTATGGCAAGAGGTATTGATGACTCAACTTTTAAGTTATTGAGAATCTTGTGATTGACAACTTGCTTTTGTTCCTCAACTTGTAAACAACTTTTTGGATCCAGGTCAGCTTGAATGGTTTGAAGTTTATTTTCATAAATAAACTTTATTGATTGATGAAGGGTAGACGGAACTACCCCAATGCATGAATCCATGGTCTACCAAGAATAATATTATGTGAAAGTGCACTAGGCATGACATGGATAAGGGTAGATAACGTCACAGGTTGATGCAAGACCATTCGGGTCTACAAGTGATCCTGCATCACTCAAAAATAATTTGTATTTGCTTTTCTTTATTTTGGTTTGTTTTTGGTGTTCTTGGCATCTCTCAGTAACAAGAACTCAAAAATTTGGTTAAAATTGCAAGATTCAAGTTTTCGCCAAAGTGTCGTTTTAAGGTTTAGCAGAGGCGTTTTATAGAAACAATTAATTTTCAAGATTTTTGAGAGCTGAGAAAAATTCCTTCAATCGAATGACTTGTGATGGTGTTTATCCTAATGTACAAAAGGAATAACATTCAAATTCATAACCATTTGAGAGAATTTAAAATTCTCTGATCGAGGCTGGCAGTTTACGAGAAATTGAATTTCTCAAGTTTTATGAATTCTGGAACAAAATGGCTTAGTGGAGACCTTGGGAATGTCATTCCATGCATCTTGGCAAGGTTTCATACAAAAATGAACTACTGGGTGAAAGTTATGTAAAAAGTCAATTTCCAGCAGTTGACGGAGCTTGACAAAGTCACAAAATAAAATTTCTTCTTTAAATTGTTTGTGTAGATTCACGGATTATTATTTAAAGAATTTTAATTGTTTCATATTAACCATTTGATGCATTTAAAATTGTTAAAATCTGCAGAGGCTAAGAATCTTCAATTTTTAAGCCAAATTCACTATGTAACCACTCTTGGTAAGCATGAGAAATAAATGATTTATTATGGACACCAAATTTGCAACAATAATAAATGAAGTTAATGAAGGATGACATCCAAAATAGTTTAAAGGAAGAATGAAATTATTAAAGGTTGGAAATAGAAGAAGATAGTGGCACCATTTATTAAGAGAGGAGTTAAAGAAGCGTTGAAATGAAGTATTGCAGATATTTAAAAAGAAAAAAAATCAGATTTTATATGCTTAAAACAGCAATAAAGACACATAAATGGGATGGCATGAGGAGTTACTGTTTGCAGCAAATTTAATTAAAGTTTGCATGTTGCCTCAAAGAGGCGCTGTTGGGAAGGAAACGCCTTCATTCGGAGGCTGGACCAAGCTGATTTTAGCAGCAGTTAAAATAAAATTTAAAGCATATAGTGGAAAACCAACTAGGGGAGCTTCATTTGACTATTTGGTATGGAGAATTTAATATTTAAACAACAGAAAATTAAATATAGAGGGGCAGAAATATTCATTAGAGGGAAAACGTCCAGCATGTAGCAAAAATCAACTCCATGTTTTGTGAGGAAAAAGTGCAGGTTTTGTGGAAAGATAAATGGCTATCTTAGAGATGTAAATAGAAAAAAAATGGAGGGGAATGTATGCTTGTTTGGAGGTGTGTAAAGACTAAAATGTATGTAGATAATGTAATATCTAGACATAATTTCATCATAAAATATAGGTTTGACCATAAGGTAAAAATTTGAAAAGGTAAAAAGGTAAATAATTTTTTTCTTAACATTGAAGTACAATCGTTGCCTAAATAAGAATCATGTAGATAATATGATACACAAGGGGTCTATCCATCTTCAATATTTTAACAATATGATAAATATATTTATTAAGAAAATATCAAAATAAAAACTTACCAATGTCGCTGCATCTCGATTGTCGACCTTCACAATTCAAGTCTCAGCAAGCCTCTGGAAAATGGAAGAGAAGTTATCTTCGGGGAGCTTTACCTCCAACCACAGACCGTTGGTCTCCCACACACCTTCCTAACCGGAAGTGGCCCTACCCTGCTCGAAAAGGATAGACTTATGACGACCAATGGTGTTTACCATATGAGTATTGGTGTTGTGACCTACACAACTTTTTATCATGCACCCCTAGATACCCTCTAGTCAAGCATGACCATTCGCAAGTTACGCCATCCAATCACAGTGAACTGACAATGCACTAGAGGCAAGTGCCATACCTTGGCCAAAGATTTTTAGTGTAATTAGCGTTGTGAACAACGTAGTCATTGTGTTCACCCACCCCTACTCGACTTGAATATCATCGAAATCCTACAGTTGATGAAACAAGGTAATATCTTAGACTTACCAGCTCGATAATTACTCAATCATAATGGTTTCGTTAATCACATTTTTTGGAGTATGACAGAATCTCAGATTCTTTACCACCTTTGTGGGTAAGATATGAATTCTTGGTTACTGATTTATCTTTAGTTGATACTAGTTTCTGAATAGGACTATTTCCACGTTCAAATAAGTTCTTCTTCATCATAATAAGGTTGTTTTATATTATTATAAATAGATATCTAGTTGGCACATTCTTCAACCTACTAGATATGATACTATTTGTTATGCTCTTCCCTATTTCTTTAGTTGATGAAGAGATAAAGACAACAATCACCAAATTTGGAAGCCCAATAACTAAATGACCTTAAGAAGAAATACTTAACACTTCAATTAAAGCATGGGGAAGATTTAAGAATGATAGCACCAATGCCACACCCCCGACTGTAGCCTCACAACATTCACATGACAATTTCCTCATAATGCTTTAGACAAGTTTACACTATATTCTAAGGGTGATAAAATTTACTTCTGATCACTGCATCAAATGAAAGTTTACTACAAAATACAATATCAAAATGGTATAAGTTTCTTAGGGTCGTAAAGTTGATACCTTGGTCACATCTCAAGTTGATATGATATGAACATTAACTGTCAACAAAGATTTCACTTCCAACATATTTCTCACACTAAATATATGTATAGATACAAAAATTTTCAGCCAAGAACATAGGTTCGATGAACAAAGTTTGTCCACTTATTTCATTCATACTAAGACGGGTCTTATTTTCCTTTGGCCATCTAATGGTCTCATCGAGTGCCAACGTGCTCAGGTTGGAGACTTTTGGAATGGACATTACAGTCTTTTAAGGCTCGTGATATGGATGTTTTTCCTGTCACTAAGTTTTTCTTTCTTTGGTAAGGAAGCCATATGTAAACATAAATATTAGCAAGCATCAGAGAAACAAAAGATACGATTTGCGCTAAGCTAAAGCCATTAAAGTTTAAGGTGAGAATTAAGTCATTCAATATTACTACCAATGTCGAATATTACTTCCTAATGAATTCAATAACATCATTGTATGGATAACGAATGGCATTCAACATTCTATTTCGCAGCCAAAAATAGATAGATTTCCCTTTTATGTGGATACAGAGTAAGAAGAAGTCATGAAACCTGAGTCGTGGAGCTGTGAATTCTTCTAATCCAACTTCTCAGCTAGTCCCTTGTTGTCTTTTTCACTCCGTTGTCAAGTCCGTCTCTGGTTTGCTTCCTTTTCTCATGAAGATAACCCTATGAGCTATTCAAGACTCGACATCTTTATGGATAGGATAGAGTAACTACCCGTTACCCTAACTACCTCCTTTCCTTATCGTGTTTCTAATGATAAGACTCAATAATTCTTCGATTCCACTCAGCATCCAAAGCAACAAGTAAATAACAAAAGCTTTGGGTTTTCTAATTAGATAGGTCGTCGTGGCTGACAAATGTGGCAAACTTGATAGTTAGGTTAGCATTAAGAAATATTAATCCTTGTTGAAGTTTTTTGAACTAAAAACAATTATTAATATCACCAAATGATTTATGTTCAACTCTCGACCTTTACCGCCTAGCTCGAGGCTTGAAAATGATTACAATATTATGGAATTAAGTGGCATTAAGAAATAATAACTTATAACAAAATCCTTTGAGCTAAAGCTCGATTATTAACAACACTTAGTAGCCTTTACTTTTCTCTTAGTGATCAATATATGTATATATATTTTATTTATACATTATCAGTACAATTTTAATTGATGATATAACACTTTGCAAATTACATAGATTTAAGGCATTGTCTTAGCCTGCTTCATGAGGACAACCTAATAAGAATAACTCTACGTCCAACATAGTCCCAAAACACAACATTTACATCATATGCATGTAAGGTATTACGACGACGATGACATTTGGGGCAATTACACAACTG
This sequence comes from Cunninghamia lanceolata, assembly GCA_027924645.1. Taxonomy (NCBI): domain Eukaryota; kingdom Viridiplantae; phylum Streptophyta; class Pinopsida; order Cupressales; family Cupressaceae; genus Cunninghamia; species Cunninghamia lanceolata. The sequence goes on along the minus strand of BSBN01000287.1, from coordinate 6,350,916 downwards.
TATCGATGAGGTGTACAATTGACATTTTTGGGGTCAAGTTTTATCTCCCCCTTTACGAACTATTGTCGATGTTTTTCATCGAGTAAGTTAACAAGACATATCATACGACACAGATGCCGATTGATCATTCTCATCATGATAACGACGTTTGGAATGACAATGTTGTTCTTCCACAGTGACATAATCGAGTGGCTCACTCTTACAACCCTTAACGACCTTTTTGATAACTTTGACTTAACCAAAATCATACTTACCTCAAGACAACTAGGTTTAACTATCTGATGTATGTACTCAGTGGCAATTACCCATTAGTGTTCTAGGGTCTATACCCCCCTTACCGAAGATACCTTCTCTCTCTTGTTTCCCAGAGAACCTGTTCCATCTGTTCCTATTAAAACAAGCTCACATACAATTTGTGGTCAGAGCACCAATAATCTGGTTGATACATATTTACATCATATCATTTCATTTTCATATTGAAAAGATATTTTTAATTCATAACATTAGATTGATCATTCTAAAGTGTTAAATCCAAGATTTCATAAAGTTAATTCTTTCTAACCATAACATCATTTTCCATAGAGTTAAACATATTCACATGTCTATACTATTTATGAAATTAGCAAAAGTAAGTAGTAAAACTAAATCGAATAAAAAAGGGATGTAACAGATAAGAGAGTTGAAATAGAGCAAGAATGAAGGATGGTTGTTGCATGTGAGAGGCCATGGGTTTATGACTTGTCAACCACTTTGACAATGTCATAAACCTTTGACAAGACTTAACATCCCTTCTAACTCTTGGACATGCCCCTTGCAAGGCTTTTAACATGAAATATATGACTGTCCCTATATGCCTTAATAAAGGCTTACAAACATGACTACCTCCTACAACATGAGGATAGATATTTGGACATAGTCCTTATTCCTTACAATCATGAATGGTCTTCTAGGAGCTTATTACATCAAAACATGACATCAAAACAAAACATGAAGTTGAATGCCTCATGGAGGCCACCTTGTGTTAGGTGCTCCTGCACCATACACCCCACCTAGAAAAGAACTCATGCCACATGAGTTGATTCTTTGTCTTGCTCCACCTTTATCCTTTGCTACTTCATGTCTTCCCCATGATCTTTGGACTACAACTTGCTTCCATGGAATCAAAAACTCATGCCTAGCATTGTAGGGTCTACTCACACCTTGCCATGAGTGAGTGCTTGCAACCAAACCTATATTTTATTTACCATTCTTCCTTACTGTTATCTCTTCCTAAACACCTGCATTCAAAACCTTGGTTGATGCTTCTTGTACTTCTGCTATGGTAGAATATGTTTTCCTTCCAACTCTTGTTGGCTCTAGAGGACAAACAATGGTCCCTACTATGATAGCATCTCCTTCTTTCCAACCACCTTGTGGCTGCTTGTAGACTTTCTCTTTAACCTTCTTCTGATCCATCTCAAACATTATCATCTAATCTCCATCATCCAAAACTAAAACCACCTTCAAACTTTGATCCTTGGCAACCCCACTCCTTGAGTTATCCTCAACTTTCCTTGTCTCTTCTTCATTGATCTTCACAAACTCTTTCTTACCCACCAAGATGACCTTGGCTGGCTTCTTTGCTTCAGCATCCTCCTATAATGGTGTCATCACAAAAGTCCTCCCATCCTTCTTGATGGTGTATGTGTTAGCATATCCATCATATAATGATTTCCTATCAAATTGCCATGGTCTACCTAAAAGTAGGTGACAACAATTCATGGGCAAAATGTCACATAAAACCCTATCCTTATATTCTCTAATCTCAAAATCAACATATTCTTGTTCATCTACCAAAAGTGATTGACTATCACTTACCCAAGATGCTTTGTAAGGAGTTTGATGAGGAATCCTTTCTAGGTTCAATTTATCCACCATTTCCCTAGACACCATATTATCTATTGAACCAGAATCTATTACTACCTTGCATAGTTTACCTTTGCTTTTGCAATTGGTCCTGAAAAGTGAGCTCTCCTTTGTATCATCTCCTTGTCCTTGGATGTCTTCAAGAGTGTTCTCCTTAGCATCAATGCTTCTCCATCTTGAACTGGGGCTGCACTCCCAATTGGAGAGTTAACACTTTCATCTACCTCCTCTTCTTGGACATATTGAACCCTCTTTTCATTCCTCCTTTTACTATCACTGGATGTACAACTTTGTTTCATTAGACACTTGTATGTTGTATGACCAATCTCATTGCAATGATAATGTCTCCCAATGAAAATGTTAGAACCTCTACCTCCACCTCTTGTGCCTCTAAATCCCCCTATAAAATCAGAAACTTGGCCCTTATCTCTGCTTGTGTCTCCTTGGTCTTCTTGGGACTGATTTCTATCTTCAAAATTGTCCCTACCTCTAAAATTTCTGCCACCTCTTCCTCTACTTTGCTGCTCACCTTTCCTCTTCAACTTCTCTTTAGCCCTTAATGCCACTTGAAAGCATTTCTCCATGGTTTCAGGGGTTAATAAACTAATTTCATCTTGGATATTGAACCTCAAACCATTTAGATACCTTGCCACTTTAGCTTTTTCATCCTCCATGTACCCACAATGAAGAGTGTATTTGTGAAACTCCTCGGTGTAAGTAGCCACATCCAAATCTCTTTGCTTAAGATTTTGCATCCTCTTGTAGATCCGCACCTCATAGTCTAATGGAAGGAATTGGGACTTGATCCTCTCCAACATTCTGCTCCATGAAGATATCCTACTCTTCCCATTCTTTACCCTTTCTCCTTAGGTGTAATTCCACCATGTAAGGGCGACACCTTTGAGTTTAGTTTTTGCAAACTTAACCCTCTTACTTTTAGGAACTTCTTTGTACTCAAAGTAGTTGTTTAGAGCCTCAATCCACTCCATGACTTCATCAGCATTCATCTTCCCACTAAACATGGGAATCTCCATCTAAGCCTCTAAAGAATCCTTGCCAATTGCCTTGATAGCTACAAGGAAATGCCTTTGATCAGCCAGTACCTCTTCCTCTTCTTGCTCTTCTTCTTCCTCCTCTTTCTCTTCCTCTTCATCTAAACCTTCATCTATCCTCTTCTCTATCCTCAATGCCTTCAACTCTACTTGGAGTGCTTCCTTGACTCCACTTTTGATCTTCTCTTCCATCTCCTTGAACTTCTTGACCACTCCGGTGGTCATCCCCTTTGGAGGCATATTGCTAGCCTCTTCTTCACTCTCCTCTACTAACATATACTAGGCCAACAACAAAACCTTTTATGGCTCTGATACCACTATGATGTACAAGCAAATATGATAGGAGAAGATGGACAAACAAAACAAGGTTCCCTTACACCTATAAGCGCAAAAACAAAGGTCTTTACATAAAAGTGGGAACACCAGAAATAAACTCAAGGATCATCATGGAAATTTTGGTTTGGGATATTAGGGGACCCACTCCATCCATTGGCCAAGGTAGATTAGACTTCGGGTTGGTACTTCCTTCACAAACCCCCCAAAATGGCTTATAGCCCTCCAAAATGATAACAGTCCAAACAACTTTTGACTCAGACCTCTAAACCCAGATCTTAGATAATCAATAGATACCCATTATGGCTATCTATCACATATTCCAAACTTGACATAGGTTGTTTTGGACATAACATCTCAACCAATAACCCCTGACAATGGCCTAGAGCCCCAATTAGGCCAAAATTACAAAGGGACTACCAAAGAATGCAAGCCAAGAACTTAACCAAGGGTTTGAACACTTAAAATGTATGCCAAAACAAAGGATTTTATGGTTTTTAAACTTCTACTCTCTACTATTCCCAAAAATGCACCTATGGTTCCTTCAATGTGCTCTTAAACATCACCTAACACATGGTTTTGTTAGGTTTCCTCAAACAAAACTCCTTCCCTTTAAATTTCCCACCAAAAACTCATTGTAACATACTAATACAGACTTGTTCCATCCCATTCCACTGATCAGAAGTGGCTCAAGTCAGTGGAATGGTAAGAAAATGCATAACTTGTATCCAAAACTCTACTCTAGGTTATGGTGGTCATATTTCTGAGTAATGCAGATAACTCCAACACAAAATAATTTCAAAACCTCTAATCACTTGCAATGTAATGTTAATTCATACCTCTATCAAGCCCAAGTCATATGCTCTATGACACAACCATACAGAAAGGTACCACGGGCTGCAACTACAGAATACATAGAAAAAGATAGGAAATCTGAGTTTGTGATTGTTTCTTCCAATCAAAAAAATCTTCCTTAGTACAATCCTCATTGGTAGGCTTAAATAATCCTTCTACAATTGCCTTAGAGTAGCTAATGGAAGTTGTGGTTGATGGAACTTGCATAACCATCAAATTTTTGCAACTACTTCTGTGTTTGGGATAGCAACTGTCCTGTTTTAGTATTTGAAACTAATTACCATTGTGGCATAATGACACCGATGGGTTTATGACTTGTCAACCCTTTGGCAATGTCATAAACCTTTGACAAGACTTAACATCCCTTCTAACTCTTGGACATGCCCTTTGCAAGGCTTTTAACATGAAATATATGACTGTCCCTATATGGATTAATAAAGGCTTACAAACATGTCTACCTCCTACAACATGAGGATAGATATTTGGACATAGTCATTATTCCTTACAATCATGAATGGTCTTCTAGGACCTTATTACATCAAAACATGACATCAAAACAAAACATGAAGTTGAATACCTCATGGAGCCCACCTTGTGTTAGGTGCTCCTGCACCAATTGCAAACTATTGTTGGATGTAATTTGTATGTAAACTTTTGATTTTACTAATAATCAAGCTTGAATTTTTGTTATGTTTACGTGAGTTTTGATTGCATTTCCATTGTGTGGATTTGAGATATATGATGATTTGAGAGATTGTGTGTGAGATTCAAGTTATGAGTTGCAATGAGACTCCTTTTGCACTTTATCAGTGGTATCAGAGATAGAGATCTTGAGCATGTGGATAGAGTGCTGAATGTGAGGCAGTCTACACTAGGACCTGAGGGTGGAGTTGTGAGGAGTTCATGTAAACAGATCACCGAACATGAGGCAGTTTACACAGGAACCTGAGATTAAAGTTGTGAAGAAGTGAGGGTTGTCTGAGAAGCTCGAGATGCTTGGTGTAGATGTGGAGGAGTCATGTAACAGCGAGAGCGAAGAAGACATTGAAGCCATGGAGAGAGAGTTGTGTGTGAGAGAGTTTTGTTGCAGGTATGAAAGAGGACTTGTAACCACAGAGAAAGTTTTGTGGATGTAGAGTGTTTGGCAGAATGTTGAAGAGGATAGGTATGAAGTTTGTCTTGAGAAGACCTTTGGGAATTTCATTTCTTGTGAGGAGAGAGAGAATATTGATGGCAGTGTTAGATAATCAACTACAGAAGTTGTGACAAGAGACATGACAAATTCTGAGAGAAAGTATAGCAAAGATTAAGATGGAAAAGAAAATGGGTGAGTTGGAGTCCCATATTTCTTCTAATGATGATTTGTATGCAGGTAGATTTGTGTGTGCAAAAAATGAGGAAAAAGATAAATATGAAGATGGAGAAAAGAAAAAGATTGCAGCAGAAAAATGTCTTATTTGAAGACATAAAAAGAGATGTGAGAGCAGAAGTTGCAGCGGTTGAATATGAGATAGTTGCATGTTCTTTGGAGGACAAGAAGATTGGAGAGGACAATAATAAGTTTATAGATGAGGATGTTGCAGTAAAAGGAGATGAAGAAGAAGTCGTAGTAAGTGGTGATGATGAAGATGATCTTGTTGATAACTGAGAGGGGGGGTGAATCAGTTATCCTAAACTTGCTTCCAATTCAAACACTTAAATCCACTTTGTCATTCAATAGAATAGAAATTAAACATTCATGAAAGCATAAAGCATAAACACCAGAGCAGACACACATCAACACATGAGACACCAAGATTTTGAAGTGGAAAACTTGGTTAAGGGAAAAACCACGGGGTGATTAACCCAAGGATTATTCTCTGTTAGAAGAATAAGAAAAATAGATGGCACATGCCAATTAGGGCTCATTGCCTAAGCACACTACTCACAAGAGGCACACTGCCTACAAGAGACACACTGTCTACAAAGTAATCAAGTATCACAAACTTGAACTGGAGATTGACATCTTTACCATCCCTGGATCAGTTCCATTTAAGCCCAAAAACTCCTGCTCTGCCTTTCACTCTTCTTCTTCGCTATGCCACACTCATCCACACAATTTACCCTTTGGAATGACTTCACAATCCTTTATTTATACAAGGCATCGACTTAGGAATAATCATCTAAGTCAGCAAACACTTTTATATCATCTGGAAGACATGTAATACATCCGGTCGGCCTGTCTCAAGAAGAACACCAACAATTGGTGGTCTTTACATCAAATCCACACTCTAACTTCAATGCGGACCACCAATAAGAATTGTACATGATCCAAGGATCACCAAAACCTTTCCTGAGTCACCAACAACATCCGCACTTTATCAGCTTCCTGAAATTCTTCTCTTCTTCATCCGGAACATCAAGAACATAGTCTGTCATCACTGTCATAATGAAAACGGTGCTTCCAGACCTCCAAACCATGAACAAATCTAGTTGTCACTTCACACGGACTTCTTCAACACTCCCTCCAATCCATAGACTGAGAAAATGCAATTTCAAAGCTCACCGGACCAATCTATGACACTCTGTCATCACTGAACATCTACCGGAACCGGTTCTACTAGAGCAATCATAACTTCTTCATATCGTTATGTGGACCTCTAAAAACTTGACTAGATCATCTCGAGACTCATATCTACAAACCCTTCAAACCGCATCCTCTGATCTTCATCTTATCTTGGACTTTTACCTTACTGTCATCACTATTCTTCACTCTTCCTGATTGAGACTAATTTCCTCAATACACAGCTCATCCAATCCTTCTCATTAATGCAATATGAGTATGTTGACATCAATGACAACACTGGTTATCCTCATACTTGCAACAATCTCCCCCTTTTTCATCGATGGCAACATATGATGTGAAAAACCATCAAGACAAGAACTTCTCCTTTCTGTCACAGCTCCCCCTATCAGCAGCAACTCTTCACATGTCTTCTCTTTCTTTACTATTCCCCCTTTGATCATCAACCACTTGTTTTTCACATGTCTTCTCTCCCCCTTTGACATCAATGGCAAAGGGCTCATACTTGCAATTTTAACACATCAGAATCATACTAGCTGCTCCCCCTGAGTAGCAGCTCCCCATCACCAATCTGAATCACAAGATATGACTATGATATCCACCGGACTGATGCACATCAGTGCATCCTAGTTCATCACCGGAGGGGCAATAACCCCTAACTTCTCCCTAAGAAACTCAAAAGGTCCTTGGGAAGAGGTTTAGTAAAGATATATGTAATCTGATCCTTAGAGGGCACAAACTCTAGTCTTACGTCATCCTTGTTCACTTGCTCTCTCAGAAAGTGAAACTTAATAGATATATGCTTAGTCTTAGAGTGCAACACCAGATTCTTAGAAATATTTATTGCACTTGAATTATCACAGAAAATTGTGATAGGCTCCTCATACTCTACTTTAATATCTCTTGGCATCTGCTTCATCCATAAAACTTGAGTGCAACTACCTACTGCTGCAATATATTCTGCTTCAGTTGTAGACAGAGATATTGCATCTTGTTTCTTGCTTAGCCAAGAAACCAATCTTTTTCCCAAAAAGAATGCTCCACCACTAGTACTCTTCCGGTCATCCACATCTCCTGCCCAATCTGCATCTGTGTATGCATGAAGAGAGAAATCATGATCTCTAGGATACTACAAACCATACTCCACTATCCCTTTTAGATATCTACAAATTCTCTTGATTTCCATGACATGAGATTCTCTAGGATTAGCCTGGAATCTAGCAACAAGACCAACAGCTTGCATAATATCCGGTCTAGTTTGAGTGAGAAACAACAATCCACCAATCATTGATCTGTACTTTATCTGGTCTGCCTTAGGAGAGTCATCATCTTTGCTCAACTTGCATCCTGTTGCCATGGGAATATTCATTGGATTTGAATCTTCCATCCCAAATTTCTTCAACAATTCTTTCACATATTTGGTCTGAGAAATGAAGATCCCTTTCTTTGTTTGAGTAATTTGCAGACCCAAGAAGAAATTCATTTCACCAAGCATAGACATCTCAAACTCACTTTTCATTTGATTTGCAAAAGTTTTACACATGCTATCTTTTCCTCCAAAGATGATATCATCAACAATTACTTCAACAATCAAGATGTTTTCATGATCAATTTTAAAATATAAGTTACTATCAACAGTACCTTTGTTTAAACCAATCTACACAAGATGTTTATCCAATCTTTCATACCAAGCTCTTGGGGCTTGCTTCAATCCATACAGTGCTTTCTTCAACTTGCATACCATATTACCATGATCAGACAATTGAAATCCATCCAGTTGCTCAATGTATTTCTTTTTCCAAATCACCATTTAGAAAGGTAGACTTGACATCCATCTGATATACCTTGAAGTCTTTGAAGGGAGCAAATGCAAGAAATAATCTGACTACTTCAATTCTTGCCACCAGAGCAAAGGTTTCTTCAAAATCAATTCTTTCTATTTGAGAGTAGCCTTTGCAGACCAATCTGGCTTTGTTTCTGATTACCTCACCAACTTCATTTAGTTTGTTCCAGAAGACCCATTTGGTTCCAATAACATTCTTGTTTCTAGGTCTAGGAACAAGATCCCAAGTGTGATTTTTTTCAATTTGCATCAGCTCTTCCTCCATTGCTTTGGTCCAGTTTTCATCATTGCAGGCTTCATTTATTGTCTTAGGCTCAATCTTCGAAATCAGACAATATTCATCTAAATTTTGAGCAATTGTCCTTCTAGTTTGCACACCTTTGATTTTGTCACCTATGATCCAATCTTCAGAGTGGTTCAATCTTACATACCTTGGAACTTTGGAATTTTTTTGCACTTCTGTTTCTTGATCAGGCTCATTCAGACCTATTTCTTCTTCCTGATTTATTGGATCAGTCTGAATCTAATTTTTAGAAGAGGATTGATCTCCTTGAACCAGAGTACTATTCTAATCATCTTCATCATATTCATAAAACCTTGAGGGCTTCTCAATTCCTTCATCAACCTTCACATTTGTACTTTCTATCATCTTTCTCAGTCTCTTATTGTAACATCGGTATGCTTTGCTTTGAGTGGAGTAACCCAAGAAAATTCCTTCATCACTTCTAGCATCAAACTTTCCTAGATCTTCATCTCTTTTAATGTAACATATGCTACTAAATACTTTGAAATATCTCATAGTAGGAGTGATGCCAAACCAAAGTTCATAAGGAATCTTACTAGTATTGCTTCTGATTTGAACTCGATTGAGAGTGTAGACTGCAGTGCTGACAGCTTCTCTCCAAAACATTTGGGGAACATTTGCTTCCATCATCATTGTCCTAGATGCTTCCTAAATGGTCCAGTTCTTTCTTTCTACTACTCCATTCTGCTATGGAGTCCTAGGAGCGGATAACTATCTCTTTATACCATGCTTCTCACAAAAATCTATAAATTCACCAGATGTGAATTCACCACCTCTATCAGACCTCAGACATTTCAGTTTTAATCCAGTTTGATTTTCTACCATAGCCTAGAAGATTTTGAACTTCTCAAAAGATTCTGATTTCTCTTTCAGAAAGGTAACCCACATCATCCGGGAATGATCATCAATCAGTAACATGAAGTATCTATCACCTTGCATACTCTTGATTCTTGTCGGACCACATAGATCAGTATGAACTAATTCCAATAATCTGGTAGAGGACTGATCCTTGCTTTTAAATGAGACTCTGCTCTGTTTACCTAGCTAACATCCTTTGCACAAACTATTTGTAGGTTTTACCAATTTTGGAAGATCTCTTATAGCCTGAGTATTGCTTATCTTGATGATGTTACCAAAATTTACATGACACATCCTTCTATGCCATAGCCAACTCTGATCAACTTGAACAAATAGACAACTTTTATTAGTACCAACTAGATGAAAGATATTACCTTTTGTTTGAGTACCAGATGCAATCTCAGTTCTGGAACTTTCAAAGATCCTACATCTTCTATTCTTGAACCGAAGATCATAACCTTTGTCCACCAACTATCCAACACTGAGAAGATTGTGCTTCAATCCTTCAACATACAGTACATTACCAATTTTTGTTCTTTCCATCAAAATAAATAGTTCCCCTACCTCTGATTCTACCAGCAGAATTATCACCAAACTTTACCATTCCTCCTTCATACCTTTCCAAATCTAAGAACTTGTTCTTATCACCTGTCATATGGTGAGAGCATCCACTGTCAATAACCCAATCATCCTTTTCTTCAACTTGGGCAGCCAAAGCTCTTTCTACAACCTTAGATTCAGATGACATTGAATCTTCTTCCTTGATGGCAATAAACACCCATTCATTTCCAAATTTGTTTCCTATCTCTAATTCATCATCTGTTACTCCTTCATTATCATCTTCTTCATTAACATAATAACAATTCCTTTGGAACCTTTGTCTGTTAGAATTTGACCTTGTAGATCTTTCTGGACATCTTGAGGCAAAATGACCAATCTTATTGCAGTTGAAGCACTTAAAGGGTAATTTTCCTTCATACTTACTGGATCCTCTTGGCAGTTTCTTTGCAATGAGGGCTTCAAGTTGAGCTATTTCTGCTTCTTCCACTTCCATGTCTCTTGTTGCTTGATCATACCATGATAGCTTCCTTGAAGAGTTTTCTCTCGGATCAAATCTTTGTTTACCTTTCACAGAGGCACTAGCTTTGAATGCAGATTCAGTCTTGGGGGATCATCTCCAAACTCAGTCATTTCAAATGCAGCCAGTTTGCCAACCAATTAGTCTTTTGTGATAGTTGTATGGGCTCTGAATTCATCAATGGTAGCAACCTTGATTTTGTAGGTAGCACGAAGGGATCTAAGAACTTTGCCAACAAACTCATTTTCATCTAAGACTCCACCAACATTCCTAATTCCACACACCAGCTCATTGACTCTAGGCATAAAGGTAGTAATATTTTCATCATCTCTCATCTTCAGTCTTTCAAATTTCCCTTTTAGACTCTGCAACCTTGCACACTTAACATACTCATCTCCTTCATGCAGAAGTTCAAGTTTAACCCAAATCTCATAGGCAGTTGGAAGGTCAATAACATTTGAGAGTTCTGAGTCAGTTAAAGCACTTAGAAGAGCCTCTTTGGTCTGCAGATTATTTTCAGCATCTGTGATTTCATTTAGAGTTGTCGGACCACCCTGTGGAGGTACATATGCTTTTGTGATCATGGACAAGTACACCTTTCCCATACACTCCAAGTGACATTTCATGCAACCTTTCCAAAGAGAGAAGTTGGTTCCATCAAACTTCGGACTATCCTTCTTGTATGACGACATCCTGGATCTCCTCAAGCAGTTAAGCTCCTTTTAGAGGAACCTGGCTCTAATACCAATTGTTGATAATTGAGAGGGGGGGTGAATCAGTTAGCCTAAACTTGCTTCCAATTCAAACACTTAAATCCACTTTGTCATTCAATAGCATAGCAATTAAACATTCATGAAAGCATAAAGCATAAATGCCAGAGCAGATACACATCAACACATGAGACACCAAGATTTCGACGTGGAAAACCTAGTTAAGGGAAAAACCACGGGGTGATTAACCCAAGGATTATTCTTTGTTAGAAGAATAACAAAAATAGATGGCACATGCCAATTAGGGCTCACTGCCCGAGCACACTGCTCACAAGGGGCACACTACCTACAAGAGACACACTATCTACAAAGTAATCAAGTATCACAAACTTGAACTAGAGATTGACATCTTTACCATGCTTGGATCAATTCCATTTAAGCCCAAAAACTCCTGCTCTGCCTTTCGCTCTTCTTCTTCGCTATGCCACACTCATCCACACAATTTACCCTTTGGAATGACTTCACAATCCTTTATTTATACAAGGCATCGACTTAGGAATAATCATCTAAGTTGGAAAACACTTTTATATCATCTGGAAGACGTGTAATACATCCGGTCACCCTATCTCAGGAAGAACACCAACAACCGGTGGTCTTTACATCAAATCCACACTCTAACTTCAATGTGGACTGCCAATAAGAATTGTACATGATCCAAGGATCACCAAAACCTTTCCTGAGTCACCAACAACATCCGCACTTTATCAGCTTCCTAAAATTCTTCTCTTCTTCATCTGAAACATCAAGAACACAGTCTGTCATCACTGTCATAATGAAAACGGTGCTTCTAGACCTCCAAACCATGAACAAATCTAGTTGTCACTTCACACGGACTTCTTCAACACTCCCTCCAATCCGCAAACTGAGAAAATGCAATTTCAGAGCTCACCAGACCAATCTGTGACACTCTGTCATCACTGAACATTTGCCGGAACCGGTTCTACTAGAGCAATCATAACTTCTTCATATCATTATGCGGACCTCTAAAAACTTGACTGGATCATCTCAAGACTCATATCTGCAAACCCTTCAAACCGCATCCTCTAATCTTCATCTTATCTTGGACTTTTACCTTACTGTCATCACTATTCTTCACTGTTCCTGATTGAGACTAATTTCCTCAATACACAGCTCATCCAATCCTTCTCATTAATGCAATATGAGTATGTTGACATCAATGACAACACTGGTTATCCTCATACTTGCAACAGGTCTACTATCATAGATTGCAGCGGTCAAGAGATAATGGCTTGCATTGATTGCAGATGGAGGTGAAGAAGTTGTAGCAGCAGTAGAGAAGGAAGAGATTACTGAGGTAATGCCTTATTTTCTTAAATTTGATAAATGTAAAGTTGATTTGCATGTTGTGGAGATGAATGAAAAGTGTGAAGAGGAAGTGAAGATAGAAGTATTTTATTTCCATGAGTTGGTTAGTGCATATTTGTTTGTAGGTGTTATAGAGGGAAATATGCATGTGTGTTGGATGGGTTATGGTGGGTTAAAACCCATAAGATTAGAGGTGAAGGAAAGTAGTAATTAGTGTAATGGGATATATTATGGTGGATTTGATTCTGCAGAGGGAAAGAAGAGTGAAGTGTAGACTTGGTGGAAGAGTATGTGAAGTGTTCTAGGCAGATGTTGGAAGAGGAGAAAGAAGAAGTATTTTATCAACCTTGATGTAGTGGTGGAGTTTGTTGTGGGTTTTCTACAATATACAAGGGTGAATCAATCATCCAACTCCATTTTGTAAGTCCTACTCACAAAATCTTTCTTACTCGATGTGTCTAATGTAGGAGCATCTGGGTCCACAAGCAATCCTACATTGCCCAAAAACAATTTGTAGTTTCTTTTCTTTATTTTCATTTGTTTTTGGTGTGCTTGGCATCTCTCATAAATTTGGTCAAAATTGCAAGATTCAAGTTTTCGACAAAGTGTCATTTTAAGGCTTTGTAGGGTAGTTTTACAAAAATAATTAATTTTCAAGATTTTTAAGAGATGGGAAAAATTTCTTCCAGGGAATGATTTTTTATGGTATTTCTCCTAACGTGAAAAAGGAATCACATTCAAATTCATCACCATTTGAGAGAATTGAAAATTCTCTGATTGAGGTTGGCAGTTTACAGGAAATTGAATTTCTCAAGTTTTATGAAGTCTAGAACAAAATGGCTTTGTGGAGACCTTAGGAATGGAATTCCACACATCCTGGAAAGGTTTCATACAAAAAAGAGCTACTAGGTGAAAGTTATATAAAAATTTGATTTCCAGTAGTTGACGGAGCTTGACGAAGTCACAAAATAAAATTTCTTCTTTAAATTGTTTGTGCAGCTTCATGATGTATTATTTAAAGAATTTTAAATGTTTCAAATTAACCATTTGATGCATTTAAAATTGTCAAAATCTATAGAGGCTAAGAATCTTCAAATTTTAAGGCGAATTCACTACGTAACCACTCCCGGTAAGCATGAGAAATAAATGATTTATTATGGACACCAAATCTGCAGCAATAGTAAATGAAATTAATGAAGGAGGACATCCAAAATAGTGTAAAGGTAGAATCAAATTATTAAAGGTTGGAAATAGAAGAAGATAGTGGCACCATTTATTAAGAGAGAAATTAAAGAGGGTTGAAATGAAGTATTGCAATATTTAAAAAGAAAAAAAATCAGATTTTATATACCTAAAACAGCAGTAAAGACTCATAAATGGGATGCCATGAGGAGTTACTATCTACAAAAAAATTAATTAAAGTTTGCATGTTGCCTCGAAGAGGCACTGTTGGGAAGATAACGCCTCATTTGGAGGCTGCACCAAGCTGATTTTAGTAGCAGTTAAAATAAAATTTAAAGCATATAGTGGAAAAATAATTGGGGGAGCTTCATTGGACTATTTGGTATGCATAATTTAATATTTAAATAGCAGAAAATTAAATATAGAGAAGCAGAAATATTCATTAGAGGGAGAGCGTCCAACATGTAGAAAAAATCAACTCTAGGTTTTGTGAGGAATAAGTGTAGTTTTTGGGGAAATATAAATGATTGTCCTTGAGATGTGAACATAAAGAAATGGAGGAGAATGTATGCTTGTTTGGAGGTGTGTAAAGAATAAAATGTATGCAGATAAGAGAGTTGAAATAGAGATAGAATGAAGGACGGTTGTTGCATGTGAGAGGCCATGAAAGACCAAGTGTGTTGCAGACTTGTGTTGGATGTAATTTATATGTAAACTTTTGATTTTAATAATAATGAAGATTGAATTTGTGTTATGTTTGCATGAGTTGTGATTGCATTTTCATTGTGTGGATTTGAGAAATATGATGGTTTGAGAGATTGTGTGTGAGATTCAAGTTATGAGTTGTGATGAGTGTCCTTTTGTATTTCATCACAGGTCAGTCCTTTATGGGTAAAGTTATGGTACCTAGTGATTGTCTACCAATATTATCAAAGCCATGAATGTTAAGTGTATCCAGTTTGATTAAAAATGTGTTAACATTGATTTTGTGTAGCAAACCAATGCCACAAATAATAAGAAATGATCCATTCTCAATCATGGTTCACTTTATCAACTTTTTATTTATTATGACAGAGATTATAAGAGGATCGTATTGTTATTGAACTTCAATTGACGGTAATTCATATTGTTGAAACATAATATCCATTTTTGTTGCATGCATACAATCTACCAAAGTTGCTACATCATTTGGCTTAATAGTGGGTGGTATAATAACCTTTTGTAAAGCTTCTTGGAGCATTATGTGATATGTAGGCAATTTTTGTATAAGTTCCTAAAGAGAGATCTTAGCAAGAGTAGCAGAAAGCTGCTCAACAAGATCATAATCTTGACCAACATTATGAGTAAGATGAGGTGTTTGAGGAAGCATAGGTTGAGAAGTTGGTAAAGTGATTAGAATGTTCAACTATTGTTTAGTTTTTTTATTATTTTGTGTATTGTATGTGTGAGCAACCAAATTGTAGTTGGGTTGTTACAACACATTTTGATACATTTGGTTTCCTTGAGTAATTTTTTTTACATAATTGAGAATGTAACTCAGGAGTCAAGGTGGTGTTGGAGAACCTTGAATCGTAATCACCAGTTGGAAGTGAGGAGGCACATTAGGTGCCTTATGCACAATGATTTTAGGAACATTAGTACACTTATTCACTATCCCCTTAGTAGGTTGAATACATCTATTAGTGATGATTGAATTACTTTGATTAAGATAAATATCCATCCCCAAAGGATTTAATGTGAGAGACCTTTCCTCATCCACCAATGCTTCATCTTTTGAAGGGAGAACATTGGAGCAAATGGAATGTAAAGAGTTGTTAAGAGAATTGTTGATGATTGTATCGTTAGTGATATCCAATGTGTTTGAACATGCAACCAAAGGAGAACTATCCATGGTCTTCGCATCCTTAGTGATCTCCAATGTACTTGAGCATTCAACCAAAGGAGGAAGATCAAAGGTCTTCACTTCCTTAGTGATATCCAATGTGCTTGAATAGTTAATCAAAGGTGGGAGATCCATAGGATGAGCCACGTAAGCTTCATGTATTATTTTATTAATAGAAGATTTAAGATTATTAGATGAATGCCCATTATCTACCCATGGAGGATCCTTTTTGAGAGGAGGCTCTTCATATACTAATGCTTCATCTTTCAAAGGGAGAGCATTGGAATGAAGAGAGGGTAGGGTGATGTTAAGGAATGTATCAATGATTTCATCTTCTTGCGTCAAAACATCCTCACAAGTGGGAACAAATTTGGGAGAGGGATCCAAATCATAGGGTAAAATAGACAAATCTAGGTCACCATCACATGTATTAGAGACTAGATCCATGGGAATAAACATGGCATTGTCTTGACTTGTAGTAGATGAAGAGCCATCACGTTCATCTTTCTCATGACTATTCATGGAGATGAATTTTGTTAGATCTTCTAATATTGAAGGATGTTCACCCATGAGGATTATGAAGCTATCAAAATCAAATACCAAGGATTTTATATAAAGAGCCTTTAAAGATATCAATATCAAGAACATAAGGATGCATATTAATGAATTTGTAAAAATGTTCAAAATCTTTGATATATGCATGCAAAGATACCAAAGAGAAATAACATGAAGATGTCATAATGAAATGTCTTGGAACAACAATGTACAATCAGATCTATTCATTAATCAAGTATCACCAATATGAAAGACTTTTGTAGACCGAGACACTAGTTTGAAGAAACTAGGTTTTGGAAGCTTTTTTCAAAGATCAAAAGAACACTAGTGTCACTACAAACAAAGTGATCAATATGTTAAATTGCTGCACAAAAAGGTAATATAGACAACTTTAAGATTTCTTGCAATGAAATGTGAAAGAGATGTTCAATTTCTTATGTTGAAATACATAATGTGTAATTTTCAAATGTATGAATTTTCAAATCTAGGATGTAAAATGATCCAAGACTACTATGCAAAATCAGATATGATGAGTATTTAATGCAACCAATATGATCATGCATGAGAATTTTTAAAACCCTAAAGCAATTTTTGTCCAAAATGTAAGCTTTTTGAAGGCCTAAATATGCACTTTTCTCAAATTTATGTAAGATTTTCAAATCAATATTGATAAATATGTAATGAATCAATGCAAGACCTGATTTGAATAGTCAATAAGATGCCAATGCTTGAAGCTACGGGTTCACCAAAATGTTTAGTATGAAAAAGGAGTATGATGACAACTAGGATGTACACTAAATCAAACCCTTTTCTATGTAACATTCAAGGACAAGACTGAGCCAAATTACTACCAAATGGAGGAGGACTTAGCTACAGATCTTGTACTCATTTAATTTAGCATTTTTATCAAAAGCCTAGGTTAACAATGCATGAAACCCTAGTTCTACAATAATTAGCTTGTAACAGAGAAAGTATAATAGATATCAAAAATTAATTGCATAGGGATGATCAAGAAAATGATAGAACCTCTCTCCCGAAAGTAGATGTGTTGGAGGACCAATTCAAGACCATCCAAGTCCTGATTGAAGGAATCTACTGAAACTATAACTGGAAGGATATTCTAAATGCTGCTCAAATGCCAGATCTAAACTCAGAAAGGGCAGAAAGACTAGGGTGCCACCACCCAAGTCTTAGATAGAGTAATATTCTATGACTGTTGTCAGATCCTAAAACCTTGATCTTCACTCAGTCTTCTTGTATCTTCGAATTCTCTAGATCACGCTCCTGTAACCTGCACACAAAATGACAAGAGAGGGTTTTGGGGGGGGTATGGTGTTTAGGGACTTGCCTCAATCAAATCCTGTGATAGCATTCAAGTTTCCCAATACCGTTGATTGATACAGAGTGTGTGCCCTCATGGGGCAAAGGCTAAAAACAATGATAATGAGATGATTCAAATGATGAAAAACAAACAATGATATCACCTATGTGATGATACCTTAGAATGATGAAGGTCCTTCAAATCTTAAGAAGAATGGATGAGAACTCCATGCTTGCAATGAACACACACAAATCTGCTCTAAAATGACAATGAATGCTCTTACTTGCTTCACTTCAATATCTCAAGTTAGATCTTTTCAAACTAGTTACAAATGAACTCATAAACACACTTATATATTCTTCTCGCTCATAATCATGAAATTAAACCAAAAGAGTTGACAAGGAGAAACCTTTTGAAAGGTTCCAAGCTGACATGTATTTAAATTAGGCCCAACCTAAGAAGGGGGACATGGGCGGTACCACCCATGTCCATCAACCCTTTTTAGGCCCGGGATAAGATAAAACATGGGGCACATATTCCAATTTTTCATTGGTGTCAGGCAATTTTGTGTCAGAATGAATATTTTGAATAGATAATGCAATCACAGGGACCTAGGAGCTAAACAAGGAGGTAAAAAGACAAGTGGACACTTTTTACTCCATAATAGTTAGCTAAATGCAATGTCTTTCTTGCAAGATATAATGATATATGGACCAATGTTCAACAATCACTTGTTTTCTTACTACATTCTAGGTGACCTCTCTATGTTACTCTAACTACAACTTAGATATCCTAACTACCATTGCACTATTTTCATCAATGTTTAGCTAGTAGATTATTTCTAGTGCCAATAGATAAATTGAACTAGTTAATCTTACCTATTTACCATAAAATAAAGCACAATTTAAGGACTCGATTGCTTTCTTAAGAATGATCCTATCTATCCATACTTGAATTTCTTCAAATTTAAATTTTATCGCCTTCTAAATTTTAAACTAACCCTTTTGATAGTCCTTAATTTAGGTTCTTTCTAGTTGACTCTATGAGTCCATTTCCTTGTGGCTGATAATTTGATAAAGCTTTTAGATAAATTCCATATTTCAAGGCAAGCATAGTAATTCCTACTCTAACAAATGCCTTAGCATTGTCAGCAATGATTTCTTTAGGTATACAAAACCTTTTTATAATCCCTTCAAGGAGATTAATAATGACAACCTTAATTGACTCCTCCAATGCTAAAGGTTTGGTCAACCTAGTCAAATAGTTAGTGGACATAAATTTAAATTAATGGTTGGTGCTTGATGGTGGGTTGCTCACTCATATGAAATATACACTCCATTGAACAAAGCATTGATCTCCAAAGATGGGCTTCAAAGGGAGTAGTTCTTTCTTCTTCTTGCTAATGTATATTCAATAATTTTGGTAGTCTTCATCCACTTGTGAGCATCTAAAAAAATTGGAGGCTAATAATATCCAACCATCATGATTTTAGTTTTTTTTTTTTAATGAATAATGTCCACCTTAAAGACCTTCATAGAATTCTTTGAGTTCTAAGTAATGGAGTTTTTTCTTCTTCTTAAACACATATTAATAACACCTCATCAAAGTTCCTTCTAAAAGGGATACCATCAATTAACCCTAATCATTCTATTTGTAGTCTATATGCCCCTCTTTTGGCTGAGTTTATATTAATTAGGTACCACTCTATTTCTAAAAATTATATTATGGCACCCATCTAGATTGTTCCATGTTTTGGCTCATTCATTAAACAAGTTTCTTTTTCATTTTAAGCCTATGCATTATTAATGGTGGATTACATGCAAGAATTTTATGTTTCATTATCCCTCTGAAGATTGTGCCTTAGTAATTAGTTATTGCATGATGATTAGTGTTGTTACTAAAGGTTTCAAGTTTAGTATGTCCTCATTGTGAATTTAAAATTGTTTCTCTAGAAAACTCAAGCTCTACTTCTCTAACCTTTATCTCTTTTGATGTTTATTTTGGAAAATTGTTAAGTAAGTTAGATTGAGATAACATCATACTAGTTCATTATTTTATTTGAATGTCAAGGGATTTAAGTTACACATGTCAAACTTGTTTAAATTTGAGTTAATCTAGTAGCTACATCTTAAGAATAGGAAAGCTAAAATAAAATTTGGTTTGTTAAGTAATGAATAACATTCCATTGAAGGACCTTGTAAAAGATATTAATCTAATTTTTCATCCAAAAGACTCGTGATTCTACATATTTAGAGCAAACCTTAACCAAGGTTAAATGTAATATGTTGTACCTCTTTGTATTTTTAATGATCTATTTATGTGTTGTTTTTATTAGAATGTGTTCTTTCAGACTAGAGAGAAGATGCAGAAGGGGTTTAAGTTTTCTTGCAGATGTGTGTTGCCGAAGCATACAAAATACAGTATATAATGCAAACCCAAAAAATATACAATAGATATGGAGAAAATAACAGAGACCCAAATCATAAAAAGGCCAAAAAATAATTACTATAACATACCCATATTGAGATTTGCAACTTCAAGTTTATGCTATTGCCAGACCAGCAAATGGGCATAGCCAGAATCACTCCAAATCGCCAAGGAATACAAGAGATCAATATACAAATGTTTTTGGCAATGAAACAGACCCTAAACACCTCCAAAATGGGGAATACAATAGCTGCACACAAAGAAGATTGAGTCCCACAAGAACCCACATCCTCCAAGCAAGGTGTATAGCCTCCCTAGTGAATGTATCAGCTACTACCATAAAGGAAACTCCCTACAAATACTTCTATTTTGATCATACTGTTGCTACAACCTGTATCATATATTTATCACTGCCAAATCAGCCTTTCTCTTACACAAATCTGCCCAACTAGATGGTACGGCCTAGCTGGGATGTACAACCAGCCAACAAGGAGATTTCGGCCAACAAACTCTCCACAAACTTATACAATCTACAATTTAGAAATGATATTAACTACTGTAAACAAATTCCCAGAATGATATAACCTTCAAATCCTCAAAACCACAAACATCAACTCCAATGAAGCCCAAACGTGAATACTGGATGCATTCACCAATATAGTATTTGCTAATGGAGGTTTTCGTCCCCATAAGCCAAGATTAAATCAATCTTACAGAGGTTTTCATCTCAGCAAGACAATACAAACCATAAATCCAAGCTCCAGAAACCCTCGTAGGGAAAATCTCAAAAGAGAAGAAATAATAATCCAAGCATATCTCAAATGAGGCACTTTTCCCTCTTTTATAACTCTCCAAGAGGGATGTTTTACTTTGGAGGGAAATATTTATTTTAATTTCACTTTATAATATTTCCCAATGTGAGCGCTCCATAAAATGACTTAAGTGACTTTTAAATATTTTATTTTTCATCACATAACCAATAAAACCCAAAGTCCAATATTAAATAATAATATTAATTTATGGACTTTAAAATGGAGGCCCAAATGAACTCAGAATTTAGTGATCTATAGCTCGTTGGAAAGGTCTCAACGAGAGGCATCCAAGTCCACTCTAAAAATATTGATCTGACATCGAACACAAACTTACTAAAAATAGTAATGACCATAAGCAAACTGAGCCAACATAAAGGGTGCCAACTGGATCCACAAACCATCTAATAACTCTGAGCTCAATGCAAAGTCTGGGAGAGCCAACAGCTGACTACCAAGTCACCAAAAATAGTGCCAAACTAACACTTACTAAAAATAGTAGTGTTCCCTGAGGACCAAAGAGAACAAACCCCAAAAAACCCAGAAAGATTGTCGACATGCAAGCACTTACTATAAATAGTAAGTACAAACAAGTTGTCTGAAATCTCTATGGAAAGTGTCAATCAGCTCCACTGGATCACCCAAACACCCTGGTGACATCCAAATACTCCTTTGGTTATGCTATCACCAACCTAGAAAGTTACCTCCAACTATGTTGTAATAGGACTCAAAAATGGGGACACTACAGTCCGCTCTTCACAAAGATTGCTTGTCCTCAAGCAATGCCAATACAACCTCTAAACAACAGATTGAACCAAACTGAAACCAAAAATGATCCCAGGGTCCCAAGTTATTCTCAGCATAGAACCACCATGTCGACGTTGCGCTACTTTGATAAATCCTTAACCATGCAGAGAGTGGTGAAGCAACACATTGGAATCCAACTGAACTATCATGCCAAACTTATCACCACCTGGATCCTAACACATCAAAACCTCACATCCAACTAACATGAAGAGGTAATGAAATCTAGAAGTGTCTGAACCACAACATCCACTTCCATCCTCTGCAAAACTCCTATGGATGTACTGACTATCCAACATAGGTGCTGGAAGATATGAAACTGCTCCTCTCAAATCAAGGGAATGAAAAAACTTTCCTCCATCACCGCTATGAAAACTAAATCTGCCATCATGCCTACTAACATTGCAACCTCTCTAAATCCATGTCTCCATTCAAAATTTTTGAGATGAAGAAGTTGCAAACTCTGTCTGATGCATATCACCATGATGGTAATTTGATCTCTGACCCTGCAAATAATCCTCTGTATGTATCTGAGTCAGCCACTTGCAATCCCTAGTTCCATCTTCTATAGACGGCAACCCTTCATCCCACAAAGGATGGTATAAATTCTGAGCCAATCCACACTTACGCATCATCAAGTCATTTGTGTGTGGACTAAAGGAAAAATGATGAGCACTCCTCACTATGTAGTCAAAATAAAAAGCACCTGCCTACGTCAACAGTTGACCGACATAGTCTTGGGGAACACACTCCTCATCACCATCATCACATGAATTACAAGATGGCTCGTGTCTTTGATCTTGAATAGCTAGTTGGGTGGATACTCTGGCAATACTCTCTGCGTACCCAATAGCATACTCCCTATCATGAAATAATTGGAGATATTCTAATTTTACCTCCTCCAAAGCACTCCCGATGAACTGCAAATCATGAATGTGAGTACCACTCAAGACCCCATTCCATCTCAGCTCCAACTTTTCTATCCAAAGAAGGTTCTCAATATTCCTATGAGTGCAATCTAGATGAAATAAGGTTGAATCAACCTTCTCTCATGTAATCTTCAGCTGATCTCTCCAACCCTGTGGTCTAGTAAGTCGTTGATCAAAATTAGCTGCATGGGATGTAATCTTTGATTTACTTCCAAGAGAGGGAAACAAATCAACATGAGAATTGATTTCCCCACTGAAAGATGCCTTGCATGTCTCCAATGAAAAAGATGGATTAGTGTGGTAATCTGTCACACAACTCATGGGGAAATTCACCAACTTCTCACTAGAGCTATCAATTACCTGCTCTATCATACCTGTCATGGGCCTAACCTCAAAGACCCCTTATGCAACATATGGTACTCTGCTATTCTCAACCAAAGCAGTCATCCCATTTGTGTCGCTTGCACCTATAACCGTAATGGATGTAGCCACATCCACAAGGTAATCCTTACCATGATTTGTGGGTGTATGCTCATCACTAGTAACTGTCATAGAAATCAAAACTGTAACTACTAGAGATAAAGATTGTGGTAAGATCAACTTCACGGTAAGCTCGTCTATCTGTAGCTTAGACTCTTGAAGGGCCAATTGAGTGATCTCTAAGGAGTATGTGGTCACCTCGAGCTCATAGGTGAGCTCATCAACCTCCTCTTCCTTTCCCCTTAGAGTATCATGATAAATACCATCAAGCATGAGAAGATGATCTCTATCTAATAACAGCTGTAGGTAATTATTCTTCATTAGTCCAACTGCATCTCTAAGTGCTTGAAACTTGGCAAGGGAAAGTTCACTATCAAAGTGCTCATGTGTTTCTGGAGTCTTTCAACAATAATTTACCAACAACTGCTGAGTAACATCAAAGTGTTCTATGGCTGTAGCAATCATCCCTTCATTCAGCTTCAATTGTCCTATTAAATGATTAGACCCCACTAACAAATTGTCTCCATTCAAATTTTATGATTTGAAATCTGCACTATGGAAAGAGGTTGAATCATCACCACTTACCGATTGGTAAGCATCCTCATGTGTGCTATCAACTTCACATAGTCTTCATCCGCATACCTTTCACCTAGGTCCTTTGAGGACTTAAGACTTTCAACATCAATGCTCTTAGGCTCGCTTGCAAAGTCACCTTCTAGTAATCTATCAATCATTTTTAATTCATTCTCAAAAGTAGTATCTTCAAGACCTTCATCAAAGTGAGGCCCAACTTCACAATTTTTTGTTGTAGTCTTTCCCAAATCAGAAAACTCTCCTTCACATGTCTCTTGATTAATGATCTTGTTTTCATCATACAAAGGCTCAGGTTCATCTTTGTCATCTTCTTTATTCTCATTATTATTTGGCTGCACTAAACAGGAAGTTGAAGTTTCTCTTTCACATTCTTTGTTGTTCCCACATTTATGACTAGATGTCTAAGCTTCTTGGTAGGTAAAACAACACTGCTCTCTTCTCAACTGATTCTTGCTCATCCTTGTAACCTGTAAACCACAAGCAATAAATTCTTCTTCTATTAAAAGATGTTTAATATTTTTAATTTTCTGTTCAACCAAGGTCTTTGACAACTCATATGCTGCATGAGAAAAATGTTGTTGCTTTCTCCAAATACTCAACAAATTTGATAACAACAACTTGGAGATGTATTCATCTTCATCTATAATTAGAGACAAGATATTTTGCATCGCTGCTTTAACTTTATCCATATGACATGTTCTGATCTTGTCCACGAGACAATGAAACATTCTGAGAAGGACATCATCACACCTGAGGTCAATCAAAAAGGCCCATGACCAGACCCCAGCCATGATTTCTAACATCTTAGCAACCTTTTTGAAAGATGAGCTTCTAGTATCATCCAACCTATGAAAGCTTTCAATAATCAACTGTAACATCTCCTTCATTAAGTCATCGTTGTAGGGTGCTTTAGGAGATGAAATTCTCATAACCTGACTGATGCATGTGATAATCGCCAGTCTTACCTTCTTGTCTGGATGCCTCAACAACTTGGGCTTACATAGTGAAGTCTTTGAAGGAACCATAGCCCTCCATACTGACTCAAAAAGTAGCTGAGGTATTTCAGATAAATATTCCTCAATTTCTTCCAAGGTGCTAAGAAGTCTCTCATCTGGCCTTGACCAATATCTCAATTTCAATCCTGCATCGAGAAGTCTTTCATAAAGATCATCCTTCATGAGAGATGCCATGATCCCACATTCCTTGTTAAAAATATCTCAACTGCCAAATTACTAAACATGCATGTAAGTGCTAATCATCCACATGCATGTTGAAATTTGTTCCACACTTTGAAAATTTGCAATGAATGAGAAGTAACCCAACAAGCTGGCAAGATACATTAGCTCTGATACCATTATAATATGTCGTACCTATTTATTTTTTTAATGATTTATTTATGTGTTATTTTTATTAGAATGTGTTCTTTCAGATTAGAGAGAAGATGCAAAAGGGGTTTTAGTTTTCCTGTAGATGTGTGTTCTCGAAGCATACAAAATGCAACATATAATGCAAACCCAGAAAATATACAATAGATATGGAGAAAATAATAGAGACCCAGATCATAAATAGGCCAAAAACTAATTACAATAACATACCCATAGTGAGATTTGCAACTTCAAGTTTATGTTGTTATCGGACTAGCAAATGGGCATAGCCAGAATCATTCCAAATTGCCAAGGAATACAAGAGATCAATATAGAAATGTTTTCAGCAATGAAACAGACCCTAAACAACTCCAAAATGGGGAATACAATAGCTGCATACAAAGAAGATTGAGTCCCACAAGAACCCACATCCTCCAGGCAAGGTGTACGGCCTCCCTAGTGAATGTATTAGCTACTACCATGAAAGAAACTTGCTGCAAATACTTTTGTTCTGATCATACTATTGCTGCAACATGTATTGTATATTTATTAGTCCCAAATCAGTCTTTTTCTTACACAAATCTGCACAACTAGATGGTATGGCCTAGCTAGGATGTACGACTAGCCAAACAAAAAGATTTCAGCCAACAAACTCTCCACAAACACATACAATCTACAACTCAAAAATGATATCAGTTGCTGCAAACAAATTCTTAGAATGATATAACCTTCAAATCCTCAAAACCACAAACATCAACTCTAATGAAGCCTAAACGCGAATACTGGATGCATCCGCCAATATAGTATTTGCTAATGGATGTTTTCATCCCCAGAAGCCAAGATCAAATCAATTTGGTAGAGGTTTTCGTCTCAAAAAGACAATACAAACCCTAGAGCCAAGCTCCAGAAACCCTTGCAGGGAAAATCTCAAAAGAGAAAAGAAATAATAATCCAAGCATATCTCAAATGAGGCCCACTTTTCCCTCTTTTATAACTCTCCAAGAGGGATGTTTTACTTTGTAGGGAAATATTTCTTTAAATTTTAGTTTTTAATATTTCCTAATGTGAGCACTCCATAAAATGACTTAATTGACTTTTAAATATTTTATTTTTCATCACTTAACCAATAAAACCCAAAGTCTAATATTAAATAATAATAGTAATTTATAGACTTTAAAATGGAGGCCCAAATGAACTTGGAATTCAGTGATCTATAGCTCACCGGAAAGGCCTCAACGAGACACATCCACCCCACTCTTAAAATCCTGATCTGACACTGAACCCAAAATTACTAAAAATAGTAAGTAATGGCCATAAGGAAATTGAGCCAACACAAAGGGTGCCAACTGGATCCACAAACCATTTGATAACGTTGAGCTCAATGTAAAGTTTAGGAGAGCCAATAGCTGACTACCAAGTCACCAAAATAGCGCAAAACTGACACTTACTAAAAATAGCAGTGCTCCCTGAGGACCAAAGAGAACAAACCTCAACAAAACTAGAAAGATTGTCGACGTGCAAGCACTTACTATAAATAGTAAGTATAAACAAGTTGCCTGAAATCTCTCTAGAAAGTGTTAACCAACTCCACTGGATCACCCGAACACCCTAGTGACATCATAATACTCCTCTGGTTATGTTGTCACCAACTCAGAAAGTCAGTGCCAACTGTGCTGCAATACGACTCGAAAATAGGGACATTACATTAAAGATTGCATAATTTTTAATGTATATGCATTAACAACCTTATTCTATGTTTTGCATAGACTTTATAGCATTAGGACCTATTATTAAACAACACAAGTTATAAATGTACACAAACTACAATGATGCATCTTTCCTTCAATGATTATGTTATTGTAAAACTATTACATTAAAATTATAGCTTAAAATGCTACTATTAATCCCAATTGAAAAACTTGGTTGTACCTATCTAATTAAGAGCTCATAAAATAATTGATTAGTGATGCTCAAGTGCCTTTTGAATACATTTAAATCCTTCATTATAGATGTAACAATAGTATCTTCACCGTTATCTATAATAAATACTTTTCATGTCAATAAAATTAAACACCAACTTTAAAGAAATATAAAAATTTAAATAAATACTTTAGAAATGTTCAATTATTTTCAAACAATGCTAATAATACATAACATAGATTGATGTGGCAGGGACTAATAAGAAAATAATGGTCGATACTGCAACTCGTTTGATGTTGAAGTTGCATGCATAAACTAGACACTCTACTTAAATATCATCTACTTCAATGGTCCAACAATCAATAGAAATTTTAGACTGCATTCATAATAAAAAGTGTTAAATATTTGTCCTATTTTTAGCCTAATTGTTGAAGTGGATGATATTTAAGAATAGCCTAAACTAGATTGGTCTTTCTATTTGCAGAAGCGACAAGGAGTGGGAATTGCACAAAGGGGAACTACTCTGGGCATGGACAGTCTGAATTCCTCTACCATATCCAAGTCACTCACTGTCATTCCTTCAGAAAGATTCCAATTAAAGCAATGTAAAAGATTGGCCAACATAAGCTGCACCACTTTAAATCCTAGCGCCATGCTGAGGCACACTTGCCTGCTTGCTCCGAAGGGCAGGATCTCAAAGTGCTGCCCTCTCACATGTACATCCCTTTCCATCTCCATAAACCTCTCTGGTCTGAATATTTTCACATCATTGCCCCACGCATTGTGATCCCTCGACACTGTCCACATTCACAGTAACATGACACCCATGGGGAATATAATAACTGCCTATCTGGAAGTCTTCAATAGTCTGTTGTGGAATCAGCAATGACAACGGTGGGTGAAGCCTCAACATTTCCTTCACCATTGCTCGCAAGAATTCCAGTTCATCCACATCTGACTCTTGTATGTATTTATTCTTTATACCCACTACTCTCTCTAACTCCTCCTACACTTTCTTCATAATCAAAGGGTGGTTTGATAACAGTTCAAACATTGCCCACTCTATGGTCACACTTTATGTGTCGATTGCAGCGACCAGCATTTCCTACAAAATCCCACATTATCTATCTAAACAATCTATACCAGAAAAAAAAGAAAACACAAAGAAATTGTTGGGTTGGGAAAAAAATATTATCATACAAGCATGCTTGCCTTGATTTCTCCTCATGTGAATTTTTCCCCAGCGTTGCCTTTATTGAGCATGACTTCAACCAATTTGTCAATGAAGTCTCTGTTGGATTGTTCACCGGCCTTGGCACGCAGGTGCTCCTCTAATATCTTCTCCAAAAAAGCATCAAACATCTTATGAAGATTCTTCTGGTGATGGATAAGACCCTACGCATCCAACCACTGCAACCAAGGAATAAAGTCGCCAATATTAAAAGCACCTCCTTGTTGATGTTTTAGTGGCGGGAGATATTCTTCTCCCAAATTTAAATAATGAAAAGTAACATATGAAGAGACACCGACACATATGAAGAGACACATATGAAGAGTCACATATGAAGAGACGCCTTGATTTGTATATATACAAGGTGAAGACATGGCATTTAATCATCAATTCAATCACTTCATTTGCACCTACAGCAAAAGTTTGTCATTCCATTAACAGTAGACCAAATTTCAAGGGGAAGCATATTTGTTTGTATCAAAGAGAAGTGTCTCCATTCATTGTATATACTTAGCCTTGTGTAAGGCCTGATTCTGTAAGCAGATTTCTGCTCCTTTTATTTTGATATATAAGAAGAGATTATTTGTTGGGTTTTTCTCACTTGAGTAGGAGGGTTTTCCCAAGGTAAACATCGTGTTCATTGTCTTATGTGTTGCATTTTCTGATTGCTTATATTTCTGATCCTAAAAACTAACATGGAATCAAAGTGGGTCTAAGAAAAGATCTGATCAGATTTGTTTAAGTAGTCAAGTCAACTTTGCTATCATGTGAGGGGTCTGCTACTTAGGATGTGGTCTTACTTATTCCTGGGCATTTTATTCCAAATTCACCTTTACTGCTGAGAGAATTAGTGAGATCGTGGTATTTTATCACTTGCAACTCTAACAAGCACTGGCATTCATGACATCTCTGTAATATGCACTGGGGCCTATTGACTCGCATTCCTTCCTTACTGCTGGATGTGTCTCAAATGAGATGGTAGAATCTAGAGCCTATTATTGGTGACTGTAGATTCATATTATACTGGACATGGGCTATTTTGACTGGTAGCTGGCTATTACACAATAGGTGGAACATTCCTATTAATTGTTAGCTGTCACAATAGTTACAAATTAGACTATTACCATTTATGCACTTTCTGACAGGCAGCTACTATTGACTGGAGTTTCCCTTTCCCATTTGTTGCAGTCTTTTTATTTCTTTCATGTGTTTTATATTCTTAGTCATTAGTGTTTTGTGCCTTGAATCTCTAACAGGCAGTTACTGTAGTGGTGGTCACTGCAGTGATGATCTTCTGTTGGTGTTTCATTCCCACGCCTATTCCTGCTCTGTGCATTATTGACTGGCAGCTGATATCCTTTTTTTTAACAGAAAGCATGCGTATGAAGGCAAGCATGTGAAGAAAGAGGAATAGAGATAGAGAATCAAATTCTACCCTAGAACTAAAGAAGAAGAAGGATCTCTCTCACATTCAGTGTTTTAGGTGTGACAAGTATGGCCACTTTGCTCAAGATTGCAAATTAAGGTCTACACAACTTGTTTCTACTGCAGAAATTGCCATGGGGACATCTCAGAAGGAGCCAAGATCTAAAGTCGATTTAGAAGGTTTCTTATTCTAAAGTCAATTAGTTTCTTTGAAGAGGAGGAATTAACATTTAGAGGGAGTCTGACAAACAAACAGAGGCAACCTTGGACAAGGAGGTCAGGA
Source organism: Cunninghamia lanceolata (assembly GCA_027924645.1). NCBI lineage: Eukaryota > Viridiplantae > Streptophyta > Pinopsida > Cupressales > Cupressaceae > Cunninghamia > Cunninghamia lanceolata. Next base: position 6,320,823 of record BSBN01000287.1, on the reverse strand, counting down.
GGTTGATGTTAGTACTTGGAGCTTTAGAGGGAGTCACATCATCATGAAAGTTCCTTGTAGTGTATATTTCTCTGAGACAGAGAAATATGAGGTGAAAGCCCTTGTAGTGTATATTTCTCTGAGATAGAGAAATACGAGGTGAAAGCCCTTGTAGTGTATATTTCTTTGAGATAGAGAAATATGAGGTGAAAGCCCTTGTAGTGTATATTTCTCTAAGATAGAGAAATATGAGGTGTGAGCCCTTGTTCATCTCTAAGACTGAGATGAGATGTCATGTTGAGAGACTCCATGACAACATCATGTTGAGAGACTCCGTGATGAATCCTTTCTACTTGTGTTTTTTTCCACACATGGGAGTAGCCATGGTGGATGTCATGTTGAGAGACTCCATTACGACATCACGTTGAGAGACTCCGTGATGAATCCTTTGTACTTGTGTTTTTTTTCCACACATGGGAGTAGCCATGGTGGACGTTATGTTGAGAGACTCCATTACGATATCACGTTGAGAGACTCTGTGATGGGCACTTGTGCACATGTTTCTTTCCACACATGGGAGTAGCCATGGTGGACGTCATGTTGAGTGACTCCATGGTGATATCACGTTGAGAAACTCTGTGATGAACTATTTCACAAATGGGTGTAGCCATTGTGATGTCATGTTGAGAGACTCCATGACTTGGATATCTAGAAGAATACCTTCCTAGTTAAGAGGGAGTGTTGATGTTTTAGTGGTGGGAGATATTCTTCCCCTAAATTTAAATAATGAAAAGTCACATATGAAGAGACACCAACACATATGAAGAGATGCATATGAAGAGATGCCTTGATTTGTATATATACAAGGTGAAGACATGTCATTTGATCATCAATTCAATCACTTCATTTGCACCTGCAGCAGAAGTTTGCCATTCCATTAGCAACAAACCATATTTCAAGGGGAAGCATATTTGTTTGTATCAAAGAGAAGTGTCTCCATTCATCGTATATACTTAGCCTTGTGTAAGGCTTGACTCTGTAAGCAGGTTCTGCTCCTTTTATTCTAATATATAAGAAGAGATTATGTGTTGGGCTTTTCTCCCTTGAGTAGGAGCATTTTCCCAAGGTAAACATTGTTTTCATTGTCTTATGTGTTGCATTTTCTGATTGCTTACATTTCTGATCCTAAAAACTAACACTCCTAAGTAGAAAAACTCCTGAACTAGTTTGCTGAAATTGAACTTGAAGTTGCCATCATTGCTACCCAACTCTCTCCGAGTACTTGTTGCCAAGTGTCATCCTGCATGACATATACATGGTGACGTCAAAAGCCAGCTTACTGACATCAACAGGAGAGGAAGCAGCAGAGCTATTGGAGTGGTCCATAAGCCCATCGATCATACCTAGCATTTCTTCTGCTCTCATATATTTCAAGGAATCGAGGCTATTGCAACCCAACAATTGAGATGACACAACTTTAGGAATTCACTTCTAATAAGGCTCGTAAATGTAAAAAGCAAATCTTGCAGACCCATACAAGACGTTTTCCCCGAAATTCAGCAAAGGCCTGGTAGCGAAATTTTGGTCGCGAGTTTTGAGAATAAGCTCAGCCATCTATAGAGATGATACGACAATAGAGGGCACAGAGCCAAGGCAGAGGAACATAATGGGCCCATATTTGCGTGCAAGATAAGCTAGTCCTCTATGGGGAAGCTTTCCCAACAGGTGAAGATTTCCCACCACCGGTAGCGCCACAGGCCCTGGAGGCAGCCGACCATTGTTCTTAGACTCTGGTGTTTTGCTAGTTTTTAGAAAACTCCATGGAAATACCAGTGTTGTTGCCAAGGCTATGGCTATCACAACCCCATTACTTCCACCATTACACCTTACAAACTCGAATAACTGTGTTATCTGCATGCTGGTTTTGGCATTACACAAACACAACAAATAACGAAATGACGCCGTGTTATCTGCCTTCGACTCTCAATCAACCATATTTATAATAGAGGATAAGGTAAAATAATAATTAATTAAAATTTGAAAGCATACTCTATTGGATTAGCAAAGTAATTATTATTTTAGTAAAAAGTGCATCCATGAATAGATAGTGGGCACGATCTTTCTCCGTACACGCTCAAAGTTCTTCCGAGTTCTATTCCACTGCAAATTCCCACGTGTTCGAGTGACACTTTGGGCTCAAAATTATCAGTGTGTATTTAAGGTGGACAGGAGAGTATGGTACAAATGTAGATTTTTGAGGGAGTGTCATGGAGTGGAGTTTAGGTGAAGAAAAATCCGCGAATTATGGTGGTCCATTTTATATGAAGCAAGACACACTTCCTTTTATTTAATTTAATTTTATGTTTTGGCTTTTCGTTAAGACGCTAATACATTTTAACCATATACTATTGTTATTATCATGAAATAATATTGTTATATTTCTTTATAATATATTTTTTAAATGTAATGTAGCTCTTGTCTGGAAATTGTAGTGTGTATTTAAGAAATTGAGATGTAATGATCATATCAGGCATTTGTTTAAGTGGTGGAGGGGAGGGTATGGTACAAATGTTGGCTTTTGAGGGAGTGTCATGGAATGGAGTGGAGTAGGTGAAGATAAATACAGGACTTATGGTGGCCCATTTTATGTAAACCAAGACACACATCCTTTTATTTTATTTTTTTTTATGTTTTGGCTTTTCTTTAAGATGTGAACACATTTTTAACCATTTACTTGTCCTTGGAAAGTGAAAAAAATTTCAATTGATATCACACCTCTTACTTATAAATGAAATGATATTGTTATACTTCTTGATGATCTATTTTTTAAATGTAATGTAGGTCTGGCCTGGAAATTGTAGTGTGTATTTAAGAAACTGAGACAATGATCATAAAGTGGTGGAGGGAAGGGTATAGTACAAATGATGGCTCTTGAGGGAGTGTCATTTAGTGGAGTGGAATAGGTGAAGATAAATACGAGACTTAGAGTGGTCCATTTTATGTAAAACAAGGTACACATCCTTTTATTTAATTTAATTTTATGTGTTGGTTTTTCTTTAAGATGCGAACACGTTTTTAACCATTTACTTGTCCTTGGAAAGCGAACAAATTTTCAATTGATATCACACCTCTCACTTATAAATGAAATGATATTGTTATACTTCTTAATGCTATATTTTTTAAATGTAATGTAGCTCTCATCTGGAAATTGTAGTGTGTATTTAAGAAATTGAGACAATAATCATATCAGACATTTGTTTAAGTGGTGAAGGGGAGGGTATGGTACAAATGCTAACTTTTGAGGGACTGTCATTGAGTGGAGTGGAGTAGGTGAAGATAAATATGAGACTTATGGTGGTCCATTTTATGCAAAGCAAGACATACGTCCTTTTATTTAATTTTATTTTATGTTTTGTCTTTTCTTTAAGATGCGAACACATTTTTAACCATTTACTTGTCCTTAGCAAGCAAATAAATTTTCAATTGATATCACACTTCTCACTTATAAATGAAATGATATTGTTATACTTCTTGATGATATATTTTTAAATGTAATGTAGGTCTGGCCTGAAAATTGTAGTGTGTATTTAAGAAACTAAGACAATGATCATATCAGACATTTGTTTAAGTGGTGAAGGGGAGGGTATGGTACAAATGCAGGATTTGAGGGAGTGTCATGGAGTGGAGTGGAGTAGGTGAAGATAATTCTGAGACTTATGGTTGTCCATTTTATGTAAAGAAAGACATGCCCTTTTATTTTATTTCATTTTATGTTTTGGCTTTTCTTTAAGATGTGAACACATTTCTAACGATTTACTTGTCCTTGGAAAGTGAAATTTTCAATTGATATCACATCTCTCACTTATAAATGAAATGATATTGTTATGCTTCTCAATGATATATATTTTTAAATGTAATGTAGGACTAGCCTGGAAATTGTAGTGTGTTTTTAAGAAATTGAGACAATGATCATATCGAACATTTTTTTAAGTGGTGGAGGGAGGGTATGGTACAAATGCTGGCTTTTGAGGGACTGACGTGGAGTGGAGTGGAGTAGGTGAAGATAAATCTGAGACTTGGGTTGATAAGGTAAGACAACATCTTCTCTAACTGAATGTTCAACCCTAGATGATTTGAGACCATCAATTAACCCTAGTTCTATTTGGCTAAGTGTACTTTGGTCGATGAGGTAAGATAACATCTTCTCTAACTGAATGTGCAACCTTTTAGAGGTTAGAGGTTACCTAGTTGTTTGGTAAAACTCATGTAGATACCTTTTGAGGTTGTAAGACTTTCCATCTCACCTCAAAAGTCACTTTGTAGTCATCCAACACTTGTCAGACAAGGTTGTTGGTTTGCACATTCCAAGTAATCCAAAGGTTGACACCTTTAGGACACTTGGTTGTATGCATGTGCCACATCAAGAGGCACTTGTCAATCCACATGCAAGGTGGATTACCTCATCCATGCCTATATATTAAGGCATTCTTGTGTCAATTATCAAGTGAGATCAATATAAGTTTATGCTCAATTAGGTTCATCAATATCATCGATTTCTTATCTTGTATTGTTGATTTCCATATTGTGAGAGTGTAGATCAAGTTGCAAAGTATCCTTGGCTATTCCAACACTACTTGATGGATCCAAGTAAGGATGAGTACATGCATATGGTGCTACTTGTTCTAACACTAGCTAATCTACTTGAAAATGCGGAGGCCTTAAATCTTCTTCTTCATCACTTGAAGATATTATGGTTGTCTCTGTCAAGGCATAAGGTGATGCATGAGCATCCAGAGCTATAAAGGGAATCTTACATCACCCAAAAACAATAATGATTCAAAATTTATCACGCTGTTTTCATTTATATTCAAAAATTTAATTTCTAGTTAACATAATCACTTGAATAATGATGTAGAACCTTCAATTTTTCCAAACTACTAAAAATATCAAATTGCTATTTTAGGAAAGTTTCCAATTAGCCACGTATGGAAGCAAACATTTATAGGAAGCTTCATAAATAAAAAATAAGACCTTTGGTGAAGGAATAAGGCAAAGATCATTTGTGGGCTGAAATATATTAAAGTTTTTGTTTCCCAAAAAACTATTGAAAAAAGTTTCAAAGTCAGGTTTGAAGCACTTAGAGGCCCTGTATGCCCCATAGATGGGTCGAATCAGTAAATCCAATTCTTAGTGCATAGAACACTCTGCAATATTTCTAACACTTCAAACGGTTCATCAATCAGACACCTGGATCAAAAGTTATGGCTCCCAAAAGTTGACCTATTTTTGAAAGGAGACACAAATTTTGAAATTTGGTTGGAGGTTGCCAAAAAGGGCTATTTATGACCATTTTTGGGAACCCTTGGCAGTATTAGAGATGAGGGGGAAAGTGTAGGGTTAAGAAAAGGTGAGAAAGTAGAGACCCTAGATGACTTGAGACTACAAAAGGCAGAAGGTTCCAAAATCTTGAGAGAGGAAACTATAATGTGTTACAACCTATGGAAGATTCATCCTCTAATTGCATTTTATCTTCTATAATGTAATGCGTTGTCCAAATCAATAAAAAAACATTCTATTTTTGTGTGTGATTTGTGTTATTGTGTGTTTTATGATTTATGCCCTTAATCAAGTGGTATCAGAGTAAGGGTTCCTGAGTGTGTAGACAGATCACCGACCGTGAGGCAATTTGCACTAGGACAAGAGGTTGTGGGTTTGTTGCAAAGATCAAAATGCCTCCATGAAGAAATTATGATTGGAGAAATGCTTTGACAGAAGTGTTGCAAGTATGGGCCTAACTGGTGTTGTCATTGATGTCAACATACTCCTATTGCATTGATGATAACGATTGGATGAGCTGTGTGTTGAAGATATTGAGAAAATTAGTCATATCAGGAACAAAGAAGAACAGTGAAGATAGTAAGGTAAAGATCCAAGATAAGATGACTATCAAAGGATAGGGTTCAAAGGGTTTGTGGAAATGTGTCTTAAGGTGATCCAGTAAAGATTTTAGAGGTCCGCATGAAGATCTAAAGAAGTTGTGGCCGCTCAAGTAAAACCAGTTCTGATAGGTGTTCAGAGGTGACAGACTGACAGAGATAGGTCTGGTGAGATCCAGAAATGAAATATCCTATTCTAGAGATTTGATGTAGGGTTTAGGAAGTCCATGTGAAGTAACAACTCAATATTTTCATGGTCTAGAGATCCGCAAGAATCTATTCCATTATGACAGTGATGACAGACTATGTTCTTCAGGTTCCAGATGGAGAGAAGGATTTCAGTAAGCAGATGAAGTGTGGATGTTCTTGGTGATTCAGGAAATCTTGTGAAGGTCTTTGGATCACGTCCAGTTCGTGTTGGTGGTCCGCATTAGAGTTTGAGCTTGCAATTGAAGAATAACTTCCGGATGATGGTGTTCTTCCTAAGTTTGGCCAACCAGATGAGTTACACATCCTACGGATGTTCTTGTAGATGTTTTCCAACTTAGATGATTATTCCTAAGTTGATGTATTGTATAAAAAAGGGATTGTAAAGTCATTTTAAACGTATCTTGTGGATATGAGAGTGTGGTAAAAAAAAAAAAAAGAGCGAAAGGCAGAGCAAAAGTATTGGGCTTAAATGGAACTAACTCAAGCATGGTGAAGATGCTATTCTCCAGTTCTAGTATGTGATACTTATTATTCTGTAGACAGTGTGTCTCTTGTAGGCAGTGGGCCTCTTGTGAGCAGTGTGCTCGGGTAGTGAGCCCTAATTGACATGTGCCATTTTGTTCTTTCTATTCTTCTAATAGAGAATACATTCTTGGGTCACCCCATGTTTTTTCCCTTAACCAGGTTTTCCATATCAAAATCTTGGTGTGTCATGTGTTAATGTGTTTCTGCTCCTAATTCAATGTATTGTATTTTCATGATTAATTTATTATTATGCTGCTGAATTACAAAGTGGATTTAAGTGTTTAATTGGAAGAAAGCTTTAGACAACTGATTCATCCCCCCTCTTAGTTGTCTATCTTGAATCTAACAATTGGTATCAGAGCTAAGTTCCTCTAAAAGAGCTTGATCACTTGAGGAGATCCAGGATGTCATCCTACAAGAAGGATAGTCTGAAGTTTGATGGAACCAATTTTAATCTTTGGAAAAGTCACATGCAATGTCACTTGCAATGTATGAGAATGTAGTACTGGAACATGGCTACAATGAAGTATATGCCTCCACAGAATGGCCTGAAATCTGCAAGTGAAATCACAGATGCCGAAAACAATCTGTGAACTAAAGAAGCCCTTCTAAGTGCCTTGTTTGATTTAGAGCTTACAAATGTTGTTGACCTACAAACTGCTTTTGAGATTTGGGAAAAACTAGAACTTCTAAATGAAGGATAAAAGTATGTTAAATATGCAAGCTTACAGAATCTGAAAGGAAAATTCAAAAATCTGAAGATGAGAGAAGATGAAAATATCACTACTTTTATGCCAAGAGTAAATGAGCTTGTTGGTGCATTAGATGTGCTGGTGGAGTCTTGGATGAAGATGAGATTGTTGGCAAAGTTTTCAGATCCCTTCTTGCTTCTTATAAATACAAGGTTGCTTCCATTGAAGAATTCAGAGCCCATTCAGGTGTCACAAGAGATCAATTGGTTGGTAAATTGGCTACATTTGAACTAACTAAGTTTAGAGATACCCCCCCAAGACTGAATCTACATTCAAAGCTAGTGCTTTTGCAAAAGGAAAACAAAGGTTTGATCCGGGAGAGAACTCTTCAAGGAAACTATCATGGTATGAAAAAGAAAGAAAAAACGTGGAAGAAGAAGAAGTTGAAACTGCTCAACTTGAAGCCCTTATTGCAAAAAGACTGCCAAGAGGATCCGGTAAGTATGAAGGGAAATTGCCTTTTAAGTGTTTTAATAGCAATAAAATTGGTCATTTTGCCTCAAGGTGTCCGGAAAGATTTTCAAGGCCAAATCCTAATAGATCAAGGTTCCAAAAGAATTGTTACTATGTTCATGAAGATGATGATAATTAAAGAGTAACAAATGATGAATCAGAGACAGGAAACAAATCCAGATGTGACTAGGTGTTCATTACCATCAAGGAAGAAGATCCAATGCCCTCTGAATTTGTCAATCATAAAGTTGTAGAAAAAGCCCTTACTACCCAAGTTGAAGAAAAGGATGATTGGGTCATTGACAATGGATGCTCTCACCATATGACAGGTGACAAAAATAAGTTCATAGATCTGGAAAGGTCTAAAGGAGGAGTGGTAAAGTTTGGTGATAATTCTGTTGGTAGAATTAGAGGTGGAGGAACTATTTCTTTTGATGGAGAGAACAAAACTGGTAATGTACTATATGTTGAAGGATTGAAGCACAATCTTCTCAGTGTTGGACAGTTGGTGGACAAAGGCTATGATCTCTTATTCAAGAATGGAAAATGCAAGATCTTTGAAAGTTCTAGAATAGAGATTACATCCAGTACTCAAACAAAAGGTAATATCTTCCATTTAATTGGTACCGGTAAAAGTTGTATATTTGTACAAATTGATCAGAGTTGATTATGGCATAGGAGGATGTGTCATGTGAATTTTGATAATATCATCAAGATAAGAAACACTCAGGCTATAAGAGATCTTCCAAAACTGGTGAAACCTACAAATAGTTTGTGCAAAGATTGTCAATTGGGGAAATAAAATAGAGTCTCATTCAAAATCAAGGAACAATCTTCTACAGGATTATTGGACTTAGTTCATATTGATTTATGTGGTCTGGCAAGAATCAGGAGTGTACAAGGTGATAGATACTTCATGCTATTAATTGATGACTACTCCCGGATGATGTGGGTAACTTTTCTCAAAGAGAAATCAGAAGCTCTTGAGAAATTCAAAATATTCAAGGCTATGGTAGAGAATAAAACTGGACTGAAATTAAAATGTCTGAGGTCTGATAGAGGTGGAGAATTCATATCTGGTGAGTTCAAAGAATTATGTGAGAAACATGGAATAAAGAGACAGTTGTCTGCTCCTAGGACTCCATAGCAGAATGGAGTAGTGGAGAGAAAGAACTAGACCATCCAAGAAGCATCCAAAACCATGATGATGGAAGCAAATGTTCCTCAGATCTATTGGAGAGAAGTAGTAAGCACTGCAGTCTACACTCTTAATTGAGTTCAAATCAGAAGTAATACCGGTAAGACTCCTTATGAACTTTGGTTTGGCATCACTCCTACTATGAGATATTTTGGAGTCTTTGATAGCAAATGTTATATTAAAAGAGAAGAAGATCTAGGCAAGTTTGATGCTAGAAGTGATGAACAAATATTCTTGGGTTACTCTACTCAAAGCAAAGCATACCGATGTTATAACAAGAGACTGAGAAAGATTATAGAAAGTACAAATGTGAAGGTTGATGAAGGAATTGAAAAACCCTCAAGGTTTTATGAATATGATGAAGATGATTAAAATGATGTTCTAATTTAAGGAGGCCAAGCCCCTTCTGAAATACAAATTCAAACTAATCTGGTAAATCAGGAAGAAAAGATAAGTGTGATTGAACCTAATCAAGAATCAGAAGTGCAAGAAACTCCCAAAGTTCCCAGGTATGTAAGACTGAACCACTCTGAAGATCAGATCATAGGTGATAAAAGCAAAGGTGTACAAATAAGAAGAAGGATTGGTCAAGATTTAGATGAGTATTGTCTGATTTCAAAGATTGAACCTAAGACAGTGAATGAAGCTTGCAATGATGAAAACTGGACTAAAGCAATGGAGGAAGAGCTGATGCAAATTGAGAAAAATCAGACTTGGGATCTTGTTCCCGGACCTAGAAACAAGAATGTGATTGGAACCAAATGGTTCTTCCAGAAGAAACTGAATGAAGTTGGTGAAGTAATCAGAAATAAAGCCAGATTGGTTTGCAAACATTACTCTCAAATAGAAGGAGTTGATTTTGAAGAAACTTTTGCTCCAGTGGCAAGAATTGAAGCAATCAGATTATTTCTTGCCTTTTCTACCTTCAAGGACTTCAAAGTATATCAGATGGATGTCAAGTCTACCTTTCTGAATGGAGACTTGGAAAAAGAAGTATACATTGAGCAACTGGATGGATTTCAACTGTCTAATCAAGGTGATATGGTTTGCAAGCTGAAGAAAGCACTGTATGGACTAAAGCAAGCCCCAAGAGCCTAGTATGAAAGATTGGATAAGCATCTTTTGAAGATTGGTTTCAACAAAGGTACTGCTAACAGTAACTTGTATTTCAAAATTAATCATAAAAACATCTTGATTGTTGAAGTGTTTGTTGATGATATCATTTTTGGAGGAAGAGATAGTATGTGCAAAACTTTTGTAAATCAAATGAAGAGTGAATTTGAGATTTCCATGCTTGGGGAAATGAATTTCTTCTTGGGTCTACAAATCATTCAAACTAAGAAAGGAATCTTCATTTCTCAAACTAAATATGTGAAAGAATTGTTGAGGAAATTTGGGATGAAAGAATCAAAACCAATGAGTACTCCCATGGCAACTGGATGTAAATTGAGTAAAGATGATGACTCTCCCAAGGTTGATCAGAAAAAAGTATAGGTCAATGATTGGAGGACTATTGTATCTTACTCAAACTAGACCAGATATTATGCAAGCTATTGCTCTTGTTGCTAGATTCCAGGCTAATCCTAGAGAATCTCTTGTCATGGCAATCAAGAGGATTTTTAGATATCTAAAAGGGACAGTTGAGTATAGTCTGTGGTATCCTAGAGATCATGATTTCTCTCTTCATGCATATACAGATGTAGATTGGGCAGGAGATGTGGATGACCGGAAGAGTACTAGTGGTGGAGAATTCTTTTTGGGGAAGAGATTGGTTTCTTGGCTAAGAAAGAAACAAGATGCAATATCTCTGTCCATAGCTAAAGTAGAATATATTGTAGCAGTAGGTAGTTGCACTCAAGTTTTGTGGATGAAGCAGATGCTAAGAGACATCAGAGTGGAGTATGAGGAACCTATCACAATCTTATGTGATAATTCAAGTGCAATAAATATATCTACGAATCTAGTGTTGCATTCAAAGATTAAGCATATATCCATCATGTTTCACTTTTTGAGAGAGAAAGTGAACAAGAATGAAGTTAGATTAGAATTTGTGTCTTCCAAGGATCAAATTGTAGATATCTTTACTAAACCTCTACCTAAGGACTCTTTTGAGTATCTTAGGGAGAAGTTAGGGGTTATTACCCCTCTCATGATGAACTAAGGTGCCTTGATGTGCATCAATCTGGTGGATATCACAATCATATCTTGTGGTCTGGATTGATGATGGGGAGCTGCCACTTAGGGGGAGCAGCTGATATGATTCTGAAGTGGTGGAGTTGCAAGTATGTGCCCTTTTCCATTGATGTCAAAGGGGGAGAGAAGACATGTGAAAAACAAGTGGTTGATGATCAAAGGTGGAGTAGTAAAGGAAGAGAAGACAAGTGAATGCTTGTTGGTGATAGGGGGAGTTATTTCAATAAAGAAAAGTTCTTGTCTTGATGGTCAAAATAGTTTTTCACATCATATGTTGCCATCAATGACAAACCGAGAGATTGTTGCAAGTATGGACCTAATTGGTGTTGTCATTGATGTCAACATACTCCTGTTACATTGATGATAAGGATTGGATGAGCTGTGTACTGAGGATATTGAGAAAATTAGTCATATCAGGAATAGAGAAGAATAGTGAAGATAGTAAGGTAAAGATCCAAGATAAGATGACTACCAGAGGATGAGGTTCAAAGGGTTTGTAGATATGTGTCTTAAGGTGATCCAGTAAAGATTTTAGAGGTCTGCATGAAGATCTGAAGAAGTTGTGGCCACTCAAGTAAAACTAGTTCCAGTAGGTGTTCAGAGGTGACAGAGTGACACAAATAGGTCCAGTGAGATCCGGAAATGAAATATCCTATTCTATGGATTTGGTGTAGTGTTTAGGAAGTCCATGTGAAGTAATAACTTGATTTGTTCATGGTCTGGAGATCTCGAAGCATCTATTCCATTATGACAGTGATGACAGACTGTGTTCTTGAGGTTCCGGATGAAGGCGAGAAGGATTTTAGTAAGCAGATGAAGTGTGGATGTTCTTGGTGATTTAGGAAATCTTGTGAAGGTCTTTGGATTGTGTCCAGTTTGTGTTGGTGGTTTGCATTAGAGTTTGAACTTGCAATTAAAGAATAACTTATGGATGATGGTTTTCTTCCTAAGTTTGGCCAACCAGATGAGTTACACATCCTACGGATGTTCTTGTAGATGTTTGCCAATTTAGATGATTATTCCTAAGTCGATGTCTTGTATAAATAAGGGATTGTAAAGTCATTTCAATGTATCTTGTGGAGATGAGAGTGTGGTAAAAAAAAGAAGAGTGAAAGGTAGAGCAAAAGTATTGGGCTTAAATGGAACTGACTCAAGCATGGTGAAGATGCTATTCTCCAATTCAAGTATGTGATACTTATTATTCTGTAGACAGTGTGTCTCTTGTAGGCAGTGGGCCTCTTGTGAGTAGTGTGCTCGGGCAATGAGCCCTAATTGGCATGTGCCATTTTGTTCTTTCTATTCTTCTAATAGAGAATCCATTCTTGGGTTAGTCACCCTGTGGTTTTTCCCTTAATCGGGTTTTCTACATCAAAATCTTGGTGTGTCATATTTTAATGTGTTTCTACTCTTAATTTAATGCATTGTATTTTCATGATTAATTTATTATTATGCTACTGAATTACAAAGTGGATTTAAGTGTTTAATTAGAAGAAAGTTTTGGACAACTGATTCATCCCCCCTCTCAATTGTCTGTTTTGAATCTAACAAGAAGAGGGTTTTAGATCCTTGCAAAGACAAATCGATGCATTGTAAGAGGAGCTCTGAAGAGGGTTTGAGCTGAGAAGAAGAGAAGAAAGAAAAGATGAAGCTAAAGAAGATCTATCTGAGAAAGAACGAGAAGTTGCAGGAGACCCTACATAAGTTAGGTTGTTGAGGGCCATTTCAAAGATTGGAAAGAGACCAAGGGTTGAAGTCTCTACCCATTCTAGGAATCTAAACCTGAAAGAGCTTATTCATTGAATCAATGATATCAAACAATATTTCAAGTATGAAGATGTGGAAGATCCAGAACGGGTCAACTTTGCAAAAAAAAAAGTTAAAGGGCCATGCTAGTATTTGGTGGAAAGAAATAGAAGAGGAAAAAGAAATATTACCAAATGGGATCGAATGGTGGACAAACTAAAGAAGCAGTTCATTCATGTAGACTACAAGTTGGAGTTATTAAAGAAGTTGCAAGGATTGAAGCAAGGTAACAAGTCTGTTAAGGAGTATACAAAAGATTTTTATAAGATTACTATCAGGACAGGCCATGCAGAGGCCAACAAGGAGAAGGTAGCCCATTACATTAATTGGTTGAGGCCAAGTATTCAAGAGGAACTAAGCCCAGTTAGAATGACCACCATAGAAGATGCATACCACTTTTCCCTAAAGGTGGAAGAGAAGTTGAATCAAAGATTCAGAAGCAAGAAAAGAGGAAGAGGTCAAGGAAGGAGTAGTGGAAGATCCTATGGAGGTTGAAATGAAGATCAAAAGAAAAGTGAAGAAGCTAGCACCAGTCAAAATCATAGAGGAGATAATACCTACCACCCTCATGACCAAACTAATGGTGAGAAAAGAGGTAGAGGAAGAGGTTGACCTAGGCAAGGACTTGGAAGAGGAGTTTTTAGAGGAACCTATTTCCAATGTGGAGAAGAAGGACATCGAGCATACGAGTGTCTACAACATCAAGGAAGGACAAACAAAAGACTTGAAGGTAATGCACGAGTTGCACATATAGATGAAGATGCGCAATCTAAGAATTCTAATGATGCTAAAAGTGGAGAAACCCTAGTTGTCAAAAGAACCTTGTTGAATGAGGAGAAAAAACTAGATCAGAGGAAGATCTTATTCTGTACAAGGTGCAAGTGAGAAGGTAAGTGTTGTGATATTATCATTGACAATGGAAGCACTGACAATCTTGTTTCAAAAGAGATGGTTAACAAGTTGAAGTTGACAAGAAGAAGGCATCCACATCCATATCAGATTGCATGGTTGTAGAAGGACCATAGAGCTTTGGTCAATGAGCAGTGTTTAGTCAAGTTCAAGATTAGAGACTACCATGACAAGGTGATGTGTGACATCACATTGATGGATACATGTCATATGCTATTGGGAAGGTCATGGTAGTATGATAGGTGTGTTGTCGATGATGGCCATGCAAACACATATTCCCTGACAAAGGATGGAGTTTGTCATAAGTTGAAACCCTTGAAGGAGGTGGAAGAAAAGGTATGTAGTACTGCTAGAATTTACTTGGTAGATGGTAGGAAATTTTTTAGGGTATGAAGCATGAGCATCATTACTTTGCATTGATTCCTAAGATTAACCAGGAGAAATGTGAAAATGTACCAGCAAAAGTCTCAGATCTATTGGAAGAATTTTAGGACATTGTCTCTAATAATGTGCCAGAAGGTTTACCACCAATGAGGAAGATAAGTCATCAAATGGATTTGATACTAGGAGCTAGTTTGTCAAATAAGGAAGCCCATAGAATTACTCCAACGGAGAATAAAGAGTTGAATAGACAAGTTCACGAGTTTTTAAGGAAGGCACTGATAAGGGAGAGCCTGAGTCCATATGTGGTACCTATAGTACTAGCACCAAAGAAAGATGGAGTGGAAAATGTGTATAGATTCCTAAGCCATCAACAAGATCACAATGAAGTATAGATTTCCATTGCCCAAAATAGATGACATAATGGACTGTTTAAGTGGAGCCATGTACTTTACAAAGATTGATTTGAAGAGTGACTATCACCAGATCTAAATCAGAGAAGGAGATGAATAGAAGATAGCCTTTAAGACCAAGGAAGGTTTATATGAGTGGTTAGTCATGCCATTTAGGATAACCAATGCATCGAGCACATTTGTGTGGCTCATGAATGAGGTATTGAAAGAGTTTTTGGGAAATTTGTTATTGTTTATTTAGATGACATTTTGATTTTCAGTAAGACTTGGGATGAGCATCTGATGCATATTAGAAGAGTTTTAGAGAAGTTGAGGGAGAAGTTGTTGAATAATATGAAGAAATACATAGTTTTGAAAAGGAGTTGGTATACCTAGTACTTTTTATCTTAGAGGAAGGTCTTAAGATGGACCCAAAAAAAGTAAGGGCTATTATTGAATAGCCAACGCTAAGGAGTGCTACAAAGATACGATCTTTTCATGGGGTAAAAGCACAAATCTGTGTCACACTTTCAGCCGACTTATCAGCACAAGTGAATTTAAGTATTTCTAACTAAAAATCAATTTTGGTCAAACATATGATCTTGTAAGATTCATTCTAGCTAAGTTAGATATGTGTACAACTTTTCCAACTAAAATTGTTGGCTAAATGCATATGTAGCACCATGATGAGGCCAATTTACCAAAAAAATAAAATTAAGTCAAATAGGTAAATTATTACTAATAGTAGGTAAATTGGCCTCATCCTTTATTTTACTTTTATTTTTATTAAAAGTAGCTAAATGATGAGGCCAATTTTACTTTTTATTTTTACTAAAAGTAGATTATCAGCACAAAACATTAAGTCAATTACCATGTCAAGGAAAAATAGTAAAACTTATTTAAAAAAATTGAAAAAAATATGATGCCCTAGATAAAAGAATCTATATCAAGATGGTATAATTTTTTTTTAATTTTGGATAAATAGTTAATATGAAAGTTGACATCGACTGGAAACAATTATGTTTTAATACATGCATATTTTAATATTTGTTTAAAAATATATATTTATCAAAATTGAAAAAAAATATATCCATGCCCTAAAGTTTCAAGATATAAATACAGACAAAAAAATTGAAGAAAAACAAATAAAATTTACTATATAAAGATTGTCGTCTCATGTAACTTCATTTTTCAACATTTTATCAGCAACTAAATTATAGTGTCAATTTATTAAAAACTATATTCAAATAATTTTTTAATTTTTTCAAAAAAATAGAAACATAAAATATACTAAAAAATAAATATTTTATTAATTTACATCATTTCAAAATTTAAAACATATATGTCACTTTTTAGTGATTCAAATTAAAAAGTTGGATCAGCGCTGGCCATTTCCTTTATAAAAGTGTGACACAGCATTGTACTTTTACCCCATGGTTTGGTAAGTTTTTATAGAAAATTTGTCAAGAATTTTAGTGGCATTTGTTCACCCCTAATTGAGACAATGAGATGGGATAGAAAAATATTTAAATGGACTACAAGAGCAGCCAAGAGTTTTGATACATTGAAGTAGAAAGTCATAGAGCAACCTATTTTGGCACTTCAAGATTTCAATAAGGTATTTTAGGTAGATTGCCATGCTAGTGGTAGTGTTGTTGAAGTTATTTTGAGTCAAGAAGGTAAGCCCATTTCCTATTTTAGTGATAATCTTAATGATGCCAAAAAAAAGTATAATGTTTATGATCAAGAGTTTCACGCTATAGTTCAAGCTTTGAAGAAATAGAGACATTATTTGTTACAAAAAGAGTTTGTTTTCTATACTAATCATTAGGTTTTACAATATATTAATAGTCAAGGGGAGTTGAACCCAAGGCATTTAAAATGGGTTGAGTTTTTGTAGAGTTATACTTTTGTTTTGAAACACAAGAGTGGAAGATCAAACAGAGTTGTAGATGCCTTAAGTAGAAGGCAAAATTTGTTGACAGAAATGAAGATAGAGGTTGTTGGGTTCAATGAACTCAAAATTTTGTATCCTGAGGATCTAGATTTTGCAGAGGCTTAGAAAACTTGTTTGGAACTTGTTACTTTAGATAGGACAAAATGGTTGGATTTCATAATCTAAAATGGCATGTTGTTTAGGGGAAGCTAGTTGTGCATTCCAAGGAGTTCCATGAGAGAGAACCTGATTAAAGAGAAGCATAGTCCAAGGGATTAGCTGAACACTTTGGTCGAGATAAGACCATTGCTATTATAATGAAAATTATTATTGGCCAGAGTTGCAGCAAGATGTGAGGAAATTTGTGTAGATTTCTGGAGTGTGTTAAATGGAAAAAGGAACAAGTCAGAATATAGGGCTATATCAGCCACTACCTATATTAGAGAAGCCAAGGGACGATATTAGTATGGATTTTGTTCTTGGTTTACCAAGGACACAAAGAGGACACGATTCCATTTTTGTGGTGGATAGGTTCTTGAAGATGGCACATTTTATTTCTTGTAAAAGACTAATGATGTTGTTCATATTGTAGAGTTATTTTTTAGAGAGTTGGTGAGACTACACGATCTACCTAAAAGCATAGGTTAAGATCGAGATACCAAGTTTGTTGGTTATTTCTAGAGGACATTGTGGAAGAAGTTGAAGACAGATTTGAAGTTCAATTTTGCACACTATCCATAGACCAATGGATAGACAGAAGTGATGAATAGGAGTTTGGGTAACCTGCTATGATGCTTAATAGGAGATAAGACCAATGGATGGGATTTGATTTTACCACAAGTAGAATTTGCATACAATAATTCTATCAATAAGGGTATAAGTGAATCAACATTTTATATTGTTTATGGGAGTAGTCTAAGAAATGCATTAGAGTTAAGGAAGATGGACAAGGGAGAAAAGACAAGTGTTGAAGCTAAAGAATTTATAAAACACCTAAAGTATTTGCATGAAGAGGTGAGAAAGCACATTAATAAGATGAATATTCAGTACAAGGCTAAGGCAGATCAGAAGAGGAGATATAAGGAATTTCAGGTAGGAGATGAAGTCATGGTTCACTTGAGAAAAGAGAGGTTTCCAGTTGGAACATATAATAAGTTAAAAATGAAAAAATTTAGACCATGCAATATTCTGAAGAAGCATGATTCAGGAAATACATATGAGGTAGAGCTACCGAGTGGGATCAACATTTCCCCTATGTTCAACATTGCTAATTTAATAGAATATCATGACGGTGGAATAGAGGATGGACTAACAGAAGAACAGTGGAGTATTCCAGCATCTACTTCAAAGGAGGAGATAGAGGAGATCTTGGATAGCCGTGTGGGAAGAAGTAATCAAAATAGGCAATATGAAGAATATCTGCTGAAGTGGAAAGGAAGTGTGATAGGTAAAAATCAGGTTAATAAGATCAAGCATATAATTGAAAACCTAATCGTACCACCATCAAAGAATCGAATCCAAGTGAAATTAAAAGCATGCAATTTAAGAACAATATCACCTAGATTGTATAATTCCTTGTTTATGATGTGGATTGCTTCTCAACAATGAACAATTATGAACATAAAAGCTGCCATGATGGATGGATGATAATGATAATATGCTAGATGGATGCTCAAATGCTCAATATGCTCAAGATGATAATGTAGATGCTCTATGAAAATGATGGATTGATGTAGTATGGAATGAGAGGGTGTTTATATAGACTTCAATCAAAACAATCAACGGTGGAGATTTGGTGGCTATGTGAATGGTTAAGATGAATTGATAATCATAGGTAAATGTGTAGATGACAAGTGGAGGGAAGATAAGGCTTATGTGTGACCGTGTACATAAAAAGTACTACATGTGAATGATATTTAAATAAAAGATGTAGTACCACACATGTTTTTAAATAAAAGAGGCACACATGTCAGCTCGTGAAGATAAATGATAAGAGAAATTAATTAAATAAATAAAATTTATTTAATTAATTGGAAAGTGAGCTTATGAAGGGATTTTTAATTAAATAAATAAGATTTATTTAATTAAAATAGAAAATAGATAATTGAATAATTAAAGATTATTTAATTATAGATTAGAGGAAATAGAAGAAATAGATAAATGAATTAATTAAATAAATATAAATTTATTTAATTAATAGAAGAAATAGGTGATTTAGATAAAATAGGGAAATTCTTCAAGTGTGTTAGACAAATGCATATGATAGCTAATGCAATATTTTGATACTAATGATAATTAGGTCAATTTTGGGTGTCTACATTTTGCCCCTCTTTGATGCAATGTTCATTAGAGTGTTGTGTCAAAGAAGATATGATATTCACTTGATAAACAAGGTTATGCCCCAGTGTAACTGGTAGGTGATGCCCCCTCGAGAGGTAAGCTAGGCTAACTAGGAAGGGCTGGGTTGGCTCGTGATAAGATGGAAGGCTAGAAACAAGGTTGACACGAAGGAAGGACTAGGTTGGGTGGGATGAATTGGGATGCTTTAGAAGAAAATAGGCTTTGGTATAGAAGAATTAGGGTATGGAAAGGGGCTATAAGTAGGTTCCTCAAGGGCAAATAGGCTCATTTGTGCTTATTTGTGTTTAGAAAATCTAGAGCTTCCTAGAGTTGAGGTGCTTCAAGTATTGGAGAGCTATCAGGATGGTGATTCCACGTAGTGATCATCGTGTCGAGCGAGTGAGGACACATGGGTGACCAGCGAGAGCAGGCACATCGGTATGTACTGAAACTTTTGCTAAATGCATGATTTTGGTCAGCTAAAACTGTAATAAATGCACCAACTTCACCAGAAGCGACGAGGTTTTAGGATAGGTGGTTCAGGTCACTTGTGTAGAAAAAGGGGTTGCTTAGGGTAAAATAGGTCGCTTATAGGCTCGAAGTGACTGCTTATAGAAAAACTAGGTCGCATATGGTTGGCTAAGGAAAAGGGATAGGCAAAATGTGCATAGTGTCAATTCAGGTCACTTGTGGATAGAAAGTGACCGCATATAGATATAGAGCTCACTTGTGAGCGACAATGAGTCGCATATGGAAAATGAATCACTTATAATTGAAAAGTTATTGCATAGAGGAATTGAGCTCGCTTCCAACTAGCAGTAGTTCGCGTATGGTCAAGATATCCTGTATGAGGAAAAAGTATGCGCTTTCAGCAAAATAGCTTGCTTATGGTCAGAAGATTAGCGCACATAGAAAAATAAGTCACTTTTAGCAAACATAAGCAGTTGCTAGGAGTCAAAAGGAAAATTGTGAATGCAAGGAACTGACAAGGTGTATTGAATGATGCAAGAGGTACTACCATCGTTATTGTCTCGAGAGGCACATCCTAGGGACTTGTAATTAGTAAGGATATTAGATGCAAAGGAGCGGCTATTTTCTGGAGATTATCAGTTTGGAGCATGTGTTGAGATTAGAGCCAATGCAGGCACATCAAGGACTGATGACATGTATGGTTGAGTGATGGAGGAGTGAGCACAATTTGTTCTTGTTGTCGATGGGAGAGGCGACGATTACCTTAGAGGATGTGTTCCAGATTCTGGTCATTCTGATTGATGGACACAAAGTAGATTATGATCCTGACATGGGTCCAGCTGCATTTATGTGATTGTTTGGGACTCCAGACATTGGGACTGAGGGCTCAGAGATTTTGATGGCAAGGATGGAGGAGCTATGTGATAGATTACATCAGGTAGTTGTGGCAATCATTAGATTGCTGGTGGGAGACAGATGGGCTAGAGATTTTTCGGTTAGATGGGGGACAATGATGGAGGGGATGTTTTTCTATGGGACCAGATATGCATGAGCAGAGTGTGTACTGGGATAGCTATATTATTATTTGCATGTCTGTGCATATATGTTTGGAGCTAGTATGTCAGATGGAGTCATAGTGTTGCACATATGGACGTATGAGCATATTCTGGTGATGAGGTCAGATAGATGGGTGGCTAGGGTAGTGGGAGAGCCATATGCGAGGATGTACAGGGGAGCTCTTACCTATCGATAGCGTAGGGGGATAGTATACTAGAGGTGGACGTTGGATGAGGTGGATAGATTTATATGGAGACCGTGGCTAGGATGTGAGAGATGGGATGAGGAGGATGTAGAGTTTGTCTATGCTAGGTAGACTAGATATATTTTTGGTCACTGGATATATATTATAGAGCGCTATTTGCCTGAGAGGGTGTTGAGACAGTTCGGGGTTCCACAAGCAGCACCAGTAGGGGATGCCATTTTTGGGAGGATACGGCAGGAGGTTTTTGATTGGGGGTCAGAGATAGTGGTGGATACATCATTGGTAGAGAGAGAGAACTATAGACAATTATGTGGTAGTGGAGGTAGGGTCCTGTAGATCCAGGGACTTTATCAGATTATGATGCACACTGGGCTATAGTGAAGCTGACTCGAATGACGAGGCTTGGATAGATAGGAGAGATTGGGATGGAGAGGTTGGTTAGGAGGAGGGCACAAGTGCCAGTAGCATAGGCAGTAGTGCCAACAGTTCTAGGTATTCACGTACAAGGACAGGTGCCACCACAGGTTCTTGCACAACCATAGGCACAAGTGCTAGGAAGTGATGATGTGGGGATACAGCAGCTTAGATAGAGGATCAGAGAGGAGTGGAGATGGAAGCAACGGGCTCAGTTTAGGCTTAGGAGAGTGGAGATAGATAGACATCAGGCAGTGATAGGGTTGCGGCATGCTAGAACTCAGACTCAGGCTTATCAAGCATAGTTGTATGCTAGGGCACAAGCGAGAGATGGACAAGATGATGGGACACTGGTGAGAGTTACTAGGGAGAGAGATGTAGCAATACGACAGGTACAGATAGTGACAGCTGAGAGAGATACTACAGTACAACAGGTTCAGGCTATGACTGCTAAGAGGGATGTAGCCATCCAGCAAGTGCAGGCTATCATAGCGGAGAGAGTTGCTTTGAGGATGGAGAGAGATAGGGTAGTGGCTACCTTGGGGATAGATGGAGAGACTACATATCTAGCCACCTAGTTAACACAAACACAGGGAGAGCTAAGGAGAGTACAGAGCGAGGTTGAGTATTATATAGGCTTATATTATCAAGAAGTGCCTATAGAGCAGAGACAGCCTAGCTTTAGGAGCAAATTAGGGGCATCTAGTTCACAGAGGACAAGAGGATCATAGTCAATAGCTTCAATGATGGGTCCTCCTAGAGTGGCAAGCCAGGTGCAAGACCTAGTAGTGTCAGACAGGGCGAGGGAGCTGCTAGTAGTTACTAGGGCTACCTTTGGTTATGTATATTTTGTATGGTATCATGATGATGCCTATGAGCTTATTGTACATACATTCTTTGATGGCTCATGGATAGCCCATATTGTATTTGTAGACACTTGTATATTGACTCATGTGATATATATATATTGTTGCAAGTATGGGCCTAACCGGTGTTGTCATTGATGTCAACATACTCATGTTGCATTAATGAGAAGGATTAGGTGAGCTGTGTGCTGAAGATATTGAGAAAATAAGTCTCAATCAAGAATAGTGAAGAACAGTGATGACAAGAAGGTAAAAGTCCTCAATAGGTTGAGGATCAGAGGATGCGGTTTAAAGGGTTTGTAGATATAAGTCTTGAGATGCTCCAGTCAAGATTTCAAAGGTCTGCATGAAGATCTGAAGAATTTATGATCGCTCAAGTAGAACTAGTCCTGGCAGGTGTTTAGAGGTGACAGAGGGCCATAGATAGGTCCAGAGAGATCCAGTATTTCATTATCCTGTTCTACAGATCTAAGGGAGTGTTGAGGACGTCCTTGTGAAGTATCAACTAGATTAGTTCGTGGGTTAAAGGTCCAGAAGAGCCTATTCATTTGTGATAGTGATGACAGACTGTGTTCTTGTAGCTCTAGATGAAGGAGAGAAGAATTCCAGTAGGATGATGAAGTGCGGATGTTTTTGGTGATTCAGGGAAGATTATGATGATCATTGGATCATGTCCAGTTAATGTTGGTAGTCTGCATTGAAGTTAGAGTTTTGCATTTGAAGAATAACCATGGATATTGGTGTTCTTCTTGAGACTGGCCGACCTGATGTATTACACGTCTTGCGGATGTTCTTGTAGGTGTTTGCTAACTTAGATGATTGTTCCTAAGTCGATGCCTTGTATAAATAAGGGATTGTGAATTTATTTTGAAGTGTATCTTGTGGTGATGAGTGTGTGGTAGCGAAGAGAAGTGCGAAAGGTAGAGTAGAAGTATTGGGCTTAAATAGAACTGATTCAAGCATGCTGAAGATGCTATTCTCTAGTTCATAAAGGTGATACTTATTCCTTTGTAGATAGTGTGTCTCTTGTAGGCAGTGAGCCTCTTGTGAGCAGTGTGCTCGGGTAGTGAGCCCTAATTGGCATGTGCCATTTTATTCTTTCTATTCTTCTAACAAAGAATACATTCTTGGGTTAATCACCCCATGGTTTTTCCCTTAACCGGGTTTTCCATGTCAAAATCTTGGTGTCATGTGTATTGATATGTTTCTGCTTTTGATTTGAATGCATTATGGTTCATGATTAATATTATGCTAATCACTAAAGAAGATTCAAGTGTTTAAAAAGGGAAAGTTTTGCACAACTGATTCACCCCCCCTCTCAGTTGTATGCCCTAAGTCTAACAATTGGTATCAGAGCTAAGTTCCTCTAAAAGGAGCTTAACCGCTTGAGGAGATCCAGGATGTCGTTATACAAGAAGGATAGTCTGAAGTTTGATGGAACCAACTTTTCTCTTTGGAAAGGTCGCATGAAATGTCACTTGCAGTGTATAGGAAATGCGTACTGGTCCATGGTCACAAAAGTGTATGCACCTCCACAGGGTGTTCTGACAACCCTAAATGAAATCATAGATGCTGAAAACAATCTGCAGACCAAAGAGGCTCTTCTAAGCGCATTAACTGACTCAGAGCTCTCAAATGTTATTGACCTACCAACTGCCTATGAGATCTGGATTAAACTAGAACTTCTGCATGAAGGAGATGAGTATGTTAAATGTGCAAGGTTACAAAGTCTAAAAGAAAAATTTGAAAAACTGAAGATGAGAGATGATGAAAATATTACCACTTTTATGCCAAGAGTGAATGAGTTGTTTGTGGAATTAGAAATTCTAGTGGAGTCTTGGATGAAAATGAGATTGTTGGTAAGATTCTCAGATCCCTTCCTACCTCTTACAAAATCAAGGTTGCTGCCATTGATGAATTCAAAGCATACAACTGTCACAAGAGACCAATTGGCTGGCAAACTGGCTGCTTTTGAAATGACCGAATTTGGAGATGATCCCCCCAAAACTGAATCTGCATTCAAAGTTAGTTCCTTTGTGAAAGGTAAACAAGGATTTGATCCAGGAGAGAACTCATCAAGGAATTTGTCATTGTATGGAAAAGTAAGAAAACACCTAGAAGAAGAAGTAGAAACTGCTCAACTTGAAGCCCTCATTGCAAAGAGACTACCAAGAGGATCCGGTAAGTATGAAGGAAAATTGCCTTTTAAGTGTTTTAACTGCAATAAGATTGGTCATTTTGCCTCAAAATGTCTAGAAAGATTTTCAAAGCCAAATCCCAACAAATCAAGGTTCCAAAAGAATTGTTACTATGTTAATGAAGAAGATGATAATGAAGGAGTAACAGATGATGAATCAGAGACAGGAAACAAATTTGGAAGTGAATGGGTGTTTATTGCTATTAAGGAAGAAGAACCAATATCCTCTGTATCCATCAATCATAAAGTTGTAGAAAGAGCTCTGGCTGCCCAAGTTGAAGAAAAGAATGATTGGGTCATTGACAGTGGTTACTCTCACCACATGACAGGTGACAAGAATAAGTTCATAGATTTGGAAAGGTATGAAGGAGGAGTGGTGAAGTTTGGTGATAATTCTACTGATAGAATCAGAGGAAGAGGAACTATTTCTTTTAATGGAAGAAACAAAACTGGTAATGTACTATATGTTGAAGGTTTGAAGCACAATCTTCTCAGTGTTGGACAGTTGGTGGACAAAGGCTATGATCTCCAATTCAAGGATGGAAAATGCAAAATCTTTGAAAGATCCGGAACAGAGATTGCATCCAGTACTCAAACTAAAGGTAATATATTCCACTTGGTTGGTACTGGTAAAAGCTGCTTATTTGTTCAAGTTGATCAAAGTTGGTTATGGCATAGAAGGATGTGCCATGTGAATTTTGATAATATCATCAAGATAAGCAATACTCAGGTTGTAAGAGATCTTCCAAAATTGGTGAAACCTATTAACAGCTTATGCAAGAAATGTCAGTTGGGTAAGATGAGCAGAGTCACATTCAAAAGCAAGGAACTGTCTTGTACCAAATTATTGGACTTAGTTCACACTAATCTTTATGGTCCGGCAAGAACCAGAAGTATTCAAGGTGATGGATACTTCATGCTGCTAATAGATGACTATTCCTGGATGATGTGGGTAACCTTTCTAAAGGAGAAATCAGAAGTTCTTGAGAAATTGAAAATATTCAAGGCTATGGTAGAGAATGAAACAGGAATAAAGTTGAAATGTCTGAGGTCTGATAGAGGTGGAGAATTCACATCTGGTGAGTTCATAGAATTCTATGAGAAACATGGAATTAAGAGATAATTGTTTGCTTCGAGGACTCCACAGCAGAATGGAGTATTGGAGAGAAAGAACTGGACCATCCAGGAAGCATCTAGGACCATGATGATGGAAGCAAATGTTCCTCAGATCTATTGGAGAGAAGCTATCAGCACTACAGTCTATACTCTTAATTGAGTTCAAATCAAAAGCAATACCGGTAAGACCCCTTATGAACTCTGGTTTGGCATTACTCCCACTGTAAGATATTTCAGAGTCTTTGGTAGCAAGTGCTACATCAAAAGACATAAAAATTTAGGCAAGTTTGATGCTAGAAGTGATGAAGGAATATTCTTGGGTTACTCTACTCAAAGCAAAGCATACCGGTGTTATAACAAGAGACTAAGAAAGATGATAGAAAGAACAAATGTGAAGGTTGATGAGGGAATAGAGAAACCATCAAGGTTTATGAGTATGATGAAGATGATCAGAATGGTGTTCTGATTCAAGAAGCTCAATCCTCTCCTGAAAGTCAGATTCAGACTGATCCGATAAATCAGGAAGAAGAGATAGGTCTGAATGTGCCTAATCAAAAAGCAGAAGTGCAAGAAACTCTCAAAGTTCCAAGGTATGTAAGACTGAACCGCTCTGAAGATCAGATCATAGGTGACAAAAGCAAAGGTGTGCAAACTAGAAGAAAAATTGCTCAAAATTCAGATGAATATTGTCTGATTTTAAATATTGAACCTAAGACAATAAATGAAGCCTGCAATGATGAAAATTAGACCAAAGCAATGGAGGAAGAATTGATGCAAATTGAGAAAAATCACACTTGGGATCTTGTTCCCAGACCTAGAAACAAGAATGTGATTGGAACCAAATGGGTCTTCCGGAACAAACTAAATGAAGTTGGTGAAGTAATCAGAAATAAAGATAGATTGGTCTGCAAAGGCTACTCTCAAATAGAAGGAATTGATTTTGAAGAAACCTTTGCTCCGATGGCAAGGATTGAAGCAATCAAATTATTTCTTGCATTTGTTGCCTTCAAGGATTTCAAGGTGTATCAGATGGATGTTAAATCTGCTTTTCTGAATGGTGACTTAGAAGAAGAAGTGTACATTGAACAACCGGATGGATTTCAGTTATCTGAGCATGGTGATATGGTCTGCAAATTAAAGAAGGCATTGTATGGTCTAAAGCAAGCCCCAAGAGCATGGTATGAAAGACTGGACAAACATCTTTTGAAGATTGGTTTCAACAAAGGTACTGCTGATAATAACCTATATTTCAAAATTGATCAGTAAAACATCTTGATTGTTGAATTATTTGTTGATGATATCATCTTTGGAGGAAGAGACAGTATGTGTAAAACCTTTGCAAATCAAATGAAAAGTGAGTTTGAAATGTCAATGCTCGGTGAAATGAATTTCTTCTTGGGTCTGCAAATTACTCAGACAAAGAAAGGAATCTTTATCTCTCAAACCAAATATGTGAAAGAATTGTTGAGGAAATTTGGAATGGAAGATTCAAAGCCAATGAACACTCCCATGGCAACTGGATGTAATTTGAGCAAAGATGATGACTCTCCTAAGATAGATCAGACAAAGTACAGATCAATGATTGGAGGATTATTGTATCTCACTCAAACTAGACCAGATATAATGCAGGTTGTTGGTCTTGTGGTGTGATTCCAGGCTGATCCCAGAGAATCTCATGTCATGGCAATCAAAATAATTTTTAGGTACTTAAAAGGAACAGTTGAGTATGGTCTGTGGTGTCCTAGAGATCATAATTTTTCTCTTCATGCATATACAGATATAGATTGGGCAGGAGATGTGGATGATAGGAAGAGTACAAGTGGAGGAGCATTCTTTTTGGGAAAAAGGTTGGTTTCTTGGGTAAGCAAGAAACAAGAGGCAATATCCATGTCTACAACTGAAGCAGAATACATTGCAGCAGCAAGAAGTTGCACTCAAGTTTTGTGGATGAAGACGATGCTAAGAGATATTCAAGTAGAATATGAGGAGCCTATCACAATTTTCTGTGATAATTCAAGTGTAATAAATATTTCTAAGAATCCAGTGTTACATTCAAAGACTTAGCATATATCTATCAAGTTTCACTTTCTAAGAGAGCAAGTGAATAAGGGTGAAGTCAGATTGGAGTATGTGCCCTCCAAGGATCAGCTTGCAGATATTTTTACTAAACCTTTTCCCAAGGACTCTTTTGAGTATCTCAGGGAGAAGTTAGGGGTTATTGCCCCTCTGGTGATGAACTAGGATGCACTGATGTGCATCAATCCGGTGGATATCACAATCATATCTTGTGATTTGAATTGATGATAAGGGAGTTGCTACTCAGGGGGAGCAGTTGGTATGTTATGAAGTAGTAAAGTTACAAGTATGAGCCCTTTGCCATTGATGTCAAAGGGGGAGAGAAAACATGTGAAAAATAAGTGGTTACTGATCAAAGGGGGAGCAATAAAGGAAGAGAAGACATGTGAATAGTTGTTGCTGTTAGGGGGAGTTGTAACAACAAGGAGAAGTTCTTGTCTTGATGGTTTTTCACATCATATGTTGCCATCAATGACAAAGGAGGAGATTGTTGCAAGTATGGGCCTAACCAGTGTTGTCATTGATGTCAACATACTCATGTTGAATTAATGAGAAGAATTAGATGAGCTGTGTGCTGAAGATATTGAGAAAATAAGTCTCAATCAGGAACAGTGAAGAACAGTGATGACACAAAGGTAAAAGTCCTCAATAGGTTGAGGATCAGAGGATGCAGTTTAAAGGGTTTGTAGATATAAGTCTTGAGATACTCCAGTCAAGATTTTAGAGGTCTGAATGAAGATCTAAAGAAGTTATGATCTCTCAAGTAGAACTGGTTCCGGCAGGTGTTCAGAGGTGACAGAGGGTCACAGATAGGTCCGGAGAGATCCGGTATTTTATTATCCCATTCTACAGATTTGAGGGAGTGTTGAGGACATCCCTATGAAGTATCAACTAGATTAGTTCGTGGGTTGAAGGTCTGGAAGAGCCTATTCATTTGTGACAGTGATGATAGACTATGTTCTTGTAGCTCCAGATGAAGGACAGAAGAATTCCAGTAGGATGATGAAGTGTGGATGTTTTTGGTGATTCAGGGAAGGTTATGATGATCGTTGGATCATGTCCAATTAATGTTGGTGGTTCACATTGAAGTTAGAGTTTGCATTTGAAGAATAACCACGGATATTGGTGTTCTTCTTGAGACTGGCCGACCGAATGTATTACATGTCTTGCAGATGTTCTTGTAGGTGTTTTTTGACTTAGATGATTGTTCCTAAGTCGATGCCTTGTATAAATAAGGGATTGTGAATTCATTTTGAAGTGTGTCTTGTGGTGATGAGTGTGTGGTAGTGAAGAGATGTGCGAAAGGCAGAGCAGAAGTATTGGGCTTAAATGGAACTGATTCAAGCATGCTGAAGTTGCTATTCTCCAGTTCATAAAGGTGATACTTATTCCTTTGTAGACAGTGTGTCTCTTGTAGGCAGTGAGCCTCTTGTGAGCAATGTGCTCGGGCAGTGAGCCCTAATTGGCATGTGCCATTTTGTTCTTTCTATTCTTCTAACAGAGAATACATTCTTGGGTTAATCACCCCGTGGTTTTTCCCTTAACCGGGTTTTCCACATCAAAATCTTGGTGTCATGTGTATTGATATGTTTCTACTTTTGATTTGAATGCATTATGGTTCATGATTAATATTATGCTAATCACTAAAGAAGATTCAAGTGTTTAAAAAGGGAAAGTTTCGCACAACTGATTCACCCCCCCTCTCAGTTGTATGCCCTAAATCTAACATATATATGATATCTTTGATTACCTATGATCTTGTGATGATTATGGACGCATTTTATTTTATGATGTTATGCATTTTTGTATTTTCATGATCTATATGGATGTTTATGCAAATGATATAAATTTGCAAATGGTAATAATGGAAATATCTTATCCTAATGGTAATGTATGGTAATGAAAATTCACATAACGGTAATGGATAATAATGAGGTTATGATAATGATATGGACCTATATATGCCTAACACACTTGTTTTGCAGGGTGAAGACAAGCAAAATGATGGAAGCGGAAAGGGTGATGAAGGGAAGATGATTGATCTTGGTTGAGGACTATATAGGATGGTAATGAAATGGATAAATGATATGATAGCTTTTTAAAGTAATTGCTTAGAAATAAAGAAATGCAATCCTTATGTTTGATATAGCATATGGATGTTATGCACCAGGGTATAGAAGACTAAGGTGTCGAGGTATCCAATGCAGAACTAGCATACTACAATCTTGTTTAAATGCATGAAGTCAAGATGTTGAACCACCATACACAAGATATGAATAGCAGCTAGTGTTCTGAAATGGACTTTGACACTACAAGCAATGGTTTGATCTTATCTCCACTACATGTAATGACACCTTGTTGGTTATATGTATGGAGCTAGTTCTTAAGGGTCAGTGCAAGAAGTTGGGTCCACTTTTTAGCCAAAAAGTTGAAGTGGTTTCCCTGCTTTTCAGAATTTGTCACATTTGACCTGAACATTTGAGGCACTTAAAGATTGAATCTTAAAAAAAGTTAGTAATATGAAATGTAGTACTCAGAGTCTAGTTTCGAAATATGTAATTTATTTTAATACCCAAATGATACAAATTGATTTTCAATAGGTATTTCTAAAAACTACAGTTTAAAAGTCACTTTTTTTTACCATACTATGCACGTGTACGACCAATATAATTTGACCTAAATAAAAGTATTTTTGTAAACTCTTTTGAAGAAAGATGTGTAGTATAGTGAAGTTTGATGAGGATATTTTTTTATAATTTTTTTCCAAATAATATTTTTTTATGAAGTTTTTATTGGCCCTAATTGCTGTTTTCAAAAACCCTCGTGTACGACTAACATTATTTGAGCAAAATTAATCATAATTTTTTTTTTTTCATTGTGTAAAGAATGATGTGTAGATTGATGACATATAATTTTTTTTCAAAAAACTTTAAAAATTAAAAGTTATTAAAAAAATACAAACACCTATCATTTCAAGTTTTTGAACTAGTTTTCCCATAAATTAAATAATAAATAGAAAAACAAGTCCAATAAAAAAAATGACATATTTGAAAACTAGACACTGTCATCTGTAATGGGTTTTAATTTCGTAAAAAAATTTAGAAAAAAAATGTTGTCAGCCATATAGGTAAACTCATTTTTTTCTCTTGTTCTATACTTGAAAAAACCTTGCGAGTCCAAGGCAAGGGGTTGGCTTACCATGCCTTTCCCAAGCCTAATCTTTTAGGAATAGGTACCTGTTCCTTTTGTATGGGAAAAAAAAAGCGCATAGGCTTTTTTTTCAAATTCAAATATCTTTATAGAAACGGGTACCCGTTCCTAAACAGGTACCCGTTTACAATCAGGCACCTGTTCCTAAACGGGTACCCGTTTCTAAGTGGGTACCCATTTAGGCTCGGGCACCCATTCCTAAACAGGTACCCATTTTTTTTAAAATAGGTACCCGTTTCTTTTAAAACAGGTACCCGTTTCTGTCAGGATTTTTTTTTGCCCATGACTTCCCCTCTATGTGGACCCAAATTCTTGCACTCACCCTTAACATAGAATAGTCTCAAATGCATAAGGGACTGTTTAGCTTCTTAGATGCAACAGCTATTGATATGTAAGATGCTAATTCCAACACGTACAGGATACCAATATGCATAGGAAGAAAATAAGATTATCACACAAACATAGCATATGAAAGCAATATGACCATGCCCCATACCTTACTTCATCGTAACATACCAAGATATAGATAGATCAAGGCAGTCTTGATTAAGTATAAGAAAGGGACAAAAGATAAAATAAAAGATACTGTCATCATGTTCTCTTGCCAAATTTAAGTGCTCTTGGATGAATTAAGCTGGCACCTTGTTGAGAGTAAAGCTGCACCCTGTTGAAGGCTAAAGATGTTGATAAAATGCTATAGCAAATGTTGTCTTGAGGCATGTGAACAAGTAGCTTCTAGCTTATCCCTGATTTGTTAAAGTGCTTGAGCCTTCACTGATACACATAGTGTGCTTCTTGCTTGAGCTAGTCAAAGAGAAGAAGATAGAAGAGGAAAGAAGATGAAGATGGGGGGGACCATTTGTGCTTGCGTACTGGATACTTCCTTCATATTCAAGATTGCCTACATACCCTGTATCTACGGGATCAAAGCACATTTACGTGATGATGAGACATGATGAATATGTAGTTCTGGGTTTATTGATGATGTAAGTCATGAAAGATAGAAGAAAGGGAGATGAAAGATCAAAGGATGATTAGAAGAAAGATGGAAGATGGATGAGGAGAGAGAGGCTATCATCTATGCCTAAATCAGAGTGCTTCCTTTGCATCTCAGATTGCCTACATACCCTGTATCCATTGGATCAAGTCTTTGAATGATAGAGTTGTGATGTAGTTCTTGCTTATTGTGTTGATGGTTGACGACAAAGGATCAACTTTATTGCTTAGATTTTTTTGGGATGTTTTTGATTTGTTTGTGTTTTTTGGGGACATTTGATTTTTTTTTCAATTTTTGGGATATTTTAATTTTTTTGTGTTTTTTTTACTGTTTTGGTTGGAGTTTTGTTGTGTTTTGGTTTTGGGTGATTGTTGTGCTTTGGTTTTGGTTTCAGATGTTTGTTGTGTTTTGGTTAAAATGTTATGAGCTAGAACTGTAAGTATCCACTTCCAAATAAGTCTTAACAAGTGCCCCCAGTGTGGGATGAAGATTGTTAGGAAGACGCTGCGATGGATGTGGTCATACGGATAGTGTGCTAAGGTGCCAAATGATAGCTGAACCCCAACGAAGTCCAAACTACAAAAGCCAGCATGGCAGAGGTAAAGGTGAAAAGGCTTTTATTATGGATGGATAAGGGATAATGGTTTATATAGGATAGTAGTGGATTATGATATGGATTATGGAGGCAAGATAGTAGATGGATGTCATGGAAAGCTGTGATCAAACAAACAAAGTGAATGATGGACGTTGGTCTCTACACATAGCACCTATTTGCTAGGTTTTCACTAGAGGACAAATTATTTATCTTGTACTATATATATTTGTCATCCAAAGCACCACAAAGTGGTTTTCACTATTGGATGGTTTTTTTTTTGGTGGGATATGCTGAGACTCATGGGTAGAACTTCTTGAGATGAATGGTGTTGACTGGTTCATCCAAGGGAATGCCTTCAGGTGTGGAGAGAGTGTATGCACCTGATCCATAGACTAATGTGATGACAAAAGGACCAAGCCAATTAGGTTCAAACTTGCCCTGTTTCTCATGGTGTTGTTGATTCCTCTGATTTTCTTTAAGGACAAGATCTCCAACTTGAAATCTTTGTTCTCTGATCTTCTTGTTGTAGCTATGGTATAGCTGATTTTGATAGTCTTTTAGATGATTGAGTGCTTTAAGATGCCATTCATCTAATAACTCAAGATCATGGAATCTAGATACTCTATATTTTTCATCTAAGATAGTATGCTACAGGGATACTCACAGTGAGCAAATCTCAACCTTAATAGGTAAGATAGCTTCAGTGCCATACACAAGAGCATAAGGTGTAGCACCAATGGGAGTTCTAATACTTTTTCTATAAGCCCATAATGCAAGATTAAGTTGTAGATGCCAATCATGACCAGCTTCATTGACTATCTTTTTAAGTATCTTGATGATTGTTTTGTTGGAAGGCTCAACTTGGCCATTACTTTGAGGATAGTAAGGTGTAGAGAATCTATGTTGGATATGGAAGTTGTTGCAAAGATCTCTAACCTCTTCGTTCTTGAATGGACAACCATTATCAATGACAATGGCTTGAGGAACTCCATATCGGCAAATGATATAATGTAAGATAAACTTGGATATTTGCTTGCTAGTAATGTAAGTCATTGGTATTGCTTCCACCCACTTTGTGAAGTACTCAGTGGCAGTAATAATGAACTTATGACCATTTGACGAAGTAGGATGGATTTTACCTATGAGATCAAGTCCCCACTATGAGAATGGCCAAGGAGTAGTGATAGGCTGAAGTTCATGTGCTGGTGCATGTATTAGATTCCCATGTTTTTTACATTGTAGACATCTCTTTGCAAATTGTTGTGCATCTTTCTCCATAGTTGGCCAATAGTATCCAACTCATAGAAGTTTCTTAGGAAGACTAGGGCTAGTGGAATGCAATCCATAGACACCTTCATATATTTCATCAAGGCAACCTTTTCTTCCTCCAAATCAAGACATCTAAGAAGGATACCATCAAGACTCTGACGATATAGGGTGTCTCCTAGGGTAGTGTAGCGAGAGGGTCAACAGATAAAAGTTTTTCAGTGGGTGTTAGATAGTTGAAATGGAAAGGTTTGATTATGAAGATACTTGTATATATCCTCATACCAAGTGAATTGGGACCAACAATCTCACATATAAGCTCAAATTGCAGTACTTCAAATGTTGGAATCAGAAGCTATTCAACTAGAAACTCACTTATGTGTATTGGATGGCATGTCTAGAAAAGATCTAATCATAGTCATGGCATCTGCTGCTTTGTTTTGTATCCTTGGGATCTGTTCAAAGGTGATACTGTCAAAGCACTTGAAATCATCAACCATTACCTTGTATGGAAGAAGCTTCTCATCTTTTGTTTGATACTCATCTAAGACCTGTTTGATGACTAATTGGGAATCACCAAAAACTTGTAACTATTTAATATCCCATTGTACTGCCATACATAGTCCTGTGATTAAAGCTTCATATTCTACTATGTTGTTGGTACATAGAAATGCAATTCTGTATGACTTCACGATACAATCTCCTTGAGGGGTGACAAATAATATCCTTTCTCCTGATCTGTGTTGTGCATAAGGTCCATCGAAATATAGTTGGCACAATGTTGGTGAAGTTAGATTGAACAATTCTTCATCAGGGAACTCTGGATGTATTGGATGAATATCTATGATAGGTGCTGTGGCTAACTGATTAGTGATAACTTGTTCTTTTATGGCCTTACGATCCACATATTGTATGTCAAATTCACTTAAGATCATAACCCATTTTGTTAATCTTCCCGTAAGGATTGCTTTGGAGAGAAGATATTTGAGTTGATCCATGTTAGATATGAGCTTTGTTGTTTGGTTCAACATATAGTGTCACAACTTTTGGGAAGCAAACACCAATGCTAAACATGTTTTTTCCATAGGTGAATAGTTAAGCTCATATCCCATAAGAGTTCTATTGATATAGTAAATAGCTTGTTCTTTTCCTAAATCATCATGCTAAGCTAGAAGGGCACCCAATGCTGCTGCTATTGAAGATATGTAGAGTAGTAGTGATTGACCTAGTACAGGAGGTATCAACACAAAAGGTGTTGCCAGATATTCTTTTATTTTGTCAAAGGCCTATTGACATTTTTCATCCCACTTAAAGGGTTCACCCTTACGAAGGAGATGTTTAAAAGGATGACACTTATCTACCAGTTGTGAGATAAACATGTGAATGGATTGTAACCTTCCTTGTAGACTATGAAGCTGCTTTAGATTTGATGGTGGAGGCATTTCCATGATAGCTTTATTTTGACAGGGTCTACTTCTATTCCTCATTGAGACACAATGTATCCAAACAATTTACCATATGCTACACCAAATACACTTTTCTTTGGATTCAGTCTGACTTGATACTTCTCTAATCAATCAAAGATATGTGCTAGTACCTTTAAATGTTCTTCGCTTGTCTTGGATTTTCCTAGAATATCAACATAATCTTCCATGATAGTGTGGAAAAGGTCATGGAAAATAACTTTCATGGCTCATTGATAAGTAGCTCCAGAATTCTTGAGACCAAAAGGCATTACAACCTAGCAATATGTACCCCATGGACAAATGAATGATGTCTTATCTTGATCTTCCTCTGTTATTTTGATTTGGTTATATCCTGAGAATCCATTCATCAAAGACAGCATTTCATGTCCAACTATGATATCTACAATGTTGTATATGCTTGGTAGTGGAAAGTCATCTTTAGGGCATGCTTTATTGAGATCTCTGAAATTTGAGGAATAATGAACATCCATCAGGTTTTGCCACAGGTACCAAGTTTGAAACCGATTTTGGATAATCAATAGGCTTTATGAACTTTGCTTCCAACAACTTCTGAATCTCTGCCTTGACCAAAAGAGCTATTTGCAAATGCATTTTGCATAGTTTTTGTTTGACAGGTTTTGTATTAGGAGATACTACTAGGTGATGTACCACAAGGGATGGATCTAGACCCAGCATGTTGGCATAAGTCCATGCAAAATTGATAGCTCTTTTGAAGAAGAATGTTGTGAAATTTCTTCTTTCCTGCTCTGATAGTGATGCTGCCAAAAAAGTGATCTTCAGATTCTGCTCTGTATCTAAGTTCATGTCTTCAAATTTTTCAACTAGCACTATTGATTTTTCATGATAATCAGTGGTGACAAGAAGATCAAATCCCCCATCCTCGAGCACCTCAGAGAGGTTTTCACCCTCAGATATGTCCTTTATTTTTACTTTTTCATGGTCAAGAAGCGCCTTTCAATTTTCACCTAGTGACCTATCTTTTTTTATTCTATTTATTTCACTTTTGCGACCGAAGGATTTGATGCTTCCTCTAAAATATGCTAGTTTAGGGAGATCCATCATGAAACCTACTTTATGATCACCCAATGGAATGGCTTGTCGTAATCCCATGAATTCAATAATAGCTTCATCATTTTCAAATGTGTCCAATATAGGTGCCCCCTATTGGTCCCAATCAATGAGGTTAGGATATATGAGTGAAAGGGTAATGATCAAAGGGTTTTGGGTAGAGTAAGTGGTAGAGATCATGAAGATGGAGGTTTCTTGAAAAAGGTTGGTGATATGGAGGGAGGAGTCATCGATGGTATCTGAATTAGAAGTCTCTCCTACCGAAGAAGGTTTGGCTTCCACATCAAAAATGCACTTAATGTCTTTGGAAGGTGGTACCTTTGGCTAAAAGCCAAGGCCTTGCTTTTTAAACCTCTTAGACACAACAATGGGTTGAATAGTTCCTTGTTCCTATGATCCCAATCCACCATGTCCTTTATAGCCCGTGTTCTTAGTGATGCAAAACCCATTGTTATATCTCTCCACTTCAGGTTGTACTTGGTCATTCTCATCATAGAATATCAAAGAGTTTATGTGATCAAAGTCTTCATCATCAAGGAATCCACCTTTGATGAATACTATTGGCAGAACTTTTATAATGGCTACGGATGAAGATGCCTTAGATGTAGAAGGTTTGCCATGAGATTTGGGAGACAAGGGAAGAGTTCCAACACAACAAGATTCTTGCAATGTGTACTCACCCGGACCATGTTCAGTGTACTTGATATGGAGATTTGGAGTGGTTTTGCTAGATGGTGGCTTGAGTAGGGCAAATGGGTCTACATAGGATGAAGATGGATATGCTTCGGTGTTGATAGGAAGGCGGTTAGGGCTTTGATATTTAGATTGAAAGGCATGACAAAACTCAAATGGATTAGGATTGGCATGGATAGTAACTTCAACACTGTTATATGGAAATTTGAGACATTTGGTATGTAAAAGGAACTGCTTTGAGGGCATGAATCCATGGATGACCAAGGATGATGTTATAGGGAAGATCGATATCAAGGATTTGACAATAGGTGTCAGTAGTGATAGGACCAACTTGAATAGGCAAATGAATAATTCCTTCAGTATCTCTCTTGGCATCATCATATGCTTTGATAGTAATGACCTTGGAGTGTCAACATCTTTCTCAGAATATCCCAATTGTTTTATTAGTTTTAAAGAACAAATATTAAGACTAACTCCACCATCCACTAAGATTCATTTGATATAGCATTGGTTTACAAAGACTTGTATGTGGAGGGCTTTGTTACATGATGGGTTGATGGATGGTCAAAGATCTTTGTCAGAGAAAGTTAGATGACAAGTGGCTGCAATGCTAGCTACCATAGATTGGAATTGTGTAGTAGCAATATAATTAGGCACCGAGGATTCTTGCAATGCTTTATCAAGGATAGCTTTGTGGGCGGGGATATGCGAAGCAATTCAAGGATGGAGATATCTACGGGTGTTTTGTCAAGGTTATCAAGGATATTATAGCTAGAGGATGGTCGAGAAGGATTGACATGCGCTCCTTAAATGGTAACGTGGCCTCTTCTAGTAGTTACAGCACAATCAGGTGCTTTGCCTTAGATAGTAATGGTAGAAATGCAGGCTTGGACAATGCGGCCAATCATGGATGACTCATAATTGTAATGGATAGCATTCCCAGTATGAGGGTTAATTAGTTTGTCATGAGATGGAAGTGGATTTATGAAGGCATCTAGATCATAGTTCGAGGTCAGTTGATGTGCAGGTTGTGATGTTGGAGGTGTGATTTTAATTAGACCTTGATCGATGCAGTCTTGAATGACATGCTTTAAGCACATACAACCATTTGTTTTATGTCCCTTGACTCTATGGTAGTCACAATATTCATTCTCTTTACACCAAGGAGCTTTGAAGACTGGTTCACCATTGGGTGGTGCACCTGGTAATGTGATATCTCCCACTTGGACAAGTTTTTGAAAGATTACCTCCAGAGGTTCCGTTAAAGGAGTAAATTGTAGTCGAGGTGTTGGATTTGTTCGTGGTTGGTTTCATTGAAAAGGTTGATTTGTTGTAGATGTAGCTTGGATGTTAATGGCAGCTTTCATTGTTTGTATATTCTTTGCATCCACAATACTGTCATTAACAACATTCTTGTTCTTGTTCCAAAAGTGTGATTTATCATTGGAATTTTGAGGATTGTCTTTGTTATCTCTGAAAATCTTGATAGTGCACTTAACAACTAAAGCGCACTCAATGATGGTTCCTTTGGAGACAAGTTTGTCAAAGGTGCTAGCACTTTGCAATTGTAGTTGGAATGAAAGCTCGGGATGAAGATTTTGGATGAAGATATCAAGCTGTTGTTTCTCAGGTATTTCCCATGATAGTTTGCTAGCCATATTATGCCATTGTTGAGTAAATGAGGAGAAAGCTTCACCATTGCGTTGTTTGTTATTGAGGAAAATGTCTTCTTGCTTTGTCCTATTACCTTGTTAATCATTTGTTCAACATCCGCTTGAGAAAGGTGTTGTTGTTGCAAAGGGGGTTGATGGTTCAGAGGTGAAATGTAATACAGTGTATATTGTGGTTGCTGTTGCAGGATGTATGAGGGCATGACCATTTGTTGAGGTTGTGTTCTTATAGTCTATGTGAAACGATTAGTATGTGACACATATGTGTTTGAGGACTGATGTCCTTGAGACACAAGTTGTGGTTGGGTATATTGTGATGGATTAGTGCTAAGAGTTTGCATCACATGGGAAGTAGAGGATGGATTGACATCCAATGGTTGTGAATTTGGAGTTGGATTTGTAATATGGTAGGTGATGGAAGGATTGGTGGATGCAGAAGAAGGATGGACATTCGGGTTTATGTTTTGGACAACATGAGGATTGGTATATGTCATGTGTTGGGTGATGATGGGTAATCCTTGGGTTACATAAGACAGATTGATGGTTTGTGAAGGACTATATGAGGGTGGCAAAAGTGACGTAAGTTGATCAACATAAGACATAGCGGCACTAGGATTGGCTTGTGATACAATAGGTGGGTCACTCATGTCAATGAGACTAACATTAGGGTTATATGGTGTGTTGGATGGATTTGTGGAAATCATGGAGACCATATTAGCAGTGATAGGAATATGAGTGTGGGATGTGGTTTCCACATGTGATGCAATAGGAGTAGCAGATTGCAATGGCTATGAGACTTGTACAGTTTGTGGTGTCTAGATAGCTTGTGAAACTTGCAGAGTTTGCGATATTGGGATAGCTTGTGATGTTTGGGGGATTTGCACTTTTCCAACATGGACAACTTGTGTTACTTGAGGTTGAGATATGGTCATGGTAGGAGAAGGTGTATGTTGTGGAACAAGAAAAGGTGGAACTCTCAAATTTTGTGAAAGGAAAGGAAGTACCTCAGTGGGCATTATTAAAGGTTCTAGAGTGTACTTCGAGCATGGTGTGTTTGATGGGGTAGCAATAGGCAATGAAAGAGATGGGTTGGAAGGTGGATTTTGTAGCATGGACATGGTATGAGATGGTGTGGCTATAGTGGATGGTCCCTTTGCAACAATAGCGGGAATGTTTGGATCATGTTCTCAAATAGCAAATATGTCAAAGTCACTTGGTAATTTAGCTCCCATATGTGCTAATTGCAAGAAGTAGTGATTAGGATCAAATAAAACAAGCTTCTCAACTTGATCCCATATGTGTGTGTCTTGAAATTTTGATAATTCATCTTGGGATTTCTCTTCATAGGTCTCTGAAAATGTTTGGGTTGCACTTGCTGTGAAGATGATGGTCTAGCGGTGTATCCTTCGAGCATAAACATGTAAGAAGGCACGCCGGTTGTGAATTGAGTTAAATCTCTAAGAGGCATTGATCAGGATTGTTGCATCTTGGCTTCCATCTCAGCTCATAATTTTGCTTCCATTTCATCTCTATATTGGCTCCTCATTTGAGGCATGATGGTTGATGTTTCGAATTGGACTTTAGCTTGTCAAGATTGAGACCCAAAAAGTGATGGTTTACTGACTGTTTGGTGTTGGTTTGTTTTTCTAGTTTGTTGGTTGCTTGGTTGTTTGTCGTTGGGTTGCTTGTTTGTTTGTTGTTGGTTGCTTGGTTGTTTGTTGTTGGTTGATAAACTTCCCTAGAGGATATCTCACACACTCAAGGGAAAAGCTGGTTGCTAATGTTGTTTGATGGTTTTGCTAGGGCTAAGTAGAGCTAAAAGAACAATGTTTATTTGCTAGTTTTGCTGGTTGATTATTGTTTTGGGGTCTCAAAAGTATGAAAGCTCAAAAAAGTCCAATGGATTGATATGCTCAAGATAGAAGACAATGCTCAGGTTGCTATAACTGATCAGAGGATTGTCTGAAAGCTGATGACAGAGCTAAGAATGTTTGAAACTACTACTAATTGGGCTGGATGGATATTGATTACTGATATTTGACCAAAAGTGACTGGTAATAGCTCAAAAGCAACTCAGATGAGGCCAAAAGTGACGGATAATAGCTCAAAAGTGTTTTAGTTTTGTTTCAGATGACACACTGTAGTGTTGACCAGAGGCAACTAGTTTTACTACAGGTGATCAGTTTCAGGCTAAAAGCAATTTACTGTTGTTTAAAAGTGATGCAGTTTTGCCATAAATGAGAAGCTATTGATTAAAAGTGATCTAGTTTTTGCAAAAAGTGAACAACTACTGTTTAAAAGTGATCTAGATGTCTAAAGGTGAGCAGTTAAGGTTCAAAGCCGATCTGTGTCTAACAAAGGATATGTTTGAATGATGTTCTTGACAAGAAAATAGTGATTGTAGTCACTCACACTCACAACATACACAAGTTTGTACAACCTAGGCTAGGAAAGGACTATATTTGTTGAGTCCCCTTGCCGTGCCTATTCAAAGCAAATAGCTTCAAGATCTTGGTAGCACTGGCTCCCCTTCACGGCATTCACTTCTCACGCATACCAAGATCTAGGTTTCCCAAGGCTTGTCCCCCCACCAAACCTTAGGATTGTCCCTACTATCTCTACTAAGAACCATGAGAATTGGGGTGGCTTCAAAGGTCCCACCTTTTGCATCAACAAATAGAGGGTTTTTGGCTACTACACAAGGTTGCTAGTAAGGGCATCCATTTGGGTGGCGATACGTGCGGCAATGCTACTCTTTGTTATGGAGTCTCCCAGCCTTCAAGGGTTACGCCTTGGAGGGTTTTAGGGGAGATTGGTTGTTGGTATAACATAACAACACCTGTTGTTTATGGCTTTCGACACAAACACTTTTCTTATATAGTGGTTCAGAAGGACTTGGATTTAGACAGAAGTCGTCACATTACTAAAGTTTAATCCACAAGCAGCAGACAAGAAAAATTATGCCCCCATCATAGCATCTCTAGCTTTTGGCATCCTTGAGTAGCATAGGAAGACATAATGACAAAAATCCAAGACCTTGTAAATTAACCCATTGACAAAACTTCTTTGCATTAGATGTGTCTTTTGCTATAATTGATACAGAATTAGTCTCAGTGTCTTTGGTATGGTGCCGCGCTTTGGATAGGTGGATGTTTTGAGTCAAGGACCTTTGTTTAAGGAACGCATTGTGCTGCACTTGTTTGCCTGGTGAAAGGTATCACAATCCTTATTGGTATCCTCTTAGAGTCAGTTTCAGCTTAAAA
Organism: Cunninghamia lanceolata; assembly: GCA_027924645.1. NCBI lineage: Eukaryota > Viridiplantae > Streptophyta > Pinopsida > Cupressales > Cupressaceae > Cunninghamia > Cunninghamia lanceolata. Next base: position 6,279,166 of record BSBN01000287.1, on the reverse strand, counting down.
GCAATAGAAATTATGACAGATGTGACCACTGTTTGCTCAGAAGTGACGCGAAAAAGACAGGAAGCGACCACTGTTGACTAAAAAATGATCCAAAAAATGCTGAAAGCGGTAGATTTCAGCTTAAAAGTGATGTGTATGTTCTAAAAGCTACTGTTTTCCCTTAGAAGTGACTAAAATTTCCCGTAAGTGCTCCGAAAATTTGATCTTCACAAAAAAACAACTTCAAACAACAAAGTTAATCAAGGACGTGGGTCCCACCGAGCATGTCAAAAATGTGATAGGTAAAAATCAATTTAATAAGATCAAGCATATAATTGAAAACCTAATCATACCACTATCAAATAATTGAATCCAAGTGAAATCAAAAGCATGCAATTCAAGAACAATATCACCTAAATTGTATGATTCCTTATTTATGATGTGGATTGCTTCTCAACAATGAACAATTATAAAGATAAAAGCTACCATGATGGATGGGTGATAATGATAATATGCTAGATGGATGCTAAAATCCTCAATATGCTCAAGATGATAATGTAGACGCTCTATGAAAATGATGGATTGATGTAGTATGGAATGAGAGGGTGTTTATATAAACTTCAACCAAAATCAATCAATGGTAGAGATTTGGTGGCTATGTGAACGGTTAAGATGAATTGATAATCATAGGTGAATGTGTAGATGACAAGTGGAGGGAAGATAAGGCTTATGTGTGACCGCGTACATAAAAAGTACTACATGTGGAAAATATTTAAATAAAAGATGTACCAGACATGTTTTTAAATAAAAGAGGCACACATGTCGGCTCATGAAGATAAATGATAAGAGAAATTAATTAAATAAATAAAATTTATTTAATTAATTGGAAAGTGGGCTTATGAAGGGATTTTTAATTAAATAAATAAGATTTATTTAATTAAAATAGATAGAAATAGATAATTAAATAATTAAAGATTATTTAATTATAGATTAGAGGAAATAGAAGAAATAGATAAATGAATTAATTAAATAAATATAAATTTATTTAATTAATAGAAGAAATAGGTGATTTAGATAAAATAGGGAAATTGCTCAAGTGTGTTAGATAAATACAAATGATAGCTAATGTAATATTTTGATACTAATGATAATTAGGTCAATTTTGGGTGTCTACAGGGAGGCCTCTTGAAGATTCTTCCTGGTTGTCTAAGGCAGAGGTTGACCATTTGGGGTTTTCCTCAAACATCTAAGATGTGATAAGGTCACTTCTCCAATTACCCTGGGTGTCTGATGTAGGAGCATCCAAAGGTGTAAGGGCAATCTTGTATCACCCAAAAGCAATGATGATTCAAAATTGATGACTTTGTTTTCATTTCTTTTCAAAATTTGTATTTCTAGTTCCACAATCACTTGAATAATGATGTAGAACCTTCAGTTTTTCCAAACTCCTAAAAATAGCAAACTGCTATTTTAGGAAAGTTTGCATTTGGGTATGTATGGAAGCAAAAATTTATAGGAATCTTCATAAATGAAAAATAAGACCTTTGTCAAAGGAATTAGGCAAAGATAATTTGTGGGTTGAAGGATATTAAAGTTTTTGTTTCCCGAAAAACCCTTGAAAATGTTTCAAAGTCTAGTTTGAGGCACTTAGAGGCCTCATACGACCTTGAAAATGGGAAAAAATAGCTAAGCCATTTTAAGCGCATAGAGCACTTCATAAGCTTTCTGATGCTTCAAACAGTTCATCAATCGGAGACCCGGATCAGAAGTTATGGCTCCCGAAAGTTGACCTATTTTTGTGTTGCAAGTATGAGGTTAACTAGTGTTGTCATTGATGTCAACATACTCATATTGCATTGGTAAGAAGGATTGGATGAGTTGTGTACTGAGGTTATTGAGGAAATCAGTCTTAATCAGGAACATTGAAGAACAGTGATGAGAAGAAGGCAAAAGTACTCAATAGGTTGAGGATCAAAGGACGCAGATTAAAGGGTTTGTAGATATGAGTCTTGAAATGTTCCAGTTAAGATTTTAGAGGTCCGCATGAAGATATGAAGAAGTTGTGATCGATCAAGTAGAACCGGTTCTGAGGGATACTCCAGAGTGACAGAGTGTTACAAAAAGGTTCGGTGAGATCCGGAAGTGCATTGTCCTATTCTGCGGAATGGAGGGACTGTTTGGGATGTCCTTGTGATGTGTCATCTCGATTTGTACATAGTTTGGAGGTCCAGAAGTACCTTTTGCATTATGACAGTGGCGGCAGACTGTGTTCTTGAAGTTTCGGATGAAGAAGAGAAGAGATTCTAATAAGTAGAGGAAGTGCAGATGTACCTAGTCATTTAGGCAAGTCTGTGAAGGTTCTTGGATCATGTTGAGGTTGTTTTGTCAATCCGCATTAGTGTTAGAACCCAGAATTGGAGATATTCTTCTGGATGAAGATGTTCTTGTTCAGACTGGCCGACTAGATGAGTTATTCATCTTGCGAATGTTCTTGTGGATAATTGCTGACTTGCGAATGTTATTGTGGATGATTGCCGACTTAGATGATTGTTCCTAAGTCAATGCCTTGTATAAATAAAGGCTTGTGAATTCATTTCAGAGTGTGTTGTGAAGCGGATGAGTGTGGGATAGCGAGAGAACGAAAGGCAAAGTAGGTGTGTCTCGGGCTTAAATGGAACTGATCCAGACATGGTGAAGATGTTAATCTCCAGTTCAAGTTTGTGATTCTTATCACTTTGCAGACAGTGTGTCTCTTTGTAGGCAGTGTGCCTCCTTGTGAGTAGTGTGCTCAGGCAGTGAGCCCTGATTAGCATGTGCCATCCATTTTTCTTATTCTTCTAACAGAGAATAATCCTTGGGTTAATCACCCCGTGGTTTTTCCCTTAACTGGGTTTTCCACGTCAAAATCTTGGTGTCTAATGTGTTGATGTTTATCTGCTCCGATGTTTATGCTTTATGCTTTATGCTTTCATGAATGGTTAATTGATATGCTGTTAACTAACAAAGAAGAATCAAGTGTTTGAAGTGGAAGCAAGTTTTTGCACAACTGATTCACCCCCCCTCTCAATTGTGTGCCATAGATCTAACAATTGGTATCAAAGCCAAGTTCCTCTAAAAGGAGCTTAACTTTTGAGGAGATCCAGGATGTCATCATATAAGAAGGACAGTCCGAAGTTTGATGGAACCAACTTCACTCTTTGGAAAGGCCGCATGAAATGTCACTTGGAGTGTATGGGAAAGGTGTACTTATCCATGGTCACAAAAGCATATAAACCTCCACAAGGTGGTCCGACAACTCTGAATGAAATCACAGATGCTGAAAATAATGACCAAAGAAGCTCTTCTAAGTGCTTTGATTGACACATAACTCTTAAATGTTATTGACCTACCAACTGCTTATGAGATCTGGGATAAACTGGAACTTCTGCATGAAGGAGATGAGTTTGTTGAGAGTGCAAGGTTGCAAAGTCTCAAAGGGAAATTTGAAAGATTGAAGATGAGAGATGATGAAAATATCACTACCTTTATGCCAAGAGTAAATGAGTTGGTGTGTGGAATCAGGAATGCTGGTGGAGTTCTGGATGAAAATGAGATTGTTTGCAAAATTCTCAGATCCTTTCCTGCTACCTACAAAATCAAGGTTGCTGCCATTAATGAATTCAGAGCCCATACAACTGTCACAAGAGAGCAATTGGTTGGCAAACTGGCTGCATTTGAAATGATCAAGTTTGGAGATGATCATCCCAAGACTGAATCTGCATTCAAAGCCAGTGCCTATGTGAAAGGCAAACAAAGATTTGATCTGGGAGAGAACTCTTCAAGGAAGCTATCATGGTATGATCAAGCAAGGAAAGACATGGAAGAGGAAGAAGTAGAAACAGCTCAACTTGAAGCCCTCATTGCAAAAAGACTGCCAAGAGGATCCGGTAAGTATGAAGGAAAGTTACCTTTTAAATGCTTCAACTGCAATAAGATTGGTCACTTTGCCTCAAGATGTCTAGAAAGATCTACAAGGTCAAATTCTAACAGACAAAGGTTCCAAAAGAATTGTTATTATGCTCATGAGGAAGCTAATAATGAAGGAGTAATAGATGATGAATCAGAGATAGGAGACAAATCCAGAAATGAATGGGTGTTTATTGCCATTAAGGAAGAAGATCTAATATCTATCAATCATAAGGTTGTAGAAAGAGCTCTGGCTGCCCAAGTTGAAGAAAAGGATGATTGGATTATTGACAGTGGATGCTCTCATCATATGACAGGTGACAAGAACAAGTTCTTAGATTTGGAAAGGTATGAAGGAGGAATGGTAAAGTTTGGTGATAATTCAGTTGGTAGAATCAGAGGAAGAGGAACTATCTCTTTTAATGGAAGAAACAAAACTGGTAATGTGTTGTATGTTGAAGGTTTGAAGCACAATCTTCTCAGTGTTGGACAGTTGGTGGACAAAGGCTATGATCTCTGATTCAAGGATGGAAAATGTAGAATCTTTGAAAGATCTGGAACAAAGATTGCATCCGATACTCAAACTAAAGGTAATATCTTCCACTTGGTTGGTGCTGATAAAAGTTGTCTGCTTGTTCAAATTGATCAGAGCTGGTTATGGCATAGAAGGATGTGTCATCTAAATTTTGATAACATCATCAGGATAAGCAATATTCAGGCTGTAAGAGATCTTCCAAAATTGGTAAAACCTACAAATGGTTTGTGTAAAGAATGTCAACTAGGTAAACAAAGCAGAGTCTCATTCAAAAGCAAAGATCAGTCCTCTACTGGATTATTTGAATTAGTTCATACTGATCTATGTGGTCCGACAAGAGTCAAGAGTATGCAAGGTGATAGATACTTCATGTTACTAATTGATGATTATTCCCGGATGATGTGGGTTACCTTTCTGAAAGAGAAATCAGAAGCTTTTGACAAGTTCAAAATCTTCAAGACTATGGTAGAGAATCAAACCGGATGGAAACTGAAATGTCTAAGGTTTGATAGAGGTGGAGAATTCACATCTGGTGAATTCATAGACTTTTGTGAGAAGCATGGTATAAAGAGACAGTTGTCTGCTCCTCGGACTCCACAGCAGAATGGAGTAGTTGAGAGAAAGACCCGGACCATCCAGGAAGCTTCCAGGACAATGATGATGGAAGCAAATGTTCCTCATATGTTTTGGAGAGAAGCTATCAACATTGTAGTCTACACTCTCAATGGAGTTCAAATCAGAAACAATACCGGTAAGACTCCTTATGAACTTTGGTTTGGTATAACTCCCACTGTGAGATATTTCAGAGTATTTGGTAGCAAGTGTTACATTAAAAGAGATGAAGATCTAGGAAAGTTTGATGCTAGAAGTGATGAAGGAATCTTCTTGGGTTACTCCACTCAAAGTAAAGCATATCGGTGTTACAATAAGAGACTAAGAAAGATGATAGAAAGTACTAATGTGAAAGTTGATGAAGGAATTGAGAAGCCCTCAAGATTTTATGAGTATGATGAAGATGATCAAGATGGTGTTCAGGTTCAAGGAGCTCAATCCTCTCTGAAAAGTTAGACTCAGACTAATCTGGTAAATCAGGAAGAAGAGATAGGTCTGAATGAGCCTGATCAAGAAGCAGAAGTACAAGAAACTCCCAAAGTTCCAAGGTATGTAAGACTGAACCACTCTAAAGATCAGATCATAGGTGACAAAAGCAAAGGTGTGCAAACTAGAAGGAATGCTGCTCAAAATCTGGATGAATGCTGTTTGATCTCAAAGATTGAACCTAAGACAATAAGTGAGGCCTGCAATGATGAAAATTGAACCAAAGCAATGGAGGAAGAGTTGATGCAAATTGAGAAAAATCACACTTGGGATCTTGTTTCTAGACCTAGTAAAAAGAATGTGATTGGAACCAAATGGGTCTTCCGGAACAAACTAAATGAAGATGGTGAAGTAATCAGAAATAAAGCCAGATTAGTCTACAAAGGCTACTCTCAAATAGAAGGGATTGATTTTGAGGAAACCTTTGCTCCAGTGGCAAGAATTGAAGCAATCAGACTATTTCTTGCATTTGCTACCTTCAAAGATTTCAAAGTGTATCAGATGGATGTCAAATCTACTTTCCTGAATGGTGACCTAGAAGAAGAGGTGTACATTGAACAACCAGATGGATTTCAGTTATCAAAGCATGGTGATATAGTCTACAAATTAAAGAAGGCACTGTATGGTCTAAAGCAAGCTCCAAGAGCATGGTATGAAAGGCTGGACAAACATCTTTTGAAGATTGGTTTCAACAAAGGTACTGCTGATAGTAATCTATATTTCCAAATGGATAATGAAAACATCTTGATTGTTGAAGTATTTGTTGATGATATCATCTTTGGAGGAAGAGACAGTTTGTGTAAAACCTTTGCAAATCAAATGAAAAGTGAGTTTGAAATGTCAATGCTTGGTGAAATAAATTTCTTCTTGGGTCTGCAAATTACTCAGACAAAGAAAGGCATCTTTATCTCTTAAACTAAATATGTGAAAGAACTTTTGAAGAAATTTGGAACGGAAGATTCAAAGCCTATGAACACTCCATGGCTATCGGATGTAAGCTGAGCAAAGATGATGACTCTCCTAAGATAGATCAGACAAAGTATAGATCAATGATTGGTGGATTACTGTATCTCACTCAGAGTAGACCAGATATAATGCAGGCTGTTGGTCTTGTGGCAAGATTCCAGGCTGATCCCAGAGAATCTCATGTCATGGCAATCAAAAGAATTTTTAGGTACTTGAAAGGAACAGTTGAGTATGGCCTATGGTATCCCAGAGATCATGACTTTTCTCTTCATGCATATACAGATACAGATTAGGCAGGAGATGTGGATGACCGGAAGAGCACCAGTGGTGGAGCTTTCTTTTTGGGAAAAAGATTGGTTTCTTGGCTAAGCAAGAAACAAGAGGCAATATCGCTGTCTACAACTGAAGCAGAATACATTGCAACAGCAGGTAGTTGCACTCAAATCTTATGGATGAAGTAGATGTTAAGAGACATTAATATAGAATATGAGGAGCCTATCACAATTTTCTATGATAATTCAAGTGCAATAAATATTTCTAAGAATCCGGTGTTGCATTCTAAGACCAAGCACATATCTATCAAGCTTCACTTTCTGAGAGAGTAAGTGAACAAGGATGAAGTTAGATTGGAGTATGTACCCTCTAAGGATCAGATTGCAGATATCTTTACTAAACCTCTTCCCAAGGACTCTTTTGAGTATTTCTGGGAGAAGTTAGGGGTCATGGCCCCTCTGGTGATGAACTAGGATGCATTGATGTGCATCAGTTCGGTGGATATCACAGTCATATCTTGTGATCTGGATTGATAAGGGGGAGCTGCTACTAAGGGGGAGTAGCTAGTATGATTCTGATATGTTAGAATTGTAAGTATGAGCCCTTTGCCATTGATGTCAAAGGGAGAGAGAAGACATGTGAAAAACAAGTGGTTGATGATCAAAGGGGGAGCAGTAAAGGAAGAGAAGACATGTGAAGAGTTGTTGGTGATAGGGGGAGCTGTGGCAGAAAGGAGAAGTTCTTGTCTTGATGGTTTTTCACATCATATGTTGCCATCAATGACAAAGGGGGAGATTGTTGCAAGTATGAGTTAACCAGTGTTGTCATTGATGTCAACATACTCATATTGCATTGGTAAGAAGGATTGGATGAGTTGTGTGCTGAGGTTATTCAGGAAATCAGTCTCAATCAGGAACATTGAAGATCAATGATGAGAAGAAGGCAAAAGTACTCAATAGGTTGAGGATCAGAGGATGCGGATTAAAGGGTTTGTAGATATGAGTCTTGAGATGTTCCAGTTAAGATTTCAGAGGTCTGCATGAAGATATGAAGAAGTTGTGATTGATCAAGTAGAACCGGTTCCGGGAGATGCTCCGGAGTGACAGAGTGTTACAAAAAGGTTCAGTGAGACCCGGAAGTGCATTGTCCTATTCTGCAGATTGGAAGGAGTGTTTGGGATGTCCTTGTGATGTGTCATCTCAATTTGTACATAGTTTGGAGGTCCAAAAGTACCTTTTGCATTATGACAATGGCGGTAGACTGTGTTCTTGAAGTTTCAGATGAAGAAGAGAAGAGATTCTAATAAGTAGAGGAAGTGCAGATGTACCTAGTCATTTAGGCAAGCCTGTGAAGGTTCTTGGATCATGTTGAGGTTGTGTTGTCGGTCCGCATTAGTGTTAAAGCTTGGAATTGGAGATATTCTTCCGGATGAAGATGTTCTTGTTCAAACTGGCCGACCAGATGAGTTATTCATCTTGCGAATGTTCTTGTGGATAATTGCTGACTTGCGAATGTTATTGTGGATGATTGCTGACTTAGATGATTGTTCCTAAGTTGATGCCTTGTATAAATAAAGGCTTGTGAATTCATTTCGGAGTGTGTTGTGAAGCGGATGAGTGTGGGATAGTGAGAGAGCGAAAGGTAGAGTAGGTGTGTCTCAGGCTTAAATGGAACTGATCCAAACATGGTGAAGATGTCAATCTCCAGTTCAAGTTTGTGATCGTTATCACTTTGTACACAGTGTGTCTCTTTGTAGGCAATGTGCCTCCTTGTGAGCAGTCTGCTCAGGCAGTGAGCCCTAATTGGCATGTGCCATCTATTTTTCTTATTCTTCTAACAGAGAATATTCCTTGGGTTAATCACCCCATGGTTTTTCCCTTAACCAGGTTTTCCTCATCAAAATCTTGGTGTCTAATGTGTTGATGTTTATCTACTCCGGTGTTTATGCTTTATGCTTTATGCTTTCATGAATGGTTAATCGATATGCTGTTAACTAACAAAGAAGAATCAAGTGTTTGAAGTGGAAGCAAGTTTTTGCACAACTGTTCACCCCCCTCTCAGTTGTGTGCCCTAGATCTAACATTTTGGAGGGAGATGCAAATTTAGCAATTTGGCTGAAGGCCACCAAAAAGGCCTATTTATGACCATTTTTGGCAACACTTGGCAGTAATAGAGATAAGGGGGAAAGTGTAAAGTCAAGAAAATGTGGGAAAACAAAGACCCTAGATGATTTGAGACTACAAAAGGCAAAAGGTTCCAAAATCTTGAGATAGGAAGTTGTAATGTGTTGCAGCCTATGGAGGATTCATCCTCAAATTGAATTTTAGCTTCTGTAATGTAATCTTTTGTCCAAATCAATAAAAGAACATTCTATTTTTGTGGATAATTTGTGTTATTGTGTGTTTTATGATTTACCCCCCTTCATCATAAGGCTACACGAGGGTGTATGGAGACACATGACTAGCATGAGCCTTTGCATATAGATCCTCCTATTATGTCTACACACCCTCACTTGCAAGACCTATGTGGGCATTTTTGGGAAGCTAGCTGGACTTATGTGATCGATTTTAAATCCCCTCAAGTTCTAGGTTGGGCTATATTGTACAGTTGGAAGGACCCACATGAGTGGCCACTTGGGGTATCAGTGGAGGACCGTCAGGAGCTGGCCGACATCTTGTTGGTAGGGTTTGTAACTCTCTATTGGAGAGGGATGTTCTTGACTAGGGAGGCAACCAGAAAGACAAATTTATTGCAGCCTCTGGTTATCAGATTCTAAATGAGCAGATGTTTGGGTGTATGGGAGTCCCTTAGTGGAAGCAAATCTGTAAGAAATTCTCTTGGCCCAAGTGTAATTTCTTTTCTTGGTTGGTGATGTATAATAGATGCCTGGCCTAGGAGAATCTTTGGAAGCGACACTTTCAGGGCGCCTTTATGTGTGTAATGTGCTCTAATAGCGATGAGAACATTTGTCATCTCTTCTTCCAATGCTCTTTTATTAGGGTGATCTGGCATTTCTAGTGGGATGTCTGGAGACAGTCGTGTAGGCATGACTCATCTTTAGAGGACTTCTAGAGAAAGATGGGGAGTTCACCAGCTAATACTTCCTTCCTCCACACTTCTTTCACAATTAGTCCCTGTTGATAACTGAGAGGGGGGGTGAATTGGTTATCTTAATTATTTCAGCTTTCTGAACTTTCTTAATAATTAGTGCAGCATCAATTCAAACAAGCAAACATAACCATGAAATAGAAATACACATGACACAATATTTTTGACGTGGAAACCCTGTTAAGGGAGAAAACCATGGGGTGATTAACCAAAGATTGTATTCTCTGTTAGAAGAATGGAAGTACAAAATGGCACTTGATAATTAGGGCTCACTGCCCGAGCACACTGCTCACAAGAGGCACACTGCCTACAAGAGACACACTGTCTACAATTTATAAAGAGTGTAATACAATACTTGAACTGATAAGGAGCATCAACATATGCTGGAGTTTAGTTCCGGTTAGGCTCTGTATACTGATCTGTTGCACTTCATCTCTCTTCTTTTATGCTGCTCTTCTTTCACATACTGGATCTTCCTTTCTGCTTTTATTCAGTTTTACTGCTTTTCTTTGCACATCACTTACAACCACAACACATCTCATAACAAAATCCATCTTGTATATATATCCGCACAAGTGATTTCATCACCTTTCTAGTCGGCACCTGGAATAGTCAATATTTTCCATAAGCTCTGATCTGTCGGTTGAATCCTTACTTACCAAGTAATGCGGATCAAGGATATACTTGTGGAAATCATTAATCATGTCAGCCAAACATAATTTATGCCTTCATAACCTTTACCAACATCAGTACCACACCCGGAATAATGTCTGATGTTCTGCCAGTCAGTTCTTCCTCTGTCACACTGCCAATCAGGAACCTGATACTCAAGTATTCATATCTTTTACTTCATCCATCACCGAAGGCTAAATCCTTGGAATATATCACTCAAGGTGGTCCTCTTAACTTTCCCAAATCTGCAGTTCACCAAGATACTTCCTCTAAGAGATTCGGACCTGACTGTCGGACCTTGCCACATGCTCTGTTCTTGTTTACCGAACCACAACATTCTTCACTCTGACTTCCAGTATAGACATACCATGTCCTGCGGATGTGTGGGATGAACTTTGTTGCCATCAATGACAACAATCATGAATCCATATAGTGTCTCTTGCCAACAATCTCTCCCTTTGGCATTGATGGCAACACTTAGTGAAAAATGACTAAGTGTTTACACTATGCTCCCCCTTGGCTGATGCTCTGTTTTAATATACATTTTCCGGAGCTCCCCCTTAGTTGGATTCCTCATTTTTCACTGCTCCTCACTCCCCCTTTGACATCAATGGCAAAAGGTAGGGTCCGCATACCAAAATTTTCAAAATCTTGTCTGTATAAGTATATACATATGGAAAACTTACATATACTGAAGTAAGTCTGCAAAAGTTGTTTTTAATTGAATGAATTATGTAGCCCAACTTTGCTTCATTCTATCCAAAATTGATATATGACCGCTCAATAGAAATACAAACGCATCTACCCTTTTTAGATCTGTTGGATCATTTGTCTGGGCTGTGATTTGAGCTTCTTTTATGGCCTCATGCATGGCCTCTAACTTAGGGACAATGATCCTTCTAAGTTCACCCATCCAGCTAATTATGTTCTTCCTTTCCTTCTCAAAATTCTTTATTGCATTTGTGATTGCAATAGTCTGACACTCTTGATTTACTATAGAGGATGAGAGAGGAACAAAACTTTGAGACAAACTTAGTAGTTTATCCTCGTGTTCTTTTACTTTCCTCTCAATATCTTTGGTCACTGTGGGCCAAGATAAGAAAAATTTGTACATATTTCCACCATCTTTAAGAGCATTTTCCAAGCTCTTTATCGCAATATCCATAACTCTCCTGTCATTTGTTATCAAACCCTGTACTTCAGAGAATCTCTTATCTAAAAACTCCTTCCGGACCTTTTCTTCAGCTGACTTCTCTAGAGAATCAAAATGTATGCCAACACTGTTGACTAGAGTTTTGAGATTACTAGAAGAGGAGGCTATAAGATCCTTCTGAAAAGATGGCATGATTTTTTCCAACACTCCGGATGCTACCTCTAAAAGCTCACAGTCTTCCATGTGAGATTTCAGTAGTTTCTCTTTGACCTTCGCATTTGCAAATGAAGCTATTTTCATTGTTTGCATCGGAGATAGAGAGTCAAAATCTAATGGCCCTTTTAATAGTTTCGGTTCATCAATCTCTATAGTTGCTTTTGTCAAAAAGTCCTTGACTGATTCTGCAGTGTCTCTTGCCAAAGACAGATTTTTCTTTTCTTCTGCAATCACAAAACTGTCTTTTGGAGCTTTCTCCCCTTCCACAACCTTTGTATTGATATTTTCTTTTCCCTTCACCTCTGCTTCTTTCTCCTTTAATCTTTCTTCTCCTTTGGATCCGGAGTCAGCAAGGGAAACCAGAGGAGTGATGTTAGTCTGTTCATGGGCCACCTCTTCCAGAGCAGAGAATTCCAAGTCTTTAGCTGTTTCTGCATCTGTCATTTTCTCAGTAGACTCCTCTGCAACACTTCTGGTCGAGGGGTCAGTACCCAAGTCCTCTATAATAGGAAGATTAAATCTTTTGAAGGCTTTCTAGAGGATCTCTTCTGTGTCCTTGGCTACCTTGTCAGTCTCACCAAGCATAAGTTGATTCATCCTTGCTTTGCTCCTGAACTCATCCTTCCAATCTTTGAACACCATATTCATTGTCTTGGGATCGATTGAAGGATATAGCTGAATTGCTATCTATTCCTAGATTTCTAGGTCTTTTGCTTGGGCATTGTTCTTTCTTGTTTCTAGTTCCTTCTCCAAGCTTTTAGGGATCAGAGATATAATTTCAATAAAAGCTTTGTTGTAGATATTTAGGTACCTGCCTATGGCATCTTGCAATATTTTCTGATCTACTTCACCATAATCATCATAGAACTCAACCATTGGCTGAAGATTTCCATCCACTGTGACTGATTTGATTATGTCATCAATGTGAAGAGTGGGTTTTTCAATATATTCCTCTGTCTTTTCTTCTTCCTTTTCTCCGGTAGAGGGTTCACCGGATGTTTTCTTCTTTTTCTTCATCTTCCTAATTTCTTCATCAGATTCAGTCTCCTCTTCATCCCTTTGACTGGTATAAGCTCTTGTGGCCTTTGTCTTTGTTCTTTTCTCTCCTTTGCCAGATGATTGTGCTTCTGGTTCTGAAGTCCTTGAGCCTTTGGCGGTGGTAGGTGCAAAACTCTTTGATGATCTTGTCCGGGTGGAAGGTTTTGCCGGAACACTTTCCTCATTTTTTTTTCTGCCTTCTTCTTCTCCTCCCCAGCCCTTTCCATCTTTTTCCTATTGGCATCAAGTGCCTCCTTTGAGATGCCAAAGCCTTTGGCAACATCTTCTACTTCTTTTCTCACTTTCCTCTTAATCTCTGGCTGCCTTAGTTCTGTATGAATTTTCACACTTAGTTCTTCAAAGGTTCCAAATTTTTCTACCTTTGGGTCCTTTAGCTAACTGAGCATGTGTTGAACATGCAATTCTACAATTTGTTCATCAACTTCATACCACATAGGCATGACCCAGACTATCCATGGCTCTACTGCCTCCATTAGGCATTGATCAGTGTCTATCATGAAGCACACAGTATCCTTGTATTTCTCAACTACTGATTTAGGGATTATTTCTCTGATTTGCATTGTATTTTGAAAGTGCTTGAAGTAACCCCACAGAGCTGTATTTTGTGCTTTGTCATCACCAAGTCCATGTAAATAATCTCTAATTTGGATAGCTACTAGTCTATCATTCTCCCATACCCAGCCACTAGATCTGGGAAACTCATTCATAAAGTAGAAGAATAAGCACAATATTAATCCACCATACTTGAATGAATTCTTTTTATCTTTCTTTATTTTCTACAGATTCTCCAAGAGTTGGTTCAAAAGTAGCTGACAAAGATCGTAGTCTGCATCATTTCTTAGCATTTCATAAGCAGTGTAGATGGCCATTCCAGGTACTGAATTTTCCTTGCTAGAATGATATATTTTATATCTAATGATCATGGAGGCAAACTTGACATCCGAATTAGAGATGTCATTTACTGTCATTGCTCTTTTGTCAAACTTGGATCTGGTAGCCTCACTGACAGTTTGATTCTTCATAGATTTAAGAACAGGAATCCCACCGGATGAGTGTAATCCAGTAACTACCCTGATGGCATCTTTTGTGATTTTAAATGGTCCATTTAACCACATGAAGTTGTCATGTATTCTGCTCAAAATATACCTGACCCATTCATCCTCAGTAAAACAGGGGAAATGTATGCATTGTGCAAAGTGCTTATTTCAGAGGCCCTTGTATTGGGATTTGAGCTCAAATAAATCATCTAATAGTTGTTTGTGATAGATATTTCTTAGCTTGAATTCCCCAAACTCTTCAATATTTGTGTGTATGTAAACCCTAATATCTTCTTTATGCAAAACACCATGTGAAACACTAGAGAAGGCTCCTAGGGGATCTACCTCCAAGGATTTGTATGGATGTTTCTTAAATTTGGGGCGAGGTCTATCAGAAATTTTTACTATATTCAGAGTAGCCATCATCAAAGAATCTTACTGAGGGATATCAAGAACGAAGAATATATTTTACGTTGTTTAGGACACACGATGAAATCTGGATTGAGCTGTATGAGGAATCGTCTTGATCTTTGGGAGAAGTTGTTGCAGAGCTCCTTTTCTCTCTTCTTTGCATGTGAGTGTACAAATGATGAGCAAATGAACTCTTTTATTTCTGAGAAGCCCTAATTTTCATTCGGCAATAAATGCACAACCTAATTCATTTTGGTTTGCCTTGTTTGTCTTATTCAGAGACAAAACCTTTCTGGATCACTGAGACAGATTTTGAAGTTATTCTAGGAGAGTAGTGATAATCTATCTTCCTTTCATTAGTCATTTGATCTATTTGCAGATCAAGACACCATAGTTTAATCATACCAGACTGAACTTGTAAGGAGTCTATTTTTACCAAAAGACTATTTTACCGGATCAATTCTGGAAGGATTCGATTCTTCAAATCTTCTTGTGGATCTCTCAAATGTTTACCATACCCCTTTTAGATGTTTCTTGTATGAGCCCTTTTAATCCGCAGCTCTCCTTGTGTTAGTTCCGGCACCAATTAACTAGCTAGGGGAACAAGGTTTTCTTTGTGTCTCCCCCTGAGCCATAGCTCACTTTTTAATTTTTGAAGGGAATATCAGCACCAGAGTCTGGTGTGGATCCATCCTCTACATTCTCTATTTTCTTCACCCAAATCTTGTTCATCTCACTTTGAACTTCATCCGCATTCACTTTTTGTTTTCCCTTATCTTGATTCTAATTATGATATACCAGACCTCTTTTGTCCTGATTCTTGTTTCTACAAAATTTTGCAATATGACCGGATCTATTGCAAATTTGGCAAACAACATTTCTTTGCATATTTGATTGATATCCTCTTGATCTGCATTGATTAGCCATATGACCTATTCTATTGCATGCAAAGCATCTACCATTGAATGATTTGTTCATTTGCATATTTCTGCATTCATGAGATTTGTGACCATACCTTTTGAAGTTAAAACACTATCCAGAGAAGGATGAATTAGTCTGATTCATTCTCTTTCTACACTGATTAGCTTTATGACCAAAGTTATTGCAGTTGTGGCAGTGTCCAATGAAGGATGGATATCTTTGAGCATTGGGCTGCCTTACTGGAGGTCTTCTAGGCCTGTTCCTTGGATTTTCTGATCCAAAATTCTTCTAACGGGATCTGGAGCTTTCTCCTTTCTCATAACCCAAACCACACTTGTCATCTACCCTCTTTTGACTTCCAAGAAGAACTTCAAGTTGAGCAGAACTTATCTTGAATTTCTCTTTATATTCATTTGTTGTTTGAAGATCCCTTTTAAGAGAGACAATTTGATCCTCAAGTTTTTCTTCATTATCTTTAGCATCTTCAAGATTAGATTCAAGATGTCTGATAATTCTATCCATCTTGTGGCAATCTTCTGATTTCTCCTTGAGAGATTGTCTTAGATTATCTTCAATTTTTCTTTTCTCTTCAACTTCTTGGGTAAACTTCATAACTCCTGATTCTATTTCATGTCTTACCATAATGATTTATTATGATAACTTTTCACATAACTTGGTTTTCTCCTTCAAATCTTTATTTGCATCATTTGCTTCACCTTGACTTGCCAATTGCTGAAGTAGCTCCTTTCTCTTTTTCATAGAGAGACTTAATTTGTCTTTTAGTTCTCTCATGAAATCATCAGCCTGTTTGAGTCTTTCCTTTAATTCATTGACTTTAGAGTTTGACTGCTCAAGATCATCAAGGGCAGTCTTGAGTTGCTCCCTTAAACCATATGCATCCATTTGGATTCCTATATCTTCGTCAAGCTGTTAGACTCTGTTTAGGAGGAACTTGGCTCTGATACTAATTGTTGATAACTGAGAGGGGGGGTGAATCAGTTATCTTAATTATTTCAGCTTTTTAAACTTTCTTAATAATTAGTGCAGCATCAATTCAAACAAGCAAACATAACCATGAAATAGAAATACACATGACATAATATTTTTGACATGGAAACCCTATTAAGGGAGAAAACCACGGGGTGATTAACCCAAGATTATATTCTCTGTTAGAAGAATGGAAGTACAAAATGGCACTTGCTAATTAGGGCTCACTGCCCGAGCACACTGCTCACAAGAGGCACACTGCCTACAAGAGACACACTGTCTACAATTTATAAAGAGTGTAATACAATACTTGAACTGATAAGGAGCATCAACATATGCTGGAGTTTAGTTCCGATTAGGCTCTATATACTGATCTGCTGCACTTCATCTCTCTTCTTTTATGCTGCTCTTCTTTCACATACTGGATCTTCCTTTCTGCTTTTATTCGGCTTTACAGATTTTCTTCGCACATCACTTACAACCACAACACATCTCATAACAAAATCCATCTTGTATATATATCTGCACAAGTGATTTCATCACCTTTCTAGTCGGCACCTGGAATAGTCAATATTTTCTATAAGCTCTAATCTGTCAGCTGAATCCTTGCTTACCAAGTAATGCGGATCAAGGATATACTTGTGGAAATCATTAATCATGTCAGCCAAACATAATTTATGCCTTCATAACCTTTATCAACATCAGTAACACACCTAGAATAATGTCTGATGCTCTGCCAGTCAGTTCTTCCTCTGTCACACTGCCAATCAAGAACCCGATACTCAAGTATTCATATCTTTTACTTCATCCATCATTGGAGGCTAAATCCTTGGAATATATCACTTAAGGTGGTCCTCTTGACTTTCCCAAATCCGTACTTCACCGAGATACTTCCTCTGAGAGATCTAGACCTGACTGTCGGACCTCGCCACATGCTCTATTCTTGTTTACCGAACCACAAGATTCTTCACTTTGACTTCCGGTATAGACATACCATGTCCTGCGGATGTGTGGGATGAACTTTGTTGCCATCAATGACAACAATCATGAATCCATATAGTGTCTCTTGCCAATAGTCCCAGCTTCATCATTTGGCATATTTGGCTAGAGCATAATCGTAGGATTCTTTTGGGTAAGAAGCTTTAGGTGCAGGAGGTTTGGATCAGGATTTTGGGAGGTCTTCAGGAGACTTTGGTGGCTAGGTGTGATCTCTTGGCCCCTATGGACCCTGGAGATATGGAAATTGTTCACATTTTGGGTCTTTCTATATGCACCAAGGGTGGGACTAGGCCTGGTTTGGGTCGAGGTGCTAGAGGGAAGGTTCAGAGAGATGGTCATTGGATACCTCCACCTTTGGAGGTACAGAAGATCAATATTGATGGTTCCTCTAGAAGCAATCTGGGTCATGTTGGTGTCAGAGGCATTGGTAGGGACTACTTAGGAGTGGTTGTGTTCTTCTTCTCAGAGTATCATGCTTAACACTCTAACAATCTCATGGATGCTTTAGCTATTCTCTTGGCTTTGAAAAGGGATTGTGCCCTTGGATGGAGAAGGATAATTTGTGAGTTAGATTATCAGATTGTGGTAGATTTGCTGAATAAGTAACAGTTGAGGATGTAAATTGGCAGCTGGCTGGGGTGGTTAGATAAATTATCTCTCTTGGTAAGGTCCTTGATTCTATCACTTTTTGTCATATCCCTAGGGAGTGGAATAAAGTGGTTGATGGCTTGGCTAAATGGACCTCTGAATGGATGGGAAATTGGAAAGTGGATGACTGGAGTTGTCTCCCTAAGGGCATTTCTTGGGAGCTTGAGGACTTGGTTATGGAAGATATGAGATATGTTTTGGGTGTTTCTTGATGACTCTATTGCTGACTAGTGACCCTTGGTAGGGGGATTGTAATTTATGGCTTTGTACTATTTTCTTGAATCAATATAGTTTTCACCCTCTTTTTATTAAAAAAAAAATACTTTATATCAATTTCAATATTGATGATCAAACTTTTAGTCTAAATTGATATCATTAAATAAGTTTTGACATAAGTTGAAATGCTAATCTATCTTGAATGATAGAGATCTTGATTTTTAAAATTTGATATATATTAATTTATTGATCTATTGATCCATCAAATTTGATCTAGATTGATCTATCAATTTGTTGAAATTTCAATATTTCTTGATATATCAAATTTGATTATTGGTCACATCAAATTTTGAGATCTAGATTCAATAAATTGATCAATTTTGATATCAATTTCATCATCTATAAATATTAACAAAAGTTAATACATGTATGTTCAAGATATCAAAATTGAATATATCAATTTTTGATATTATCTTTATTTATATGTGATATATATCAATCTAAATTTTGATAAAATATTACATTTTTATTTCAATTTAGGGTTTCAAATTTATAGATTCAATTTCAATTTTTAAAATTTTCAAAGTATCGAGTTCTAAAGGTTTTCAAATTTTAAGATATCAATGTAAAATACCTAGCTTCAATTTATATCAATTTATTTTATATCAATTTCAATATTGATGATCAAAGTTTCAATCTAAACTGATATCATTAAATCTATTTTGGTTAAAATTGAAATATTGATCCATCAAACATGATAGAGATCTTGATTTTTACAATTTCATATATTAAAATTTTAATTTATTGATCTATGGGTCTATCAAATTTGATCTAGATTGATCTATCAATTTGTTCAAAATTTCATTATTTCTTGATTATATATATCAAATTTGATTATTGGTGACATCAAATTTTGAGATCTAAATTCAATAAATTGATCAAATTGATCATGTATGAATTTCAATTTTGATAATATTGGAATAAATTGATAGAGCTCAATATAGAGATTCAATTTCAATATCAAGATCGTTGAAATTAATGCTTCTAATTCTCTCAAATTTTCAAATTCACAATTACTTTTTCTCAAAGAAATCTAATATTAACATTATGTAATTAGTTTAAAATAATTAATTAATCTAATAATTTCTAAAATTTCATCCTAGTTTAATTCTTTATTTTAAATTTTCCATAATTTTTAATTAAGAGAGTAGAATAATTCTAAATTAATAAATAATAAATAAATCCACTTTATTCAAATACATTAATATTCATAAATAGGCTTTCAATTTTCTAAATAATTAATTTAAATTACATTTACAAAATCAAAACCTAATTTTAGCATTTTGAGTATAATTATTCAAATAATTTATAATTCATCCTTGAAAGCAAAGTATATAAGAGTTTAGGAATGATTAAGTGAATGCTAACATCAAATATGAGTAGTTGATAATTGGCAAAGATGAGTACATATAGGTGAAAGGTGGAAGTTAGTTAGTTGTGGAAATGACTCTCCAAAAATAGCATGAGTGGCTACTTTAGTGGGAAAATTGATGACCCCTCTCCTAGCTGCCTAATAACCTTGACACCTCAATGAGGCATGTGTCAAGATTGTGTAAGGGCACACCTAAGTAGGCTTATGGATAAGTGTATACAAATATATGAAATATATATATACACTAACACCCCCCTTAAGCATAGCTTAGGTGGGCACAAATGAAATGGGTCTCGGCTATAAATCCTAGTGAGGTACCCATGTACAATGCAAATATGATATTGGGTCCTAACAACTAGGCCTAATGAGGTACCCAAGAACAATTTAATCTCTTATAAATAGAGAAAGGTAGAAAACCCAATGGGAAAAAACTACTCTCTAAAAGAGAGAAAAGATGCATGAAAATTATACAAGTGAAGAAGTACTTCTTCTTTCACTAAGTACAATATGTGATTCCCCCCATAGGAGAGAAAATTATAGGTTTATGAGAAACCCCCATAATACATGTCCTACTACAGTGAGGCTAGATAGTCAACAAAGGATGCAAATGTAGATCCAAGAATGCTAAACATTATTCCTTCCCTTGGGAAGTAATGAAACCCCCTAAAGATGTAGGCTATCTTCCCATGTGAGAAGATGTATGTATGATCTTGAATCATGTTGAAGCTGATCCGAGGATGATGATGCCCATGTTGATGTCTTTTAAGAGTTCTCAGGTGTCCTCATGTCGATGCCAGAGGATTTCATAATCAAATCAGGTACATGCCCAATAGATGAGGATGATGACTATCCAGAACCATGTGTAGGATGATGTAGATCATGAGTATCCAAAGAGGATAATGGAGATACAACTTCATCAAAACTATCATCGAAGAGAACACTGATGTCCTCAATGTGTGCTTCCATGTTAGCAATGCACCTGACTCTACAAATAGAAAAGTGATGTCAGGTAGAAATCTATCCTAATTAGCAATGCTAAAAAGACTGATTACCTGTTACAAAGAAGTGTTGGAAGCTTTTGAAGAAGTGACTCAAAAATTTGATGAAGCAACAGTCTGAGTGATGACTTCTTCTATGTCAATGGAACATTCTATTTCTTTACATATCATGATTAGGGATGTGAGTTGTGATCCATAATGCAGAAACATTGGAGTCTCCATATATCTCTCAAATTTTGATCCATAATGCATGTGGACAATCAATATCAATGATTTCATACAAAGCGGCATCTGGTATATGTAATTTGATTAATCAACAAATGTGATCACGATGATTAAACCACTTAGCCTTATGAGATTGTTTACCACGTTTAGGGACAAGTCCATATAGATAGGGTATGTGATTATGGAACCTAAGATGTTTCAAGATGCTTCCACGCTAGAACTTATAGTTTCCCTTATTTAGGTTGGTTATGAAAGAGAGAGTTTGACATCCCATGATTTTATAATAGGTTAATTTTGTTAGACAATAGAAGTCAACACATTAGGCAACCCCCTTGATTAGGTGAGCCCCTAGTTCTAGCACTTTATAACTTAGTGCATTTTACAATGCAAGTAGGTAAAATGCATGGGAAATAAAAAAAATTAACATTTGTAAAAAATGATGCTCAATTTTGAGCTATCGAGCAAAAGGTATTATACAATTAACTTCCCGTAAATGACCTAATTTAATGCATCTACACTGAAAAGAAAAAAAATGTCTATGTCAAGAGGTAGCCTAGTCATCCAACCATTCATTAGAGTTGGAAAATATTGAAGAGTACAATGGTCTGATTGTGAGGGGGTATTGGCCACCTACCAAACTGGACCTTACCCTTTATCTTCGTCGAGTGAAAATACAAGGGTTTATTACAAACCAAAATTCTTCAAAGAGATTTCCCCTATTTGGAAGGACCCCTTTGTAGGAAAACATAATTTGAAATGTTTTTTGGTTATATGCTTTTTTTTATATCCCTATTTTGTTTAGAACTTAGTTCACGTAGACAATTACTTTTGACAAATTGCCTATGCTAAGTAAAAAAAAAAAAAAATTTACATTGACCACTTAAGCTCATGCCCTCTTGATTTAGGGAAAATAAGGATAGAAGAAAAACAAAAAAATACGTAGAGGGACAGGGGAAATTAGTGGCCAGGGAGGCAAAGGTGGCCAGATGAGGCTCGAGCACTAGAATGGAAGTAGAGACCTGACCTGCCAAATTGTTCCTCTATGAGGAGGTGATGAAATGTACAAACCCTTCCCTACATAGTCAACAAGATCACAGGCTATGATTTTGGACTCCTTTGAGCCTTCCTTCCTAGCATCCAAATGCAGAATTCCCTGCCTCAAATCCTCTCCTCACCTTTGTGAGTGAAGCCTTTGTGTGGAGGTGTGAGAAAAAGCAAACAAGGTTGCATGGAGGTGTGAGTTGAAGCCAAAAGGCCTGCATTTAGGCATTAGAGTGGAGGCAAGGGCTTGCACTGGAAGCCAAGATGTGAGCCTCTATATTCATATCACGAACCTCCATATTAGGCACATCAAACAAAAGACTTTGACCAGATAATGGAAGCTAGTGGGGCCAAGAACTGGCCACCTCTCCTTGATGCCCGAGCAATCAAAGAAGAGCTGGGAAGGAGCTGAGAAGTGTTCATGAGTCAAAAAAGAGCTAGTGGCCTCTTGTCATAGGCCTGCGACCTTTGTTGAGGCCCATAACCTTTTCCTTGAGGCTCATGACCTTTCTACATAGGTCATGGGACCCTTACCTACTACACAACGACCTCACATTTGCAAAGCAACGACTTCTAACCGCCAATTTGTTTCTTCTTCAAAGAACAACAACCTTTTGTCCTTGAATTTCTCAAAATTTCTTTCACTTTTGTAAATGACAAGAAATAGAGAACACAAAGAAAACAATGTAATTTCATAACAGGGCTACACCCTTTTTGCAAGTCATTCCAGCGTCCAAACAAGTTGTTGACCCTTCTTCTGAGGCCACTTGTACTTTTAGACTACTTCTTTTGTAGGCTTCTCGTATGCACTATGATACTAGAAGGCACCATCATCCAAGGCCTCCTCAAAACTCCAATTGAACAAATGTAGATACGTCACGTTGAACCATAAATTGCAAAGGGAAATTAGATGCCAAATAGAAGATTTTGACATGAGAAATGAGCCAACAACCTAACTTAACCTAGCTTTGATACCATATAGGAGTTTAGGAATGATTAAGAGAATGCTAGCATCAAATTTGAGTAGTTGATAATCAGCAAAGATGAGTGCATATAGAGCTAAAAGGTGGAAGTTACTTAGTTGAGGAAAGGACTCCTCAAAACTAGTGTGAGTCGCTAATTTAGTGGGAAAGTTGATGACCCCTCTCCTAACCACCTAACAACCTTAACACTTCAATGAGGCATGTGTCAATATTGTGTAAGGGTACACCTAAGTAGGCTTATGCCTAAGTGTGTCTATACACACACACACACACACACACACACACACACACACACACACACACACACACACACACTAACAAAGTGAACTATCAAGAAAAATTAATATTAAGCTAATTTTATAAAAATCATAATTTGAATCTTAACAAGTACCACATAGTGGCCAGTACCTACCTTTGTAGTGTTGTAATCATAGTATATGTTTTGCAGTTGTTAAATGACGTGTGACATAGCATTTTAGAGAGGAGGTGAGAAGAAGTTTGAGAGGAATAGATTATTGGAAGTTTAATATATTATAATTATACTAAGTGGGTGAATATTATAGTTGTGAATGATTTATTATTAATATAAATATGTTTTTGATAAAGATAAGCAGCTTAACAAGGGGCTGAACCCTTTACAAATGAGGTCACAAGGGCAGAAAAATAGGGGAAAGAACAAAACAAGTGCAACCAAGCTACAAGAAACCAACAACCAAAAACATGAATCTAAAAATAATAGACCAGGAACAACAATAGCAGACCGATAGCATAGGTAGAACAATCCAGCTAGTGAACAACCTACACCACAACAGATCCTGACCTAGCAAATCTGACCCCCTTGCCACCAGATAGAAAAGGACCACGCTTCCTACGTTGAACCACTATCTAGGAGGGTTCAAAGCCAGGGTCAACAACACCAAGAGAGAGGGAAACCTTTCTCTAAGGCTCGAACAAAGAGGGCTCGAGGAAAACCCCACCAACTGCTAAAGGATCCACATAAAGGGATGCCAAGCCTGAGGAAGGCAAGACTGAAGAAGAGGAAGCTAGAATGGAAGTAGTGGACCTGTTTGAAACCAAAGGAGCCAACAAATGAGAAAATAAGTGTTCAGGATGATCCAGAGAAAGAAAGGGATTCACAGCAGTAGCTAACACCACCCCCATAGTAGCAGTCCCAAAAGGGACCTCAGCCTCCTCAGAGGAATCCCCCCTAAGATGAACCATCCTCTTGAGAAGCACCGATCATCAAGTGATCAAGGAGAGCATCCTTCCACCAAGTTGTAGCTCCCTTATGGTATGAGAGATGACAACCAGAGGCCAAATGTTTGATAGTAAAAGACCTTCTGCATCTAAAAGGGATACCCTCATAATCAATTAGTTTTTTCCATGGCCTTTCCCCTACCATTAGGACCACATCCCCATGAACATGTCTAGACAAGTTGATGTCCACAAGGATGCAAGCAACTGTGGAATGCCCCATGAAGGAGGTTATGGAATCAACCTTAAGGAACCTACCAATAGCATTACCTATGCTCTCATAGCAAGAATCCTCCCATAACTAGAGAGGGAGATTTGGGAGATAGACCCAAATATGTCTGATGTTGAGCGGCTCAATCAGGGGATTGAAGGAGAGAGTCCAGGCTTTGATGAAGAGGGAGTGCTCCCCCCATAACCAAACTCTGCCATCTAGAACTAAGTCTCATTGCTCTGAAGAAGTAAATGTCACAATAAAGAATCCTCTTGCACATGGAAACAACTCAATCTTACCTTCAACAAATGGCTTCCAAGACTCCAAATGTGGAGATTGGGCAGAGAGGGCCAAAATCCATTAAATCTACAAATCACCCCTGTATTACGATAGAATTCTTCATTTTCAGTGACCTCTGATGCACACACCACAACAGGGAACTCCCAGACACAAGGGATAGGCCGAGAACTGAGCCATGGCGAGCAGATCCGAGCACCAATACCAACAACAGCGGCTGAGAAATATTTCCTAGAGCCATCAAGAACTTGAATCCCTATAGCAGACCCACCAATAGCATCAACAACACCAAAATGGTGCAGACACCCAAGCTGGCTCCACAAGAACGACGTACACAGAACCTATCCCCTACCCAACCACATCAGGAACAAAGCTGCACTCAGGCATACCCAAAGAGGCCTCCCCTAGTACTCCAGAGCCAGGACACAAACTAGACCGAGCACCCACCGAGTTCAGCCTGAGCGGTAACGAGCCAACGGTTTGCCTTCTGTCACCATTCAAACTTGTGTTTTTCTGCTTATCGTTTCATTTCCCTTCCCTCACCATTCGATCGATCAGGAGCCTATTGGTACATGTTATTGGCTATGTTTCCTAAGATATAAATATGTTATTAATATTATTATAATTAATAATAATAGTACTATTTTTATTACAATAGTATAATATAACATAATGTTAATATAGTAACATAATTTATAATTATAGTAATATTATTTTTTGAATAGTTAGAAATTAACAAATAGGATTAGCCTTTTCAAATTAATTTTGTCTTATACTTCCATGTTTTAAAAGCATTAAAGGTATTTTCCAAGTAGGAGTTTGTCAATATCTATCTAGCATGCTAATATATTTTTTTTCAAAATATTAATAAATAAATGTATTTATACAAACTAAATTAACCGCAATCTATTGACACTTGTTAATTTCTAACTATTTAAAAAATATTATTATTATAATTATATATTATGTCACTATATTTATTGTTATGTTATATTATATTATTGTAATTGTAATAATATAATACTACTATTAATTCTAATAATATTATTGACATATTTATATTAATAATAGATAATAATATAAATGGGTATAATAACAGATAATAATATAAATGGGTAGGTTATTATGATAATAACATTAATATTAACTAGTATAGATATATTAAATAAATCATGAACAAGTAACTTCATCCAAATTAAATTACTATATAATGAGATAAATATTTTCCATCATTTAATCTATTTCTATTTAATCAAAATAGATTAAACCAAAATGATTTATTTTGATTAATTTTTTTATATTTTAGTGCAAGTTTGAGTGGCAGTTGTCATGTGTTTAGAGTGGTTAGTAAGGCTAATATTTGTTCAACATACATAATATCTAAATTCAACATACATAACATCTAAAAAAAGTAAATAGGCAGTGCTTAGGAGGTCAAATTTTGAGCCAATCATAACATTGATAATTGATTTTATGAATAATTTTTGTTAAAATTTTTGCATATAGACTTAGAAAAAATTAATATTTGTTCAACATTCAAATTAATACTTTCTTGTCATTGGTTTAGTTTACATAGATTAATCACGAGATAAGAAAAACTCATTAGAATAGTATTGGACATGTACTAATAATTACTCCATATATTTAATCTATTTTTCAAATAATTTATTTTTCTAAATAAGTTATTTTACTTCCAAAAAATACATAGATAATTAGATTAATCACGAGATAAGAAAAACTCATTAGAATAGTATTGGACATGTACTAATAATTACTCCATATATTTAATCTATTTTTCTAAATAAGTTATTTTACTTCCAAAAAATACATAGATAATTATCTATTCATATGTGAATCTATTAAAATTAATTTTTACTGTTTAATGAATTAGTAAAATCAAAGAATAATCTAACATAGCAATTTATTATGGACATGTAATAATTATAATCTAACATAGAAGTTTGTTTTAGATTGACATTAAATTTGATCAATTTCAATATCAATTTTGAATTTCATATATTTTCAATACCAATTTGAATATCAATTTTAAATTTCATATATTATTTTGAATTTATTAATTTTTTTAAAAAAATCCATATATTAATTTTAATTTCCGTATGTATATCCTCTGTCAAATTCACTTGTAAATGGCCTTATCAATTGGGGTGCGTGATAACCAGTGAGTTGGAGAGTGCCGAATCTGGGTATTTGCATTGGAAACTAATTAGTTAATCTCTGATATTTTACACCTAAATTCTTGGCTGTGTGACTTTGTGTCATTGGGACCTTCCATAGGCAATGCAAGACTACAACAAAGGTTGGCAATATCAAGAGCTGAAACGGGTCTTGTCTCAAAAATCTAAGTGGTTCTAACTGAAAGAGTAGTAAAAGAAGCAGGAAAGGGACCAATAATGGAGAAAGCCATCACCACCAAGAGGTAAGCCCCAAATCCCTGAAAGCTCAGTTGAAAATCTTTGCAACATAATAGTGAAGGCTCCGATTTATGTGCTTTGAGAAATTATATTCAATAAAACTAAGAAGTAATGCTCAAATCCGGTAGCAACCGTTAATTTTAGAATCTTCCTATAATCTTTGAAGAAGGCTTTTTTGGTGGCCAACATTATTCCTTCCTTGAGTTTGAAAAGGTGTTGAGATTTCAGTTTTATGCCTTCCTTTCTAGGTTACCTTTTGTAATCAGCCTTATATAGTCCTCCATTCAATGCTCATGGCTTTGAACTCTTGTTCCCGTAACTTTACACTTATGCCACTCATCATATTTTTGTTATGTTATCTTTTGTAATCAGCCTTATATAGTCCTATAAGTCCTTCATTCAATGCTCATGGCTTTGCACTCTTGTTCTTTTAACTTTATACTTAGGCCACTCAATATATTTTGCTATTAGAGGGCATCAAGTTTTTTATAATATTTCTTTTCTTTTAATATATTGTTGTAACTTATTTTTTCATTAAAAAAAGAACCAATTCATAATAGAGAAGTAATTTTTTTTCCAGGACCTAAAGCCTCCATCATGGCAGTCACTACTAACCTCATTTGATAAAGCTATGAATCCATCATAAAATGGTTCACCCCTAGTTGATTGAATTGTACAATGTAGCTCATTGTCTATGTCTTGGTCTGTTGTTTTAGTTTAAATTTTGTTCTTAACCATATTTAATTGGAAAAGTGTAAAGAAAAATTATATGTAGTTTGAAGGTTGTGTACGTTTATCTAGATGCAATTGATTTGTTTTTTTGTCTACATTGTTGTCAGGCTTTGCCTGCCATTATGCTTTGATAGAACTCCATAACCTCTTCTGAAGCCACCATTTTGGCATAGGAAGAGAGGATGCTGGAAAAAGATTTTAGAGCTTGAATTTACATAGGTACCATTTGCTTTTTCCTAGAAATTTTCAAAGACTTCAAAAAATCCAATTTGTGCACATTTGTTTGAGGACTTTTGTTGAATGGTTCATGTGCTTTTTTATATTACAAGTAAAATTAGGTGTTGCATGTTAGATCCAACCTGTGCCAAAGTGGGAGCTTTGGAACACAATATGAACATCCATCAAAGCATAAAGGATATTGGACTTTTGTCATATGTTGTGGTTATAAATGCCCTAGTAGACATGTTCAACTATTTCCTCACTACCAACCTTGGGCACGTAATGGGGTGAAGGTGTTTGTTGTAAATAAACATTTGTAGACTAGTGCAGGAATTTGATTCTATGTTTTATTTGTGGATGAAATTTACATTAAGTACTTTTTTTTAGATTGGTGCTTTACAAAGAGGCCTAACAATCAGTGCAGTATTCAATGTATTCACAAACTCATTGTAAAGATCTCTCCAACTTTGATATATAAATTTTTGGGTTTTCATTTTTGTTGGTCATTTCTAGAATTTTTGTTTTTGTTTTTAAATTGAAAGTTTCTATTTTGTTTATGTTTTTTATTTACGGTTTTTATTTGTGTTTCAAATTTAAGGTTTTAGTTGAGATTTTAGTTTCAAATTTAGGGTTTAAATTTCAAACACATCTACAAATTTAAAATAGTAAAAACTAACACTTTTTACTAATAAATTTTAAATTTTAAATTTTTATTAAGAAATATTGAAAAACATAAATAAGGTAAATTGAGGAAAAAAACTTACTTGTTGAGCGTTGGGAGCAAGGGCAGTTGACTGGAAAATGTGTGGGGTCACGTAGAGAGTAAAAGGTTTTCTCTCGACTTCGATTCAAATAAAAAGTTCTTTTATTTTAGTTTAAGAGTTTCAAGTCAAATCGTATCACCTAATAAATTATTGAATGAAAACCTTCTTCCCAAAAACCTGTTGACCATGTATATGCCACGTGGATTCAATCAAAACCTTCTCGACCAAAACTTACTCAGCCAAAACTTTTCACTCGGTATCATTCTATTGGTTGAAATTGTGACTCAAATTTAAACTTTTACCCTTAATCCTATGCATTATTTATGGTTGATTACATGCAAGAATTCTATCTTTCATTATCCCTCTGAAGATTGCACCTTAGTAATTAGTTACTACTTGATGATGGGTGTTGTTACTAGAGGCTTCAACTTTTGTATGTCTTCATCGTGAATTTTAAATTGCTTCTCTAAAAAACTCAAGATCTACTTCTCTAACATTTTTCTCTTTTGATATTTTTTTTGGCAAATGTTTAAGTAGGTTAGATGGAGATAACATCATATTAGTTCATTATTTTATTTTAATGTCAAGGGATTTGAGTTATGCATGTCAAACTTGTTTAAATTTGAGTTAATCTAGTAGTTGCATCTTAATAATAGAAAAGATATTAAAATAAAATTTAGTTTGTTAAGGAATAACATTCCATTGAAGGACCTTGTAAAAGACCTTAATCTAATATTTCATCCAAAAGAAGCCCTTAATATTGGAACAAACACACAAACCTCCTTAGTGATTCAGAGTGAACTAAGACTAGGTTATAGTGACCTTGGAGAGGCTTGTACTAACAATTATTAATGTTAATTCTCTTTTCAAGAGAGGTAGGGTGAGTTTAAAGAGATATTGTTGTTTATAGGTTGATTGCGTTAAATGATCCATCAACAACTCCTTTGGTAAAATTTATAAAGGTACCTTGTTAGATGAAAGAGTAAATGTTTGGAAGACTCTTGTTCATAAAGTGGCATAGCAAGAAAATAGGGATAGCAAGATCATTAATGGTGACATACTTATGAGTGAAGACTCTTGATTCTACATAGGGGAGAGGACCCAGTAGTTGAGCACCCTAACTTAAACCTCTCAAAATCATACATAGCAATTTCTAATCACTCCAAAACTTTTACAAGAGCTTACTTGGCAAGGCCCCTACTTATAACTAAGGTTTCAAGTCCACATCATCAAATATGATGCCACATCAGCATGCTTTTGTTGAGATGTCCAATAGTTCCCAAAAAAAAGGGTGGACCAAAAGTTGTGCATTAAGTCATGATTTGTTGGTACGCCGATGTGGCATCACATGATTGGTTGTTTTTTAGATCTAAAGGGCACATTTCATTCAATTATAAGTAAATATAGTCAACACTAACAACCTTAAAGTCACAACTACTAGTGCTAAACTTTTAAAAAGATCTTAAATCTACAACTACTATCACAACTTTTGGAACATGCTCAGTCTCCCCTATTTAAAGCATTGCACAAGCACAACAAATAACAAATTGATGCTATTTTATTAGACTTCGACTCTCAATCAATCATATTTATAATAGAGGATAAGGTAAAATAATAATTAATTAAAAATTGAAAGCATTCTCTATTGGATTAGCAAAGTAATTATTATTTTAGTAAAAAGTGCATCGATGAATACACAGTGGCCAGATCTTTCTCCACACATTCGAAATTCTTCTGAGTTCTATTCCAATCCAAATTCCCACATGTTCAAGTGACACTTCAAACATATATAGTATGGTGGAAAATCATAACAACTATATAAGTTTTTTACTTGAGAAAAAATAAAATCATATGATTTTAGAAAATACTGAATTTAAATTAAATGAAAAATAGAGAAAATTTAAAATAGTATTTTCATTCAAACATAGACCAATAAAGTATGCTAGAAATATTTTATTTTATCATTTTTTAGATTATTAATATCATAAGAAGAAAAAGTAGTATCCTGCCATAATAACTAGATCTCCACAGACTAAAATGCTCTGTTTACACCTGCGTCTTCTGTCACTACCACTGATAGAGCCCCTGTCCAACCCTAAATTCATTTCCTCTGCGGCACTAATAAACAAGGCTACAAAGGATACAAGATAATGTGGCTCAGGATTCCTTCCGACCGACCTGAGAACCGAATTCACAATCTAAGCTGTCATTCGTACGTGAGCGATTATATCGATGTGTTTAAGTGGTGGAGGGGAGGGTATGGTACAATGGAGACTTTTGAGGGAGTAAAAAGCCAAGTTTTTATTCACGAGTGTATTTAAGAAACCGACACTGCGATCCTATCGGACCCTTGTTTGAGTGGTGGAGGGGAGGGGAGGTTGTGGTACAAATGCCGACTTTTGAGGGAGTGGAGTGTAGGTCCATTTCATGAAAAAAAAGATACACATGCTTTATTCTTTTTTATTTATTTTATGTTTTGGCTTTTCCTTGACATGTGAACACATCTTTAATCATTTACTTTTCTTTGGCATGTGAACAAATTTTCAATCAATTGAATGAAAGTTGTAGCCAACTTAGTAGCCTTTAAAAGGACACCTAATTTGTTCTTTCTTTCAGGGAGTTCTCATCTTCTTGTACAAGGTGTTATGGGCTAATAATAGTCATGCCAAAATGATAACAAGTATTCTTACAACTCAAGGAGAATTAGGACGCGTAGATTCTTCCATAACAACCAAGCTGCTTGCCCAGTAAATAAGAACTCCCTACTAGTAAAAAATTAAGGTCCATATGCACTACATCATCAGTAGACCAAACACATTGAGGTCCACATGCACTACATCCGAGAGCTCATCCATGGCCACGTCATCGACCTTCGCTACTGTCCGACTTTCGATAAGGTTGCTGATATCTTCACCAAACCCTTCACAGAAAGCAAGTATCTTCATATGCGAGCTTTGTTGGGGGTGCAGGAGGCTTCTTAGTCCTCTCACTTGGAGTCCTGACTCTCTACTCTATGGGGTCTCCTCTCTCTCTATTTTGGGGGGGTTTCTCTCTTTTCTGGGGGATTCTTCTCTTTAGGAGGGATTTTTATGTACATGGGTACCTCATCAGCCTTCATTTGTTGAGACCCATCTTTTTACCCACCTAAGCTATGTTTAAGGAGGGGTGTTAGTGTAGGTTTTTATTTTCCTTGTTGGGTTATTTATTTTCCTATATTCCTAGGTTTTTCCTACACATGTTATTAAGCTTGCTTAGGGTTAATTAAGTGAGTATTAGTGTGAGTGGGTGCAAGGTATCGACATCTGCTATGGGAGTTACACTTGCCTATTTTAGGCTATTGTGGTGGACTCTTCCCATTGGTCATATTTTCTGCCTCTCCCCTCTCTCATAATCTATTTATACTCACCTACTAGCTTGTATTTTTCATCTTGAATGCATTGTCTAGTTACTCTGTCATTCTTTTGTATGAAACTTTGAGCTCTTAATGCAATTCTATCACATCGACATTTGCATCTCTTAGAATTGCTGGTTTGCTTCTATTTTGCATTTCAATTTATGTAACTTTGAATCTCTCTTATAAAGTTTATGGGTTATTAATCTTGTTTAATATTTCTAACACAAAGAGTGTGTGCAAATAGAAGAGTCATTGGGTTGAATCAAAAGTCGATCCTAAGACTCAAGGAGTGGTGGTGATATGTTTCCACCAAGTGGTGTAGGTGTAGCGACATGTATATTGGAGAGTTGTGTCACTCTCCAAGTCCCCACAAAACTCACCTAAGTAGGCTTACAACACATGTATTTTACCCATGTGTGAGGTAAAATAAGTCATGTGTATTATACCCATATGTGAGGTAAAATATACACTAACGCCCCCCTTAAGCATAACTTAGGTGGGTATAATAAGAGATGGATCCTGACTGCTAGGCTTGGTGAGGTACCGATGTACAAATTAATCTCTCATGAAGTAGAGAAAAGACAAAAAACTCTGTGGGAAAAAACTATCCTCCAAAAGAGAGAAAAGTGAACTAGACATGATACAAAGCATGATACAAAGAAATAATGTCCTGCTATGGAGAATCTTTGGATGCCCTATGAGAAACTACAATCAAAAGTGACTACATATATCCTCAATTCAATCATCAATATATTGTTGCAGAGAATCTCTAGATGCCTTCTGTGAAACGATTCTGAATTATGTAGCAATTGGTGATGGTGTTGGTGATGAACTACTGACACTAGATGTAGGTGAGTGTACCATAGAAGAAGAGTCATTTGGAGCAAAGTTTTTGAATGTGTAAAGTTGGGAGGAATTATCAACTTTCCCAATGGATGTAATCTCTCTACTCAACATGTCTTGAAAAAAGACTAAATCAGATCCAAACTCAATTGTCTTCCCAATCCCACTGTTTGCAATCTGATAAATGGACAGGAGGTTCTTATTCAAGTCTAGGACATTGTAATCCCTACTCCTTAACAGTGATAATTTTAAGAAAAATTGATTACACACATACAAAAATTAAATAAGTATAAATATATCTGATGATAATGATATAGTCGAGAGATTTAATTTATCTAATTCTATATAAGAAAATTTGACCTTGAAGCTGTTGTCCTTGACAATATCTCAGATTATCACTGTCCTTAGAGAATATTTCTTTTCACCTTCAAAACAAATAACATCGATGCAAAATAAGTTGCAAATCAATTGAAAAGGATCATATACTATATATTTAATGATTATACTAATCGATCCTTTTCAATTGATTTGCAACTTATACTATATATTTAATGATTATACTAATCGATCCTTGAAGATAACTACCATTCTTTCTAATTATTTTTTTGTTGTCCTTGACAAGAAATTTTCTAAAATCTAAGTTCATACTTATGCATTCAAATTAATCAGTAGATATAAATATAGTATTTGTAAACACCCAAAAATGTCCATGTATTGCAACACCTTGTAACTAGCATATTTTGCCCTAGGTATCTGTTGATGCATAAAATTGAGCAGGTTCCAACACCAACATGGGAAGTTTCAAGAATGTGGGACTTGAAAACTTGAAACAACCTCCAGATTTTAGAGAACCTGGCTCTTCCTACTTCAATGGGGTTTTGGGAAAAGAGATAAGGAATAAACATGATTACAGATACAATAAGTAAAATCCTAACTCTATGGCGATGCACCTGAATGAAATGTATTTCCTTAACTAGCACAGTGAACCAATTTTTAAGATTCAGCTATATTAAAGAGCAAATGTTGCATAATCAATATAGATAGATTGTAAATGAATTAAAAGATGAAGGCTAAACTCAAAAGATTTATGCAAAGATAGATAATATCACCAATGGCACAGAACACAACTTCTTTCATTAACAATTTAACAAATACAAAAGGCATAGTGACATGCATAGGTATATCAACTTCTTTATCAGAAATAGCTAGACTAAGGCAAAATGATACAATCTGGTCACAAATAGATCTCTGAAACTTTCTAATTAATTCACCCTAAATTACAATATCTCCCTATATATATAACCACAAAATTTGGCTCAAGATCGCCTACACCCACCAAGAATCTTCAATGGTATCAACAGAACTGGAATTAACTGGGACTTGATCTGACACTGAGATTTCTCTGAATCTACAACTGTCTTTCCCTGCGTGCTCATTGGTCAAGCGATAAAATATGTGGCACATTAACTGCAGTTTCGTTGAGACACATGGTAGCACCCACTGGCTCTAAAAGCTTCAAAATATACCACACAACAACACACGCTTAACACTTAACATTTTTCCTTCGAAACAAGGCACACAAAATAATGCCACTTGTCGCCATCCACCAGACTTTGAAACATGATACATGGTGGCACCCACTGCTACTTACAAATTTTACCTTTATGCCCCACGCACCTATGAATATAATATTTGTCTCTATCCACAACATCTTATGTTTAATATGTGGCAATACCCAAGAAACCAACCTAGGACACACGGCACCTTCTGCCACTATGAGAGCCTCTCCCTCTTTTTGCTTTAGAACCCCATGGTAATGACACTTGTCACTTTCCGCATAACTCTTAGAAACTGTGCCTATTATTACAATGAACCCACCATATAGATATCAATGCCTTTACAACCAAACTAGGTGACATGTGGCTCTACCCGCTTAAAGTAGCAATAATCACGTGGCACCCTCCACTACTTCTTATCTTTATCAACAGAGTCTCTTGAAGCTCCGCGAAGGTGACACTTAGCAGTCTCTACTTGAACCTGAAACTTTTAGAAACAACTACATGGTGATCTCCACCAATATTAAGATGAACATATCTTACACTTCCACGGCCAACATGTGGTGCACTCCACTACTAGGATACTACAGTAACATCCTGGGCCCACCATATATGCATTGATAGTTTTTGAAAACAAAAAGGAACCTGCGGTAGCTTCCGCTACTATGACAGAAAGGACACTTGGCGACTTCCACCAGCTTGTTTGGAACACAAAAGAAACTACACCAAGGCCCACGGTGAATGACATGTGGCTTATTCCATGTTCAGGAAACAACTTTGCATAAAAGAAGAAAAGGACAGGCAATATCTTCGACACTTACATAATGCGGAAGGAACAAAAACAATAGGAACTGTAAAACCATAGGTTGCGACCAATAGAAAATCAAAATGTAAAGGCAATCACATGGATCTCTGCGCTTTCCCAGAGAGAACTTTAGAATCATCAAAACTTCAAAATTGTATCTCCAAAAAGAAGAAACTCACAACTTTTGTAACGCAGTCTGATACACAGACCATTCAGAATCTGACAACCCCTATTTACTTTGCAAATCTTGAAATGCAAAATCCAAATTTATTATGTCCTTATGAGAGAAGGACTGCAAACTCTGAATCACAGCATGCAATTGGAACTCAAGGCAAGCCATAGGAATAAGAACTACCTCTACTTCACCCAAACTGCAAGAATCATTTAGACCTTGAAAGACAGTCTGATCATTTTGCTTTGTGAGTAGAAGAGCCTTAATTTCATCAGTCATTAATACAGTACTATTATCAGGAAAAGAGGATGGTAACCCCAGCTAAACTAATTCTTCAATGTGCTTCTTCATTTCCTTGACACCCTCTTTTACCACATCAAGCAATGCCTTAAAATTTATTGTATCAAAGTTACAGCTCAATACTTCATTCACCTTCTTGGTAGCAACCATTCTATCATTTACTCCCATTGCAGACAAAGTTGTGTCATACAACTTTTGCAATAGAAGCTCAGAATCAACCACACTCAAAGAAACAATAGACAGAGTTTCCTCAACCAAGGACTCCACTTTTTCACACAACTGCTGAGCATTTAGCAAGAAGGTAAGAGAAGGCTTAAGCTTCACTATCTCCCCTTCAATTCTCTTCCATGCAGACACATACAATTCTTTTACTAGATTCAAGACTCCTACATTCTATGGCCTCTGTGCTAACTCAATGGTTATCTACTTTGTCTTTCTTTCTCAACTCTAAATTGACCTTGAGTTGCGCCACTTATATTTTGTTCTTTTGTTAGATTTTGCTGCAATTGATTTGCTTCCTGAAGCTTGTCTTGATATTTCTTTTCTATGAGGGCCTTCTCCTATCTCAATGAAGTAACAATAGACTTTTCCTGTGCTACCTCATTCTTTAAGGCAACAACCTGAGCTTGTAATGCTTGATGTATCTACAGGGACACTGTGGCTTGTAGATCTTTGTTCAAGGTGTCAATCTCTTTAACCTTGGCCTGTATCTCCCAAGTTAAGTTACTGCTATTAGCCTTCTCTTGTGTCAAATCAGCTTCAACTTTTTGCAATCTCCTGGACATCTTCAAATAGTTAGTGGTAACTATTGAAACAGTTTCATTCATTAACTCTACCCTATCCTGAGGCCTGAAATGAGTTAGGTCCTTAACCACTGCATTCATTGTGTAATCCTGAGGTTGCATCTGTTCTATGGGTTTGACCACATTTGGGGCTAGATGCGTAACAGTCAAGGATTGTTGGATAGGACCAAACAATGATCTCATGTGTGGGACAACGCGGCTCTTATTCTCTTTCTTTATTTTCTTCTCCATTCTGGCCTCTCTAGCTTTCTTTCTTGAGTCAGCCTGGACTTGAAATATATGGGGTGATGCAATGTATCCTCCAACAAATGGGTAGCCTTGACGTAAACCGTAGGGGATTGAATTCATTTGCTGGGTTGGGTCAAACTAGGACAAAGCCTGTTTTGGCATGGATGGGGAAAAGAGTGGAAGTGATGTAACTTGTGAAGTCATGGCTGAAGAACTGGTAGAAGGGGCTATAGATTGCAATGGCACAACAGAGGTGGCAGGAAGCATGAAAGCATGAGTCATTTGGGCAGCCACCACTGTCTGAAAAGAAACAGAAGGAGAAGGAAGGGAAAGATAAACACCTACCTAAGCTACTATTGTGTTTGTTAGAACTTGTTGCGGTTAGGTTGCCACTGATTCTTCTTCTGTATCCTCTTCTTGAAGTACCAATTTGTGCCTTTTTGAAGGCCTACCCTCTGTATCTTTCAAGTCTTCTTCTTCTATGTCAGTCAAAGCTTGTTGCAAATGTGCCACTATGAGACCCCTAGATGCCTAAGCTATTTGTGTCCCGCGAGGTGGTGATGAGATAGTTTCTTTCTGTTTCTTAAGGGCACTTAGAGATGGAGGCCATGGGGGTCTAGGTGATGTAGATGATGCTTGCCCTATTTCTTGAATTTCTTGGACCTTCTCTATTCTTTCCTCTATTTCTTGAGAACCTCTTGGAATATTGCTTGTATCTGGGCTTAAAACTAGCGATGGATGCCAATCATCCCAAATTGACACCCACTTCTCATCAGTCTCAACATTCTGAAACGTGTGATTGAACTCAAAGATTTCTTGTCTGTATTCCCAGTAAGCCTCTATCTTCTCTGCACTACATTCCTTATTTTTCAAAGTTTCTCTCAGAACTAGGGTCATTTTAATTTTGGGGTCAAACTCTCACTCTTTCACATAAAATGTTTCCCAGGCCCTGGGGCCCTCATATGGCAAGTCACTCAATTTAGCATAAAATGTAGGGTCATCTTGTTTTGGAGATCTCCTATCCTCCTAGAATGGGCATCCCTCATGAATGAATTTAGCAAAAACCTTATAACCAATAATCTAGAAAGCCAAGAAACTGTCTGGGTCATAATTCCATTTATCTTCAACAACTAAGAAACCATAAGCTACCAACTTCATTAACAAAAGGGTCTCAGTTTCTCTCTTCTTAATCCTCAACTTATCATCTCTAGCCCAGGGTACATCATACAATTCTTCTTCTTCTTTCTTTTGTGCCCAAAATTGTTATCAATGATAGAGATTTATCGGGGAACTTCTAGAAATGTTACCCTAGGAGTTAAAACCTTTGGGAGCAGAAAAGGCTCTCCACCATAGCCATGGACTCTAAGAATAGTTGTATGAGCCCTAAAGAAATAGTCACAAGGTACTAGTGAATTAGCCAAAAAACCCCTGAGACTTGGTGTCAATCTACTTTCTACAATCTCAGACACTAAATGCTCAAAAATGGGAGCTACAAAATATTCTGCAAACTTGTAGGGATCCAAGGCATCTGAAAGAATATGCGTCCAGGTAGACTCAGGGTCATACATATTTAAAGGCATTTGGAAGATGCCAAAATTTTGATACAATATTAGATGGAAGAGGAATGCAAAGTACTTGAAAACTCAATATTGAGAAAAATTGGCGAGTTGATCTGCCATGTCTTGACAAATCTGCTCTAAAAAATCTAGATGGTACTCTTGAGACTTATCAATAGTCTTTAGTCTAAAAATTACTAGAAGTTGCCAGTCGTGCACTGTTGAATCATCATATTGGCTGAAGATAAAAGACAGCATGGCCAGAGTGTCTTGGACGTCAGGAGTGAATTGTTGGCGGCTTGTGGGAAACATTGGCAACTGAGTACTGTTCTCGTCCAAGTGCATCTTAGTGTTCAAAATTTTTACCTTACTGTGAACATTTCCCTAGGTAGACTGTAACTTTTGAATTGTAGGAAATGTGGTTGACTTGTCATGTTGCAAAGCCAACATATCACGAATTACCTTCAGAGTTATTTTAACCATGAAGGAGCTGCGCTGAATAGTAAGAGTTGGAGCATGAAACGCTTCTGCACATAGGTCAACCAATTCTAGGTATGGGTGAACTGTAGGGACCAGAAACTGTGCCAATTGTGATGTCCAGATCCTCATACCAAAAGTCTCTGATTGTGCCTTCTGTGCTCGGAGAAGGCATCTCTGATGAGCTCCCTCCCACAAACTTTTTGTGTTCTTCTACGTGCAATTGTCAAAGACACTATCTGCATGGACCATTACTTGAGAAGAATCCATAGTGACTCTAGTCTTTGGCACTCTTGTTCTTGGATATTTTGCCCTTGGTTGAGCCGGGGCAGATGCATACAATTTGCACCTCAACAATTTATCAATTTGTTTGAAAAGCCCTGGCCCCTCCTATGGTGACTGTGGCTCAGACATTCTTGTGACTCTACTATAACCTTAGAAACTCTTGGTGCGGAAAGTAGACTAGCAACTTGCAAAAAGAGCTCACTAGATAGAATTACAGGTGATGAAGGAAACTTTTGACGCAAACAATAAATCAAAGAAAACAAGATAGACATCAACAAATGTAACACTGAAAAGGGGCTCAAAACTTAGTTAACAAGGCGTAAGATAGCATTTATGACCCATCCTATCTTATTAATGGCATTAGTGTTTGAAATGGTGGCTAACAAATCATCATAAATCTACATGGGACGATGTGTCAGATCCTCATTGAAAGCGAAGATCTACTAAGAATGATTAGGTACTTTCTTGGAATTTAATGAACTACCGAATGACTTTGATAAATGCAACTGCTAATGAAAAGGACCTCTATGTTGTGGACACGTGTTCTCAGAACACTTATTTAAAAGGAGAAAACTAGGAAAAGCAAGACAGAAAGTGGGAAAGGAATTCCAAAGACACCTAACTAACTATTGATACATGGCGGGTGTTTGAGACTATGTGAAACTCTTCAAGAAAATCCCATTCACAGGAATCTCTTCGGGATCACCTTCCATATTCTCTAGTTCAAATGCATTATGTTTCTTATAGGCACGAATCTTAAAAGGACCTGTCCTCAATGAATCAAACTTACTGTGTCGGCCTAGTTTTGCAGCTCTTTCATCCCATTTTAGTACCAACAAACAAATTTCAAAATTTAGACTAGAGGTTTCTTTGTCAAACCAATTATTTGCAGTCTGCTGATGTTTTAACAATGACTCATGTGCTTTTTCTCTCTTCTCTTGAACCTCTAGTAACTCAGTAGGTCTGACCTGCATTGGGCCATAATCTTCAATTTCCACCTATTTCAACAACTATAAGGCAGGAATCTCTATACTTAGGGGCATTATTGCATATTTTCCATTGACTAACTCATATGGAGACGTCCTAGTCACTTTCTTTGGTGTGATTCTATCAGCCCATAGTGCTGTGTTAAGAAATTTGTGCCAGTCTCTCTGATGATTAGTTCCCATTCTTTTTGAGTCTAATCAGGTTCTTATTGGTAGACTCTACCAAGCCATTGCCTTGTGGATAGTAGCTAGAAGAAGTTTTTAGATATATTCCATTTCTTAGAGCAAATTCAGACAATCTAGTTCCTAAGAATGCCTTAGCATTATCTGATATGATAGTGTGAGGAGGGCCAAACTGAGTAGTTATCCCTTCTAGAAACTCTAAGTTTACCTTTTCAGTAGCTTCCTTGACTCGCACTGCTTCACTCCACCTTGTAAAGTAATCTGTTGCAATGAGGATCCACTTGTATCCCATGTTTGACACTGGATTGATCATGCCAATAAAATCCAAAGCCGATTGAGAAAAGGGTTCATCCACTATTATGGGACTTAGAGGCAATGTTGCATTTCTTCTCTTCCCAGTATAGAATAGGAAGCTTGACAATCTTTGACCATCTAATAGTAATCTGCAAACAGTGTAGGCTAGAAATAGCCAACCTATGTCACTTTAATTGCAATAGTTCTTGCTAAAAAATGTCCCCCTGAGGTTCCATAATGAAACTCATGCAGTATCCTTTGGGCTACATCCTTCTCTACACATCTTAACAGTATTCCATCAATATTCTTTCTAAACAAAACATGATCAATCAATACAAAATGAACTCCCTGCTGCCTGTAGTATCTTTTCTTATCTAGGGAGAGTTCATTTCAAAAAATACCAGTTCCCATGAACTATATTCTATTACTTACCCAAGAGTCTTGGTCAATCTCTTGGAGTCTCAATATTGTTTTGATTTCTACTTCCTCAGGCATTGATTATTTTATGTCTTGAGTCATATATTGGCATAGTTCCTTGCCTCTAACCAATTTGGTAAGCCTTACCTCTACATCATATTTTAAAATCTTAGTTATATAATTAGCTCTCTTTTCAGTAATCTCACCCTCCATGATATATTCCCTTACACTAGGGTGGGCTACTAATATCAAGATCTTATTCCCTGTTACCAAATGCCTGAATTTATTAAGAGCTTTTACAATAGCATAAGCTTATTTTTCAACAAAATTATACCTTGATTCATACTCTCTTAGTGTCCTAGAGAAGAATGTGATTGGATGCTCTCCTTCTTTGTCACTTTCTAAGTCAGAACAGCTGCCACACTGTGTTCTCCTCCATATACATACATTATAAAGGCTTAGAGAAATATGGATTTCTTTGTACAGGTGCAATGGAAATGGCTTTCTTGACTTCTTCAAAAGCCTATCTCCCTTCAATAGTCCATTTGAAGGCTAAATCTTTCTTTAGCAGCAGAGTAATGGGTCTAACTAGCCTTGCAAAATCAGTTATGAAGCGACTGACAAAATTGATTTTTCCCAAAAAGGATTGAACTACCTTCTTATTGACTAACAATGATAGATTCAATATGGCTATGACTCTCTCTGGGTCTATGGAGATCCCATCTTTTGAAACAATGTGTCCCAAAAGTTTCCCTTGAGGCATAGCAAAGATATACTTAGGATTTAGGGAAATCCCAAACTCCTGACATTTCTAAAAACCAACTTCTAGGTGCTCAAAATGATCTTTGGCATCTTTGGTAAATATAGTCAGGTCATCTAAATAGATCAGGATGGTCTTATTTATAAGGTCTCCAAATGCTATGTCCATGGCATGCTGAAAAGTAGCTCTAGCATTTGAAAGACCAAATGGCATTTTGGCATATGCGAAAGTTCCCCATTTTGTATTAAATGTTGTCTTATGCTGATCTTCATCAACCAACCAAATCTAATTGTATCCTAAAAAACCATCAAGCAAGGAAAACGTTTTTGATTAGCTACTGTTTGCAAAATTTGTTCCATGGACGGCAAGGGGTAATGATCTTTCAATGATGCTTTATTTAGGTCTCTGAAATCTACACAGAGTCTTATATCTTCATTCATTTTCTTTACGGGTACTAAATTAGACACCCAGGTTGAATGTTTAATTGGAAAAATGATCTTAGATTCTAAAATCTTTTGGAGTTCATCTACCATTAAGGGCTCAATTCTAGGATTCACTGGTCTTTATTTCTGGAAGACTGGTTTTGACCCTTCAACAAGTTCTATAGTGTGTTGAATGATGTCCCTCTTATATCCATGAAGGTCTTCATAGGTCCAATCAATCACTCTCTCATACTTATTACACAAATAAATTAGCTTATCCTTTTCCTCCTAGGTAGTAGCATTGCCTACCTTTAGCTTTCTTCCCTCATTGACTTGAATCTCAGAGTAATCATCTTTGTTTGCCTTAAACTTCCTCTTATCCAGGCTTACATCATCAGGGTCAAATAGATTTTCTAGTGTGACTAATCCTTTAGGAGCTTATTAGACTCTAGTTGGATAATTTGATCACCATAAGCTTCTTCAATCTTAGGATGTAATTGATCAGCAAACTCTACTGACTACTACAAAAACAAGAGTACCTGGAGATCATTATCAAAGACTTGCCAATTTTGGTCATTGTCTGGGATTATAGGTC
Organism: Cunninghamia lanceolata; assembly: GCA_027924645.1. Classification (NCBI taxonomy): domain Eukaryota; kingdom Viridiplantae; phylum Streptophyta; class Pinopsida; order Cupressales; family Cupressaceae; genus Cunninghamia; species Cunninghamia lanceolata. The sequence continues at coordinate 6,236,279 of BSBN01000287.1, read as the reverse complement.
TCACTATCACTTTTACTGCCTCACTGTTAATGAGCAGGTCACTTGCTGGATCAAATTGGGAACCAATCTGTGCCATTTTGTCTGCTTTAGTGTTTTGGGTTTTGGGGACAACTTCTATATTAAAAGCATTATAACCATCTATTAGATCCCAAATTTTGTGATGGTAAAACCTCATTCTTACATTCTTTGCCACAATTTTCTCTCTGATTTGTTTCACAACCAATTCTGAATCTCCCTTGACTACCAAACTCTTAATTCCTTTCTTCTTGGCCAGCATAAGACCATGGACCAAAGATTCATTATCAACATCATTATTAGTGCAAGAAAACTGAAAATGTATGGCTCTAAGAATCTTCTCACCCTTGGGGAAGTGAGACATATACCTTCTCCAACACCATTTTTTCTCCTAGCCCCATCAAAATTTAAAGTCCAGATTTCTGAGCTTATGTCAGGTTCTTCTTTTTTAGGTACTTCTTTTCTCATAACATTTGGTATTTCTTGGCCTTCTTAAAAAATAACATATGTATCCAAACCAATAGATTCATAATTTCTATAAGGATCACTTTGCATCTTGGTCATCAATTAACTATTTTCTTCTTCTTGATGGTCATGTTTAGTCCAGTCACCTAATTCTTCAACAAAGACTCTCTCCTCCTTATTCATCCTGGCGTGGGATGCTTCAATCCTTGGGGCTGATTCATCAGTGATATGATCTTTAGACAAGGGTTCAGACAATACCTTCATCTTTGTTCCATATTTGGTTCTCAAAATCAGGTGTGACCAATCTAGTGAGATGTATCCTCCTATCTTAGCCGTGAAATCTCTAGATAAGCATAAACCAAAGACAGGGGGAATATCTATGACCACTACATCCTGTTTGATAGTTATGTTTGGGTAGGTATATAGCTATAATGGGAGTTTTTTAATCCTTCCTATGGTTTGGATAGATTTCTCATCTAATTACATGACTCCTCTAGCAAGTGGCTCATTTTTTATCTTTAAAGCATCTGCTATCTGTTTTGGCATGATTGTAGTACTCACTCCAGAATCTATCATTGAGTTATGCAATAATTTCTTCCCACCTATTAAAGTCAGATAAAATGGGCCTAGTTTAGACTTGCTTACCTTTGGTACAATATTCAACAAAGTTGTTGTCTGCAAGGGTGGATTGTCCTTATTTTGAGCCTTTCCTTTGTTTGCAACTCCTTTTGTACTGGCAGGTTTAGGATCAACCTGAATCTGTGGTGCTTCTTATAACAACATCTTTTGCTCTGGAATGGCTGGCATATCCCATTTTGATACATGAGAAGGAGTCTTCTTCATCTATTCTACCACGTTCATGGGTCCTAGTGTTTGTGCCTTTGAGTAGTAAGGATACCTTGCCCTTTCTAACACTTGGCCAAAAGCTATTTGATTTTGGATAGGCTGAGGCACTTCTTTCCTTGAAACTGAATTATAAGGAGTTTGGAAAGGAGGAACTCTAGTAATCTCATTATTGGTGACTTCAGGCTACTCCATCATCCTTCTCTTTGATCTGGTATAATAATCAAACTGTACTGAGGGTTTCTTGGAAGTAGATGCTTCATTCAAGAACACTGAATCTTCATCTTCAATCCATGAAAATAAGGCATGTTCAGGGGCAATTTCTTCTTCTTGCTGAATAGACATTCCTTGCATCTGAGCCACCATTACTACATTCTGGACACCAAGTAACTAGTATGGAGGAACATTAGACACCATAAGTTGACCTTCTACCCTTCTTTGTTCTGCTATCTTTTGTTGTAAATTGCCTCTAGGACAATCTCTAGGCATATGGGCATTGTTGCAAGGAAAGCACCAAGCATTGGTATCTTTTGCTAAATTATTTTTCCTAGGGACTATTTCTCTATTTGGGTTATGAGGGACAACTTACAAAGGTGTGGGAACATTAACTAGTTGATTTGAAGGTTGAGGATTATTTGGCCTTGGAGAACCTTGATACTAATCTGTTTCCTTGAAAACCCTGGTAAGGAGGCTTTGGGTAAGAGGTCTGTTGCCTTTTGATATTAATAATCTCATTTGAAAGGGTCCTAAGAATGTTCTTCATATCATCCATTTTAGATGGAGGGGTAGAGGATGTTGACACAGTAGGTTGTTGAGATGTTGGGAAGGTATACATAGACACAGGTGTAGCTGTAGGATTAGGGGTTTCCTGTGGCAAGGGAATAGAAATTTATGGGAACATAGGCATGGGAGACCTTAGAGGTAATTTTCTAGTGTCTATTAGGTTATTCTCAACCTTTACAGCCAATTCATATGCTTCTGGTAGGGTTTGACCCCCTAGGGACTAAATCATTACAGATATGTCAGAATTGAAAGCTTTGAGATAGAATACAATAGCCATACCTGATGGTGGCCTAGCTGTAGCAGGGATCCTGTCCTAGGTCTTTTGAAACCTAGTGTTAAAGTCTATTATAGCCTCTTGTGGTGCTCTCTTTAGAGTGATTAACTGCTGCAGCAGGGAAGATTTGTCACCCTTTTCACTGAATCTTGCAAAGAAAGCATCACCAAGCTGATCCCAGGTAGATATTGTATTCAGGGTCAAAGAGCTATACCAGTCTAGAGCCTTCCCTTTGAAAGAAGCCACCAACAGTCTGATTACTACATTTTGTATAGTAATGACATGTACTGCACACACATCTGATACATCTTGAAGATGCTCCCCTGGTGTCTAGGAATCTTCTCCACTAAATTTGGGTAAAGCTTTCAAGGCATTAGCTGGTATTGGATCCCAAGTATCTGGTGGTGTCAGTAGAATGAGTGGACTGTTATTGTTCCCATGTTTGCTCCTAATGCTATTGCAACTTGATTTACTCTTCTTCTTGGAGTAGCAACTAATGGTGGCAATAAAATCCCTAGATTAGTAGCAGATTGGGCTCTTCTCGTCCATCCATAGCTCTGACTCCTCGTCACTCTCTGGTTCATATAATCTTGATCAGAATTTCAAGAAAGGTCCCATCAAGCATGCGAAAAAATGTCGATGCATAAAATTGTGCAAGTTCCAACACCAACATGGGAAGTTTCAAGAATGTGGGACTTGAAAACTTGAAACAACCTCCAGATTTTAGAGATGCTGGCTCTTCCTACTTCAATGGGGTTTTGGGAAAAGAAAGAAGGAATAAATAGGATTACAGATACAATAAGTAAAATCCTAACTCTATGGCAATGTGCTTGAATGAAATGTATTTCCTTAACTAGCACAGTGAACCAATTCTTAAGATTCATCTATTTAAAGAGCAAATGTAGCATGATCAATATAGAAAGATTGTAAATGAATTAAAAGATCAAAGGCTAAGCTCAGAAGATTTATACAAAGACACAGATAATATCACTAGTGGCATAGAACATAGCTTCTTTCATTAATAATTTAGCAAATACAAAAGGCACAATGACATCCACAAGTATATCAGCTTCTTTATCAGAAATAGCTAGACTAAGGAAAAATAATACAATCTAGTCACAACAAGATCTCTAAAACTTTCTAATTAATTCCTCCTAAATTACAATATCTCCCTGTATATATAGTGACAAAATTTGGCTCAAGACCACCTGCACCCACCAAGAATCTTCAACGATATCAATAGAACTTGAATTAACTAGGACTTGATCTAACACTGAGATTTCTCTGAATCTACAATCGTCTTTCCCTACGCGCTCATCAGTCAAGCAATAAAATATGTGGCACACTAATTATAGTTTGGTTGAGACACATGGTAGCACCCACGTGCTCTAAAAGCATCAAAATATACCATGCAACAACACGCGCTTCACACTTAACATTTTTCCTTCGAAACAAGGCACACAAAATAGCGCCACTTGTCGCCATCCACTGAACTTTGAAACATGATACGTGGTGGCACCTACTACTACTTACAAATTTCACCTTTATGCCCCGAGCACCTATGAATATAACATTTGTCGCTATCCACAACATCTTCTATTTAATATGTGGCAACACCTGAGAAACCAAACTGGGGCACACGACACCTTTTGCCACTATGAGAGCCTCTCCCTCTTTCTGCTTTAGAACCCCGCGTAATGACACTTGTCACTTTCCGCACAACTCTTAGAAACTGTGGCTATTATTACAAGGGACCCACCATATACATATCAATGCCTTTACAACTAAACTAGGCAACATGTGGCACCGCCCGCTTAAAGCAGCAATAATCATGTGGCACCCTCTGCTACTTCTTATCTTTATCAACAAAGTCGCTTGAAGCCCCATGAAGGTGACACTTGGCAATCTCTGCTTGAACCTGAAACTTTTAGAAACAACTACGTGGTGATCTCTATCAATGTTAAGATGAACATATCTTATACTTCCATGACCAACACGTGGTGCACTCTATTGCTAGGATACTATAGTAACATCCTGGGCCCACATTATATACATTTACAAGTTTTGAAAACAAAACGGAACCCGCGGTAGCTTCCGCTACTGTAACAGAAAGGACACTTGGAAACTTCTGCCAACTTATTTGGAATACAAAAGAAACTACACCAAGGCCCACGGCGAATGACACGTGGCTCATTCTATGTTCAGGAAACAACTTTGCATAAAAGAAGAAAAGGACAAGCAATATCTTCAACTCTTACATAATGTGGAAGCAACAAAAACAATAGAAAATTTAAAACCATAGGCTGTGACCAATAGAAAATCAAAATGTAGAGTTGGGCTCTATAGTACCCATATCATCACTTAATTTTATTTCCCTTTCAATCCCATAATCCCTTCTTATATAATTAAATAAATTTTATTTAATTAATTATTCATGGTCATTCATCCCCTCTAATTAAATAATTATTTTTAAATTGTTTAATTAGTCATTTTATCTATTTTTCTATAATTAAATAAATTTTTATTTATTTAATTATCTTTCCACATCATCTCTCATCATAAATCCAACATTAATTAAAATAAATCAAATATTTATTTGATTAATAAAATCTTAAAAAATATCTTCTTGCTTTCTTTCCAAAAATTAAACTCATGTGTATCTTATTAATTTATTTAATTAGATAATTCACCAATTATCCCTCTCATCCTTTTTAGGATTTATTTCCTTTAAAACATAAAATCAAATCTCTTTCTATCTTTTTAAATCCTATCTTATATTGTTTTATTTCCTCTTTTGTCAAATAAAGCAAAAATCAAATCCTTATCAAATCTTATCTCTAAAATCAAATCTTCTTCCGTCCACATTAAAAAGTCTATAAATATGGCCTCTCACAAGCCATTTGCATAATCAAATCTTATTCTAACATCCTTACTCTGTCGAAATATTCTTTCAATCCTCTAATTTTCTATCTTCTTCCATCAATCTTCATCCAATCATTATGCTGCAAAAGTGAGCAATCAACATCAAATTAAGCTATATCAATCAATCATGCATACACGTATCATTCAAGATATCTGTGGTATTCGAAAGGTTTGGTCAAAGGTAACACATTTATTATTTTATCTTTCATTTTGTCCAAATTTCTCATTTACATTTCTGGCACATTTGGTAGGACACACTTCTCCTAATTAAACCTTACATTTTTACAAGTTTTTGTTGTAAAAATTTGCATCTTTCTAACCCTTGTTTGGCAAGTTTTGCAAGTGATTGTTACAAGTGGCCTCCTAGACTAAAACAGACATCACTGTTGCATCCATAAGGGCCAAGAGGTGAAAAAAACACATAATTTGATCATTTTTACTGCAAGTCAAATTTAAACAAATGTTTGTAGGGTGATGAACAGTGTTTCTGGCGATGAACAATGCTTTTCGGCAATGAACAATGTTTCCAATGGTGAACAATGCTTTCTGGTGATGAACAGTATTTATGGCCATGAATAGTGTTTCTGGTGATGAACAGTACTTTCCAGTGATGAACAGTGTTTTTAGGCCGTGAACAATGTCTTCACGCCGTGAAGTGTTTTTTAAAGCTTAAAATAGTTTTTTTTTAAACTGTCATAACTTTTGCATATCATGTCAGACTTTTATGTTTTTATAGGCATTAGAAAGATGATAGGACAAACTTTGCAGTAGTGAAGAAATTATTAGGTGAATGTATCATTTTATTAGTCATTTTCTCAATCAAACTTTAGCTTCTTTTAAAAACCTCAAACAAGCATAACTTGAGCTAAACTTAATGGATTTCAACGAATTTTTTTTAAGAGTGCATAGAATTTTGTGTACTTTTTATTTATACAATTTATTTCATTGTATCAGATTGTTTATCTCATATTTTTACCAGATTGTATATTTTTGGCATAACCCTTCTTTGGCTTGCAACTTGGTGTTTCTTCTTGTCTTGGTGACTTTTAGGGGCATCTAAGGAGCTGGAACAATAGGGGCATCAACATACATAGAAAACTTAAGGATGAAAAACAATCAGGTACAATCAATCCATCTCTCATCTCTAAACATCTCTTGCCTTCATACTTTGATTTGGGCTTAAAATCAATCTTGTTTGCTATCACATCACTGGAATCTAGGCTAAAACAAACAAGTGTCTTTCCTACACATTTGTCTTTGGGTCTAAAATGAACAACTGTTTTCATATGTCTTCTCTCACATCTCATTTTTAAAGGTCAATTAACAACTGCAATTTGTCAAACCCTATCTAAGAGGCCTACTAGGGGATTTCATCACCCCTAGGGACAACCTCAACCACATGTTCTGGTGGGGTATACCAAAGGGGGGAGAGTGAAAGTTGTACCTCAATCTAGCTATGTAGTCATTGGGACAATCTTGTGGCCCTAGGTGATTTTGGACACAAGGTGAAGTGGTATTCGCTTACGCTTATGCCACATCCCTTCAATGGGCTAGTGTTCATAGATTTGGGCCCCTCGTACCTTGTGTATATCGGGGACACCCTTAGTTAACCCTTGTGCAGCCTAGCTTAAGACTTATCATCCATACCCTACCTGATTAATCATTAGGGCTTGTTGTTGTGTTTGCAAGTGTTTTCTTAATCATAACATCTAATCTTGCAAGGAAATTTTATCATTGTGTTTGGTGTGTGTGTTCTCATGCACGTACACATGAGATCTTCTGTTTGATATTCCCCAAGTCAAACTACCAATCTTTCCTTATCATCTAAGCAATCACATCCTAAGCAAACCCTAATTCATCTTAATCATCAATCCAAGTTATCCCACCTTGTTGTCCCACATCATCCTTATCATTATCCTAATCCATCCAAGTCACCTAATCCAATCATCCACACCATTTTCAAAACCCAAAATCAAAATCAGCCCAATCAAAAATCAATACCTTATTTGATCATTATCAACATTTATCCAAACTCGCTTGAGATCATTAGTCTATCTCAAGTAAGTCATCCAATAAAATCAAACAAATCAAGTCTATTACTTAAGTGCCATTAGTCTACCTTAAGTATAGAAAATCATCCAATCAACTCTTTTACTAAAGTGTCACTAGTCTACCTTAAGTATGGAGAATCACCCATTCTTTGAAGCAAAATAAATCATCCTAAGGTATTGAAATTTGATCTCCAACATCACAACCACTCCACATCCTCATATCCTAATCTACCACTTGTAAACATGGACATGGCATTTCTAAACAAGACCTATGAGAATAATCCTTATGGCACCAAAAGAATACTTTATCAACTTAAGTGGTTATATAGAAAGGAAGAAGACCCTGTGTCATCACAACAACAAATCACCCAACAAAAACAACCAATCACATCACAACAACAAACCCAATCCTATGTGTCACCTTCACCATTGTCCCAACCTACTTCATCCACCTATCATGCCTATGCTACATCAAATCAACAACATCCATCTCAAGATCATCCAACTCATTTCAACATTCCAACACATCATTAAACCTATCCCCAAGACCAGGAAGTGTCCTTACAAGAATTACATGCAAGCTCAAGTTGCCCTTTGTATATAGACCAAGTGTCCTCACAAGAAGTACAGGCAAGTCCAAGTGGCCCTTTATACATATGTCAAGTGTCCTTAAGTCCACCTTTGCATAACTTAGCATCCTTTGACAAGGGAGAAACAAATATAGTAAATGCATCTTATGAGTCCTCTTCACCATCCAATCATATGCCAACACATGAGCCAATTACTCCTATCCCAACACCATGTGATCCCAATCCTAGTCCATTGGTCCATTAACCTTCATCCCCTTCATCCCCATGTTCCACTAACCTTCCATTAAAGGATTCCATGGAGATACTTTTGGAAAAATTGGTTCAAGCAAATTTGGTTGAGCTACCTCCACTAAGATCATATTCTCCATCTATTTTTAAACCTAGTTGGTATAAATATAATGAATATTGTACATACCATAGGTATAAGGGTCATGTCGTATCTGCTTGTGTAAAGTTTTAAAGATTGGTCAATAAGCTAGAAGATTATGGTAAGATTGTGATCAAACTAATCTATCTAATCCCATTGTCCTGCCATCTAGCCCAAGTCCCAGTCCATCCAATCCCATTATCCCTCCACCTAATCCTAATCCTAAGTTTACAACACCATTTACCCTAATTATCCATCCCCTATATTGTCCTATCACACATACCCTTGCAAAGGATGTGATCCATTGGTTACTAGCTAGGAACAACTTATCCCCATGTCCAACACCTATCCTTGCACATATCCAAGAGCACTCTATTAACATGCCTAGCCCTTCAAACCCATCATGTGACCCACAAGCCATCAACCCTATTCAAGAGCCTCTTCATCATACTCTCTCATGGATGAATACCAAGAACCCATCAAACTTATCCAAGAGGCTCCTACATACCCTTCCATTGAAGCAACCCAAGAGCTATGTCAAGAACATAATCCAATGCATGTGGAAACATCAAGCCCCCATCCTAATCAAGATCAAATTACTTCCATGCACCCCATTCATAACATATATCTCTTCCATGATCAAGATGAAACCCATGATGAAGAATCTATTCCTGAGCAACTTGATCCTATACCTATCCATGAGCAACCAATCCAAATCTCACCCATCCATAATCTATACCTTCTCTACGATTAAGATGCAACCCATGATGAAGTACCTATCTACGAACACATTGATGCTATTCTTCCTCCCATACCCATCCATGAGAAAGATATCTAAATTGCTCCAATCTATCCTCCATCTAGCCCCATCCATGATCTACAAACATCCACTCCCCTTAATGAGACAAAGGCCTCCCAAGAAAGCATAGAAGATCAAACCAATAATGATCCTTGCACATCCACCATCAACCCTAATCTAAATCCACCATCGTATCCTATTGGTCTTACTAGACCTTCATCCATGAGTGTTCCTCCTTAGAACACTAACAACCACTATCCTCTATCTCACCTTCTCCATCCAATAAGGGACTTGTTTCTAGTGTTCCACTTATACCTAATCTCATTGTCCACCGCATGCTTCAAAATATGAACTACTAAGGTAAAGGCTTAGGCCTTCATCAATAAGGTATTTTGGAGCCTATCCATGTCAAGGTACCTTCACACTCATTTGGCATTGGATACACACCCCAAGGTAAACAATCCAAAGATGTTGGTACTTCCTCCATGCCTCCTAAGTCCACTTCCTATCACAAATCCCATCATACACCCAAGACATATGTTGCCATTTCACCTCCATCATCTTATAAATGTCAAAAGCATGTGACCATGCACCTTCCACCATCAACATTGCCTCCATTACTTCCAACTCCTAACATCCCTCCATCAAATCTACCTCCATTGTTTCCAACACCTAATATCCCCATTATCCAATCGCCTTATCCATTTATCCATAAATCCTCTAAAAATCCTAATCATGGCCAACAAATGCACACATCATGTAAACAAGAAGCTTCCACTCATTCCACCATGTCCAAGGGATTCAAAAGAAAAAAATTGGATGCCTCTACCTATAAAGTAGCAAATCATAAAAATCCTTATGCCATAGGGCACAAAAGCAAAGAATCGAAGAAAAATCCATCCAAAAAATTATCCAAACCCATAGCCTCACAAGTAAATTAAAAAACTAAAATGGTATGGGTCCCTAAGGAAAAATCAAGAAAATCAAATGAAGTATCCACCTCTCAAAAATCCCAACCATCCACTTCCACCTCACATTCCCATTCCATTCAAAAATCTCAAAATCCTCTATTCCACAAGCAAAATAAAAATCATAAAAATATTAAGTCTATGTGGGTACCTAAATCACTAAATCACCTATCCCCTAAGCAAACATCTCCATTCCTTCCTACACCACCATCCAATCACAAGCTTCAATGTCTAACATGGTGTGTGCAACCATTGGTCATGATTCCTTTTCACACCTCCATCACGCCCTCATTCAACCATTACCCTACATATCTACCTTATCACCTCCCTATGGTCCATGCTTTTGTATAAGCCTTCCATCCATCTTCCATCCATAAGCCCTCCATAATTCACATCATAATCCACTATCATTCCTATCATAATCCACCATCTACCTAATCCATTTTTTCATGCAATCTCTTACCAACATCTATGAGCATATTGACCTTGACATGGTCCATGTGACAACATCACTCTCTAATGGGAATATCACTTTCATGGCACTAGACACTTGAGTCCTTTCTATCCATATCCGCTTATACCATCAAAAAGTCAAAAAAAATATTTTAAAAAAAAATCAACAAAGTAAAGAGAAATCTCTTCATCCAATGGTGAAAACCTAGTAAACAGGTGCCTTAGATAAGTACCATGATGAAAACCTGGAAAATAGGTGTCATGTGTAAGTTGATCTTCTATGTCACCTACACTTGGGGGCACCTTGTCTCATCCACCATATCATTTTCAACATATCTTCCCATGCCATCCCACCATCCTTATCTATCCACATACACATGCCTATCATATTGAGTCCACTTATCCACCCTTCCTCTTTTGATCTTGATAAAGATTGGGAGCAAAAATGTTGAAACAAGCTTTGGAAAAATTGTTGATATACCTCATCCCTTCCAATCCATCCTATCACTCTATCATCATCCCATTGTCATAAGCCTAATCCTATCATAAGTCCTATCGTCATAAGCGTTGTCATGAAAATCCTAAGCATTACACCTAGAATGGGGCATATTATTCCTATGCGACATAGTCTTTGAGATCACATCCTTGCTCTCTTACGCATACATCCGATGTAGCCTATCCTTTTATCTATCCATCTATCATGAGCCTTTCACCCCTTATCCTATCACCCATTCTTTTATCCATCTATCTAATCCAATCCTACCTCCTTGCACCTAGACTTAGTTTTCCCTTGTCATTGGTATCTAGCATAAAGGCTATACAAATTGTAAATCCATTGACATCCCAAAACATATCAAAATTTTAAAAAAAAATGAAACATATCAAAATCCAAAAAAAAAAATGTTCCAAAAAATACTAAAAATCAAATTTTTTTCAAAAATCCTCAAAAAATTCAAAAAAAAAATCATAAAAAGTCTTAAATATATATATATATATAAATCAAATATTTATCCATAAAAAATCCAAGCAATCCACTTCTTCCAATCCAATCATCACCTCTATTCTTTCATTTCAATAATCTATCCAATCTAATCCCATCATCAAATCAATTCTTCCAAATCATTCAATCAAAAAACCAATCACTTAATCCTTTAAGTCATTTTTTTCCAAATCACTCTAAATCATCAAATCAATCCATCCAAATACTTCTTCCAACTCCATCCAATTATTAATCTCATTCATCTTCCATCATCACCATCACAAAATCAGAACTACATCTCATCTCTGTCGTTAAGTGCCTTGATCCCATGGATACAAGGTATGTAGGCAATCTGGGATACAAAGAAAGTAACTAGATTTAGGCACAAGCGATACCCCTCTTTCATCATTTTTCTAATCTTCATCAATCATCATCTTCATCCATCTCCTATTTCATCTATCATCTATCTCCCCTATCATCAATAAACATCTTAAATCCAATCTATCAAATTCATCCAATCCAATTCATTCAAATCAATTCTTCTTCAATCACTTCTTCCATTCATCCTTATCACATCAATTCAAAGAAATAAATCTAAATGCAAGTCATCATTAATCCATACCAATCAAGTCAATCAATCTTGTCAAATTACCCAGTCACATCAATGGTCTTGATCTTGATCTTGTCGTAAACCAAATCAATCAATCAATCATCATCATCATTAATGGGATACATCATTCTCGCATCCTTGTGTTGATCTAGTGATATATCATTCCCCATAATTACCACACTATCCTTAATGAACCAATCAATCAACAATTAATCATTGGTTTACAGCTTGACAGGGGCAATACCTTGTTTGTTTTTGAATCATTTGTGCATGCTTGCTTGTGTGTGTTATCTTTTTTATCTTGCATTTATATCAGATCTACATCATTCCAGCTAATATTCATTTCTTGTGCATGTTGGAATAGCTTTTTGCATTATCCTTTTCATCTAAGGTCATGTCATACCTTTTGTGTATTACAACTTTAATGCTCTAAGTTTTCTTCCTCATACGTCTAGACAAGGTTGTATTATGCTGGGGCACGAGACACATCGTCACCTTGGTCCTAATACCCTAGTGTTTAACGTCTAGTGCTATATCAAACATCAAGGTTGCTCACTTTATTGCAGCATAATGCATCATTCATTTCTTTTATCCATTTCCTTATCTTTCTTCCTTGACCAATCCATTTCATTTCGAGAGCCTACCCGTGTTTATCCAACCCGCCTATCCTCTCAAGGGGGCATCATCATCCTATCTTTCCATTACCATCTTTTTCTTCTATCCATACCTTAGCTTCTTTGAAATGATGTTAGTCGACACAAATTTCATCATCTCGAACATCATCTCAAAGAGGGGCAAAATGTAGACACCCAAAAATGTTCATGTCTTGCAACACCTTGTCACTAGCATTTTTTGCCGTAGGTACCCATATCATCACTTAATTTTATTTCCCTTTCAATCCCATAATCCATTCTTCTATAATTAAATAAATTTTATTTATTTAATTATTCATGGCCATTCATCCCCTCTAATTAAATAATTATTTTTAAATTGTTTAATTAGTCATTTATCTATTTTCCTATAATTAAATAATTTTTTATTTATTTAATTATCTTTCCACACCATCTCTCATCATGAATCTAACATTAATTAAATAAATCAAATATTTATTTAATTAATAAAATCCTAAAAAATATCTTCTTGTTTTCTTTCCAAAAGTTAAACTCATGTGTATCTTATTAATTTATTTAATTAGATAATTCACCAATTATCCCTCTCATCTTTTTTAGGATTTATTTCCTTTAAAACATAAAATCAAATCTCTTTCTATCTTTTTAAATCCTATCTTATCTTGTTTTATTTCCTCTTTTGTCAAATAAAGCAAAAATCAAATCCTTATCAAATCTTATCTCTAAAATCAAATCTTCTTCCCCCAACATCAAAAATTCTATAAATATGGCCTCTCACAAGCCATTTGCATAATAAAATCTTATTCTAGAAACCTTACTCTATCGAAATATTCTTCCAATCCTCTAATTTTCTATCTATCTTCTTCAATCAATCTTCATCCAATCATTATGCTGCAAAAGTGAGCAATCAACATCAAATTAAGCTATATCAATCAATCATGCATACACTTATCATTCAAGTTATCTGGGGTATTCAAAAGGTTTGGTGAAAGGTAATACATTTTTTTTTTTATCTTTCATTTTGTCTAAATTTCTCGTTTACAGTATAATTTTCTTGTAACGCTCACAAAGAAACAGGTAAGCACTGTTATCTTTTGATTATCTTGTTGCACTCTTAATGATAGCAAACTCAATTATCTAAATTTATTCTCACATAGAATAGAATTATCTTACAAACAAATAAACTAATATAAGAATAGCATTTTATCATGTAACGTAAGTTAAAGATATGATTATGTACAACACTTGCGGTGAGACAAGTAAGACATAGTGTAACATCTACGATCAGCTCATCATTTCAAGGCATGAAACCAAGAAATTGTTATTGTAGTATAATAGTGATAATATGAAAATCACAATGAAACATAAATACTTCAAAGTATATATCATACTTCAGTAATAACAATGGTAACAAGTATTTATGATACTTCAATGAAATACGATGATAAAATGTGAACTCTTTTGTGTCAACTACACTTCTCTTAGATTCCATAATCTGAACCGATATGATAGAGACTCAAAGAAGCCAATAATATTATCTATCCTATGTACTCCTTACATCATATTTATTTACAAATAGTTCAATTCTCAATGGAATATACAAAAAATAAAATACTAAACAACACAATAATTGTTCTTTTAACAAAAAATGTATATATTTGTTCTCCAATAATATCACACAACCTGTACATTTACATCTGTTATCCTAAATATTTGTTATCTAGAATCAAATTAACAAAGATATTTCTGTTATAATATTATCAAATTTATTCTATCGAGAATCTTTTAAATTAAGGAATATAAATAATATTACTTGGTATAAAAATCTGTATAGTTTCTTTCACAATTGGTCCTTGGTTTCTCAGACATTTAGTCCCTCTCCTGAATCTGCAAAACATACTTTAACTTCCTGCAAAAAATTCTAAACAAAAACTAAAAGAAAGTATTCCTATTTATATTTCAACACATTCTTGACCAAATTTCTTTCTTCTAAACCATTAACAAAATCAACCCAGAATAACTCACTATAATCACAAGGTATCCATTCAAATTTGCTCATTTTCCCTCCATTCCACATAATACAACAACCCAAATATTTATCTTCATAAATAAGTCTTCCTTCAAACCTATAGTAACAAAATTTAATCAATCATATTGCTTTCCACCCATCCTTAGGTCCAACAGAGTCGTAACCACCCCCGAGCTAAATTTTCTGAATACTAAATTTATATTCACAGAGATAACTTTTCAAATAATGGTTCACACTGAACATAATATCAGCTCACATAGAGCAGCAATAGTGGCTCACACAGAGCTATGATAATGACTCACAGAGAGCTTGATATTGGCTCACACAAACCTATGATATTGCCTCACACAGAGCTATACTCACATAGAGCTAAGATAATGGCTCACACAGAGCTATGATATTGGCTCACATAGAGCTATGCTCACACAGAGCTATAATATTGGATCACACAAACCTATGATATTGGCTCACACAGAGCTAAGATAATGGCTCACACATAGTTTTTCTCACACAGAGCTAAGATAATGGCTCACACAGAGCTATGCTCACACAAAGCTATGATAATAAACATTTCCAATCATTGAAATCAAAACAATAATCTAAAATAAAACTATCCACAAATTTCATACCTCCCTTCTCCAAGCTAAGATCCACCCCTGCAAATTTCATCCATTTTCCTCTATCTCTCCAAGATCCCTCGAAGAATCTATTAAAAAAATTTATTGTGCTTTCGTTTTTCCAAGGGCTTACTAATAACTCACTTTCCTCTCTTTTTATACAACTTTTCTCAAACTCTTCATATTTCCTAGTAAATAATTTAATCAAGAAACTATTTTTCTTCTCATAACCACTTTACATAAAGAAATAATAAAACAAATAATTGTTTAATCATTTGATAATTAAACTTATTGTTTTCTTCCACATAAATAATTAATCATCCGTTAAATACATAAACATTTAATTCTCATAGTCAAAACATCATATATCAAAACTGACTCACAAATACACACCAAAATATAATATCAAATAATTATCTAAAATAATATTAGCTAGACCCTACATACATAAAGGAAATTAGTGAAGTATCCTTTGCCTAACTCAACGGTTCCTCTCCCACAAACATGCAAAGAAGTGTTTTTTGTTGTTATG
The DNA here is from genome assembly GCA_027924645.1 of Cunninghamia lanceolata. Lineage (NCBI taxonomy): Eukaryota > Viridiplantae > Streptophyta > Pinopsida > Cupressales > Cupressaceae > Cunninghamia > Cunninghamia lanceolata. Next base: position 6,220,353 of record BSBN01000287.1, on the reverse strand, counting down.
ATTTCAACTATATTAGTAGGATGCAATGAAATGAACTAATATGGTGAATAGGTCATAATGGAAAGCTCCTGAATCAAGAAACCATTTCTTAGAATCTGTGACTACTAATGCTACTAGTGCCATGCCCTTTGATGTTTCTTCAGTTTTTTCTAAATGAAAGTGTCTAGTGTTGATGAAGATTCAGGAATATTATCCATAATGAATTGTGCTCAATTTGAGATGTCGTTTGATGCAAGATTGAGGTTCATTTGTACCATAGATTCTCAATGTGAGATGTGAACCAATGTGAACTAGTTTCAAGATTAGGGATCATTTAACATACGCTCTCAATTTTGAAAGGTGTTCTTAAGGATCATTTTATCCATGTATTTCTCAATCACACTTTCTTTTAGTTGCAACCTCAATGAGTTAAATTATGTGACATAATCCTCTATAGTATTAGAGTCTCCTAGACTTATACTTATGAGGTCTTTTTCTATCTTGTGACTTCTTTATTCGTTGACCCTCCCAAAGAGCTATACATACCTCATTGGGTGTTTTCAAGGTCTCAATATGAATAGAAGTTCTTGGAGATAGACTTGATCACACTTACAAAACCATGTAGATGAGATGAATGTTGTAGACTTAGAAGTATGGAATAAAAAGACTTAATGGCACCCCCTGAATTTGTGGCGCTTTATAACTGAGTGTTTGTACAACCCCCTTTGCTTGATTACCCCCCAATTTTGGCACTTTATCATGTAGTACTATAGGTCTAAGTAGGTCTAAATAATCGAGGCCTAATACTTAGCCTTTTACAAAAAAATACAATTTTAACGCTAATAATTTTTAAAAGAACCATAACAATTTCTCCAAAGCAATTTTGACCCTAATTTAAATTACCCCCTATTTTGTATTTTATATTTCTTAGTTCTTTTAGAAAAAAAAATGCCAATATTTAGAACTATAAAAGCATAATTTTAAATGCTTGAAAAAAGTAAAAAAAATTAAATGTTAGCCCAAAAAAAACAAAGCCCAAGTTAGGGCAAAATGGGTGCCCAAGTTGAAGGATAGATTAGGGTAAAAATGCCAAAATGAAGAAATTGTAGGGACAACCAAAAAATGGTGGCCAAACAAGAGGAATGGAGGCGAATAGAGGTATTTGGGGTTGATTTTACTCTTCACATGCTGATTTGAGGCTGATTATGACACCCTCTCTACAGATTTATGGCACCATTGTTGTAGGTTGACCTTACTTCTGTTGATCGTTAAAGCATACCAATCAATAGAGAAATAGAGGTCATCACCATATGGATGTCCTGTAGGTTTTTTTGTCCCTATGGGTTAGCCTACCATCTTGGCCTGAGTTTCAGTACTCTGAATGACCCCCTAAGTGTTGTGAATGGGCTCCTTGATACCAAACGATAACCTTGCATATCTCTATGTAGTTCAAAGGGCTGAATTCCTTGCCATTATTATGTAGTGGAGATGACCCAATGTGAGAAGAAGAACCAATGTGCTCAACTTGAATGTGGAGATGGATGGACATGGGCGTCTAATACAAGGGTCTCTCTCCTTCCTTGTCACTAACATGTAGTCTCTGTGTAATGAGAGATGCAAAGTTGGCTCTACAAGCCAAACCAATCAGAACTCTAATTTCTCATGCCAAGAACAAACACAAACATCCCCTTTCAAACCCTTCAATGTAGGTTTTAATCTACAAAAAAAATGAAATGTCCTATGATGCCTTCAAAATGAACCAACAAATGATCTTAGTTTTCTCTATCACCATGTAAGAAACCAAGATCAATGAGATGAATACAAGTATCAAATTGAAGTGTTTGATAATGATCAAAGAGTGTGTAAAAATAGAAGAATCATTGGTTCAAATCCTAAGTCGATCCCAAAACTCAAGGAGTGGTGGCGATATGTTTCCACCAAGTGGCATAGGAGTGGCGACATGTATATTGGGGAGTTGTGTCAAACTCTCCAAGTTGCCACACAACTCATCTAAGTAGGCTTACAACACATGTATTTTACCCATGTGTGAGGTAAAATAAGTCATGTGTATTATACCCATGTGTGAGGTAAAATATACACTAACACCTTTTTCCACAACATTTTCATTTTTAATTTCTTTTGTTTTTTCAAAAAAGTGTTAAGGAGATATCCTTTCCACTTGCGATATCTTCTCATGTAATATTAAATTAAAAACAATGATAATAGTTTTAATTTATCCGCATGCTCTTCCTTATTGAGGAAGCTTTGTTTTCTTGTTTAATTCTATAAAAAAATAAACATTAAATTTATATTTATTTATGAAATTCTATAGAATTTTGAAATCTAATAATGTGTCAAATTTTTAATATTTTAGTGGGAGCAACATTCACCTTTATATAAATCTAGGTTAATTAAGTAAATTTAATTTATTGTAATAGTGAAATTTGTATATTGGTGTCATTTTCTATTTATTTTTATATTTTAAGGACATTGTTTTTTTTTGGCTCAGGGTTTTATATTAAACCCACATAATTATTTAGCTAACCAATATGGGAGCACAAGCATTAGGCTGAAACTTCTTCTAGGGACTGAGGGTGGGTATCCATTCCGCTAAATTTATATAGAGCACCATCTTGACCTCATCCCTTATAGTGTTAGGGCCTTGTACCCAGCAAGACTTGATCCCTGGTGGGCTCATTCAAAACCATTCAACTTCACTAGTAGACCAAGGCCCCAATGATATATTAATATATCAATATCACTAGGAGAGTGTTTCGATATATTGATATATTCACGAATAATGTATTTTTGTGCAAAATCAGGTCTCTTCCTGAATTTCACTTCCCTAACCATTAGACACATCCCTATGTATTTATCCCCTACCTCATCACTAGGATCAAGCATCTTGAAAATACTAGCCATATTCTTTCATTTATTACACCCATACATGCACATGTTCCCCACCTTGATCCACCCCATTTCTTAGTCTTGAGACAAGTTGAGAATGTGAGCTCCCATGTGATAGTGAGATATGTGTATGATTTTATTTGTTTAAAAATCTATGATTTCGGTGGTATTTTCACTGTGAATTATGGAGGACATCCGCAATATTTTGGCATCCTAACAAACATTTATTATGGTCTCTACAAATTTTTATGGTGTTGGATGTGGTTTTAGAAAAGGTTTGGAGGTGCAATTATAGCATTGGAAAAAACCTGTGTATTTCATAAATAGACATGTGTCCACATGGTTGTCGATGATGGCTGAACCAATGGAATCTCTCAATAGCTTACATTATATGTTTAACAAGTGGGTCAAATCAATGAATACACAATTATACTTTACTGTTTGTATGGATTCAAAAGGATAGAAATGTGAATTATTGTGGGCATTCATTTAGTACTATTATAGAGTAGGGAAGTTGCAACGTACAACAAACCTATGAATAAATCATCCTTCATAGATTATTAAATATCTCAAAAACCATGAAGGATTCAATAAGAGAAAAAATTTAGCCAGTAAGAATTCAAAGTAACTTTCAACTAGTCAATAAGGAACTACTAATTAATTTTTTGAATATTTGTAGTTAAAAATTTTGCATTTTTAATTTACAAAAGATAAATATAAACTTTGGATAGAAAAAATATAACATTTAATTAGTTGATAGGTACATCTTGTAATCACTAGTTAAGTGATTTTAATCACAATAGTAGTATCTACCAAAGGTATGTAATAATAACATTGATCTCACATAGCAAACTATAAGCAAACTACTAGCAATAAAAACTTAATTACACCCATAGCAGAGTTGAATTACTCAACTAAAATATTAAGTCAACAAATGAGAGTTACTTTAAATATGAACTATAGTTTCTCTTAACCATGAAAAATATTACACAAAATTGGACAGAAAAATAATTCCCACATTTGCATATAATCATTGGACGCATTTACCATACATTCTTAGGACCAATGGTGCATTAGTGCCTGTATGCACTAAAAACATGCATGAGCTTGCATGTGAACCCTATGATGATGTATAATCATAATCACATACATGAAAGCGTGAATATAATGCCCTTTCAGTAGTGAATCTCTTGGGGACACATGGATTTCAACCTCTTGCTTCATCGATTCTTCCCAATCCTAACTTTTCTTCAATTTTCCCTTGTTGACCATTCTTCTTCTGCATTCTTGACCTTGCCTACATAGCCAATTTTCATCTTAATGAAATAATTTCACATTTCATCTCATTCCACCCTTTAGAGGCCTCTAAATGACCTCCCAAACCAAACCCATCTTTCAGAATTGGCTAAACTTTTGTCCTTTTCAGATCCCCCTATTAATTCTGGATCCCCACAAGGTGACCATGGATCCCCATTGGATGACCCTACTGGTGAAAGGGGGATCTTGTTTAATATGTTTGTTTGGCTTAGCTCTAATTATAGATTGCATTCTTATCCCTCTAAGATCACTCTCCAACCTATGATTTTTACCCAAACCCCTTCCTCTATGGGTTGCCCATGGATCCCCCCAGGTGACCCTAGGTCACCCTTGGGTAACCTGATCTAGTGAAAGGGGTGACCTTGTGCTTTTGTATGCAAATTAGTTTTTAGTTTGGGCCCCAAAAAGCTTTGTTTTTCCTCTAATTTGCATGTGGATTCAACCTAAACATAGAGTGAACTATGCTTAGCTCATCTACTAACTCCAACCATGCATAATTAGCTCAATTGATCTATTCTTAACTCTTCCCTCTCTCATGACAACTCACACTCCTCCTTGAGAGATAAGCTTTCAAGATGAGATCATTTTTCAATCAACCCAGTCTACTGCCTAATCAATTGAGTCTACTGAGCAATAAGCCATGTTAACTCCTCAATCTAATTGAGTTAACATTCCAATCAGTTCCACCCATTGTGTGCCTTCCAAGCTATAAATATCCCCTCCCTCAAGCAATAAGGGAGACAAATCCATTGTTGCAAGCATTCTTCAAGCTTTGTTTTTTCTCTCCAATTGGCATTCTCATACTCTTTGTAGGACATAGTTGTCTTTTGCTTTAGTATTTGTTACCCAATCCTTCAAAGGCTTCATACAACATTGTTATGCTCACAAATTTCTCAAGCCCAAGTGCTTTAAATCTTTTATAAGCTCTCCCAATTCATATCTTTCTCAAGCTCATTCATTTTCTCTCTTCACAATTGTCACCAAGAGGAAGATCCTACTACTGCAAGAGGATGAAGAGGTTGTTGAAACAAGGATTCCTAAGGGTAGTGTAAAGACCCATGCATTGACCACAATCCGAGTTTTTCATGCTTTATTAGATAATTACATCATAATTTTCTCTCGGGAATAGTAATCTTGTTGTTGCAATTTCCTTGATAGATTTATTTAAAAGTTGATTAGATTAGCTTTGCTTTGAGTAGTTAAATTGCAATTCTAGATTAAATTTCATTCCAAACATTTTCAATTCTTAGATTAGTTCAAAAATCTCTTCAAAAACACAAAAAACATAGTATAAACTACATTAGGTAAATCTCATATTAATTTGCATTCATCTTTCAAATTCCTAGTTAATTAGTTCATTTTGATATTCAATTCTAGAAAAGAACTAAAAAAATTAGTTGCATACATATTGAAAACCCCAAAAAATACAAAATGATTAGAGCTTAGAAAAACTCAAACCCTTGATTAGATCACAAGGTAGGATTCAACTACACAAGGTCAAACCCTCGATTTTGTCATGAGGTCAAGAAGTCAAGAGAAATCATACCAAGCCATGGATAACATCACTAAGACAAAAGTTAACTCTTAGTTAACTCAAGCCAATTCTCTCTATCCAAGCATATGAATGTGCCATGGAATTAGAGGTGAGTGGGTTAGGGCTATCCTTGAGGAGATAGAAGAAATCCATCTTAGGCCACAACTAGCACAACAAACACTAGAAGAGTAAGAACACGTTCTTAGGTTAATACAACAAAAAGAACAAATAAAATTAAGCATTCAAGCCATAGAAGAAAGGTTACAATGTACTAGGGTGATCAATGATTACAAGTGACATCCATCTAGATGATGGGACACAAGAAACCCAAACAAGAGTTTGATAACTAGTGACCCTTCAGGTCATATTATCATCTCCACTACAATGGTCATAGAATGACACATAGAAAACCATGATAGGCCCCAAAACTGACCAACCACTCTCTGTGACTTTCTACTCCTAAGAGAACATAACCACCCCTGGTCTCACATCCACTCAACTGGCTTCTACCATGAGAGAGAGAGTGACTTGGAGGTCACCCAAGGCAAGGAGAGGGTCCATGTACTATATTGAAGAAGACTCATCCATGCATGTGCTTGAGTCACATTTTAAGGAGTACAATGCCTCTATCCTTCATCCATTTTGTTTGTCACACAACACATAAAACTACAAAGAGAAACTTCTATTATATACAAATTTGTTTTCAAAATAAAACATTGATGATGTCAATATCTTTGATATAGAATAGAAACTAAACATTCATTATTGTTATTTGATTCTATAATAGGGGTTTCTAACTAATTCATGCACATGACTCATTTGGATCTATAGTACATTCATAATGGAAAGAGAAGAATGTATTAATTTGTTATGCTTTTTAAGGTTGGTTAAAATAACATTGATTAAAAATTAATTAAATTTGCATTCACATTTATGGTAGGCTTGATTAGGTCAATGGCCTCGAAACCTCGTCTATATTACATTTAAATTAATTATTGTAATATAAATACCTCCAACTTAATAAAATATAACTATATTTATATTAATTATTCTAAAATAATTTAATATAAATATTATTATGTGAATTAAATTATATTTATATAAATTATTATAATCAATAATTTAGTATAAATATTAATATTAATTTGTTAATTAAATTATATTTATGTTTTTTATTATGATAAGCTCAGAAAAGGTCCCAGTCCCTTACAAAGTCATATAATAAACAAGGCTAAACATATAACCAATAAGAATTACATCAAGGGCACTAGAAACACAAAACTAGTCCCACAGCCAGAACAAACAAAAAATATCACAAGAACAATAGAAAAACAACAAAATGAGACAACAACACACCCAGAGTAAAAACAAAGAAATTGCTACCTCCTACTACTGCTACCAAGCAGGGCATCCCAATCTTTGGGTCACATAGTATTCAATGTCTCCTCCTAATTTGTTGCACCCAAGACCAACAATTCATTCTTCTTCTCCATTTTCCTGGTAGCCATCTACACCTCAATCTCCTATTGCAGTTTATGCTTGTTCAACTCAGTTTGAAGAGTAATCACCCCAAAGATGGTCTTCCTCATCATATCATAGACAAATTAATAGGCGCATTTATACCTTTCTCCATCTTAACTATTCTATGCTGATTAAATAATATTTATATAATGTTATGCTAATTATAATATAGTACAAATTAATTATTATAATCAATACTTTGGTATAAATATTGATATATTGATTATATTATTAATATTTATTATATAATGCATGTCAATGTATTGCATATGCTATTATAATAAATATAATTGGTTCATAATTAATATAGATATCTTAAATACATTTATTTATAAAAAAATTAGCTTTGGATTATTTTATTTACTTAATAGTTATTTTGTTTTAGGAATTGTTCAAGAATTATTTTATTTTATTTACATTACTTATTTAAAGAGCTCTTCTTATTTAGCTAAGAATTATTGTATTTACTTAAGAGTTATTTTATTTTACTTTAGAACTATTTAAACATTGTTTTATTTTATTTATATTGTCTACTTTATTTTTATTTTGAAGACTATCTTTATTTACTTTTTTTTTTTTAACTCAGGGGTATCCCCGCAACCCAGCCTAGTGACTCCACCCTCCTTACCTTGGGATTACATACTGCCAAGTTGGGGACAAGAGGAGGCGAGCTGGGGCAAGACTAGTCCTCTGGGGATGCACACAACCACCCACAATCCATGTGCATCAGATAAGTCCGGGCCTTAGAGTCAAACCTAAGACCTCGGGGAGCGAACCCAAGACCTTGGGGAGCAAAACCAAGACTATCTTTATTTATTTAAGAGTTATTTTAGTTTATTTACTAAAAAGTTATTTTATTTAATTTTATTTACTTAAGAGTTATTTTATATAGTTATTTTTTTTTGGTAAGTGCCATCAAGGGGATGGCTCCCATTTCTTATTTAATATAAAGAAAACATGGTTGGCCACTATAATAGACCAGCCAATACAAAGTTGCAAGGCCATAATTGGTGAGCAGGTACATAGATTCATTATATAAACTACACCTGTCTATGCCCAGCTTGCGTCTACTAGACTTTAGTACATTTTCCTCATTATGATCTATCTTGATCTTTTACACCTGAGCAGTTGCTTCATGTAACCCTGTCTGATTTTATTAATTTAGCTATTTGTGGATCTAGGTTGGCCGCATTGTAGACTCCTTCATGATCCGTTTTGGAATCACCTATATTCGCTAGCAGGTCTGCTACTTGATTTGCTTCCCTGTAGATGTGGGCTACAATGTAGCTTTCTAGGCCTTCTAGTTTATTCCGAATATTTTCCAGGCTACTTCTGAGTTTCCAATTATAGACTTGATTGTTTTTTATCGCGTTAATGCATATTAAGGAGTCACCTTCTATGTCTAAGTGCTTTATGTTCAATTTTTGGCATAGTCTCAGTGCTTGGAGGAGGGCCTTGAACTCAGCCTCGTTGTTCGTGGCCATGCCAAAGTGGCTTGAGATGGCCCCTATGCAAATTTCAGAGTCATCCCTAATGATGTTACCTCCTCCAGCTGCCCCTAGATTTCCTTTCACTGAACCATCAAAGTTTAGCTTAAAATGACCCATGGGAGGCTTTATCCACTTAGCTAATGCTCTACTATCTTTCTTTGTGCCAACGAGTGGTGGACATTTCAGCTCAGGCCAGTGTTTCCTCAATTGCTCATCCTAATGGGTGAACGAGAGATTTTGATTGGGTCTAAATTCAGCATTGATTACCTCGCAAATTCCCCTTCTGATCCTTTTTATAATTTCCTCCGTGTTCATCTTTTGGTCCTGAAAATTTTGGTAGTTTCTTTCTTTCAAATGTGCTAGGTCACCATTGATGGGGCCACAATCCAAACATCCCCCTATGTGGATTTTGATCCTAGGATTGACCAACTAAGTAAGAACTCTTTTAGATCTTTTTGTCTGGCTAAGTGCCATCCGATGGAGGAAAGTAGCCAATCCCAACATTCTGCGGCTACATAACAGTTTAATAAGAGGTGGTATGCATATTCTTCTTTCCTCTCACATAGTGGGTACTTGCAAGGCTATCTATAAGAATGCCCCTACTTTTGGGAGTAGGCATTTATTCCAGCATAGGTGGTACGTCCATTCTATTCTAGTCTAGAGGTCAATTTGTACTAGGTATCCTAGATTCACTGTGTAGTTCCCTAACTTGGAGCTGCTTCAATTAATTTCATTCACCTATGGGGTAAGAGAGATTCATCTTGGTTTTAAAATGTTAGCAAGTTCAATTTGATCTGCTTTTGGTATTCTGGCGTCTATTGTATGCTTCCATCTGAAGCTGAAACCAAGGCCACCCTCAATTTTCTCCATGTAATCCATGACCGAGGAGCCCAGTGCTAATTCTATTTCAGGTATACATTCTGGGAACTTTAGCAGCTTGGTGACCATTTCTTCCTCATTCCATGAATCATACCAAAATCGTGCACACCTACCATCACTGATCTTCCATGTGAGGTGGTTTGTTATAATTGCTCTGGCCTCCCCCATGAATTTCCACACAACCGAGCCACCTCCAAGCTATTCTATCATAATAATTCTACTTGGCTCCTCATTGTCTAAGTATTTCTTCTACAAGATCCTGCACCATAGTTTCTCTGGTTCCCTGTATACCTTTCAAACTAATTTAGCCCCCAAGGTGAGATTTTGCAGGGACATTTCCCTTATTCCAGTGCCACCAGCTTTTTTGGGGAGGCAAGCCATGTCCCAGCTCAGAAGGTGAATCATTTTGTTGTCCTTGGATCCTTCCCATTAAAATCTCTTCAACTTGCTCTCAAGATCAGAGATAGCTTTGGTTGTCATTTTTAGGAATGACATGACATACACTAGTACCGCTGAGAGAACTGCCCTGATCATTGTGATCCTTCCTGCCAGTGAGAGCCATTTGTTTTTCCAAGCTTCTAAGTTTTTATGGCAATTACTAAGCACTTCCTCCCAATGGCTCGATTTGTACATGCTTGTGAAGAGGGGGACACCGAGATATTTAGTTGGAAGTTGTCCAATTGAGAACCCCAATATTCTCGTGATCTTTTTTTGTAAAGCCTTCTTTGTGTTAAAGAAGAAGATCTGAGATTTTTCCAAATTGAAGGCCTGACCCGAGTTGCTTTCCTACTTATTAAGAGCCATCTTGATGAATTATGCTCCGTCGATTGTGGCTTTGCTGAATAAGGTTGTGTCATCTATGATTTAATTGTGGGTGATAGGATTAGAGTCTTCAATTATTGGGATGCCTTTCCATACCTTTATGTCCCTTAAATGTTTTATATATCTCCCCATCGATTCTGCCATGATGACGAATGAGAATGGGGGATAGGGGATCTCCCTGCGTGAGTCCATTGTATGCCTTGAAGAAACCACACATCGAACTATTGACAAGGATAGAGTACATTGGCATTGAGATGCAGGCCGTGATGATGTCGACCCATTCCATAGAAAAACCAAATCTAGTTAAAACTTCTAAAAGGAACTTCCAGCTGACTTGATCATAAGCCTTACTTATGTCTAACTTTATTACCATCCCCTTCTGTTAGTGTGAATGAGTTCTGACGTCACGATTATGCTTTCTATGATCTCTCTACCTAGGATGAATCCATTTTGCTCCTCAAAAACTATCTTCTCCAACACTAATTTCATTCTGTTGGTAAGTGATTTTGATATGTTTTTATAGATTACATTGTTGCAAGTATGAGGTGAGCCATTGTTGTCATTGATGTCAACATACTCACACTGCATTGACAAGAAGGATTTGATGAGCTTTGTGCTGAGGATATTGAGAAAATTAGCCTCAGTCAGGAACAGTGAAGAACAGTGATGAGAAGAAGGTAAATATACTGTATAGGATGAGAACCGGAGGATGCGGATTAAAGGGTTAGTAGATATGAGTCTTAAGATGCTACAGTTAAGATTTCAGAGGTCCGCATGAAGATCTGAAGGAGTTATGGCTGCCGGTATAGAACCGGGTCCGGCAAGTATCCGGAGGTGACAGAGGATCACAAAAAGGTCCGGTGAGGTCCGGAATTGTATTATCATAATCTGCGGATTGGAAGGAGTGTTTTATATGTCCTTGTGATGTTTCATCCTGATTTGTGTGTAATTTGGAGGTCCGGATGTACCTCCTGCATTATGACAGTGGCGACAGACTGTGTTCTTGAAGTTCCGGATGAGGAAGACAAGAGATCCCAGTAAGCAGAGAAAGTGCGGATGTATCCGGACATTCAGACAGACTTGTGAAGGTTCTTGAATCATGTTTAGGTTGTGTTGTTGGTCCGCATTGATGGTAGAGCCCGGAATTGAAGTTATTCTTCCGGATGAAGTTATTGCTCTGTTTAGCCGACCGGATGAGTTGTTCATCCTGCGAATGTTCTTGTGATAGCCGACCGGATGTGTTATTCATCTTGCGGATACTCCTATGGTTGTTTGCCGACTTAGATGCTTGTTCCTAAGTCGATGTCTTGTATAAATAATGATTTGTGAATTCATTTCAGTGAAGTAGTATGTGGATGAGTAAGGTGTAGCGAAGAAAGGTGCGAAAGGCAGAGCAGAGATTGTTGGGCTTAATTGGAACTGATCCGGACATGGTAGAGATGTCATTCTCCAGTTCAAGACTGTGATTTTTATCACTCTGTAGACAGTGTGTCTCCTTGTAGGCAGTGGGCCTCTTTGTGAGCAGTGTGCTCGGGTAGTGAGCCCTTATTGGCATGTGCCATTCATTTTTCCTTATTCTTCTAACAGAGAATAATTCTTGGGTTAATCACCCCGTGGTTTTTCCCTTAACCGGGTTTTCCACGTCAAAATCTTGGTGTTCAATGTGTTGATGCTTATCTACTCTTGTGTTTATGTATTGTGCCTCCATGAATGATTATTTGATATGCTGCTAACTAACAACAGAGAATTAAGTGTTTGAAAGAGAACAAGTTCTATACAACTGATTCACCCCCCCCCCTCTCAGTTGTATGCCCTAGATCCAACATACATTGCAAAGTGCTATCGGTCTGAAGTTGGAGAAGGAATTGCAATTGGGTTTCTTTGAGATCAGTGCAATAACTGTGTTATTGATGTCTCTAATAAATCGCTTCTTTCTTTTGAATTCCTCTATGAACTCCCAAATGTCATGGCCCATGAAACTCTAGCATTGCTGATAAAACTTGGCTGGGAATCCGTTTGGCCCTGGTCATTTCTCTGAGCCCAATTGGTTAGTGGCATGTCTTATCTCATCCATTATGAATGGCTCTAATAATTTTTTATTATCTTCTTCTTCTAATATCAAGGGGATGCAAGATAGAAGAGACTAATTGAAGTTTCCTTCACTCAGATAGTGGTTTCCCAGCAGGTTTTTTATATAACTGATGTCCTCGCCTTCAATGGAGTCCTTATCATCTACGATCAAGCCATCACTCCAAGTAATAGATGTAATTTTTTTTCTTTCCCTGCAACTTTTGGTAGACACATGGAAAAAATTTGAGATGTTGTTGCCCTCCTTGAGCCAAATATCTATAACCTTGTGTCTCCAATAAAGTTCTTCTCTAGCCAACACTTCTGCAAGTTGTTCTTCCAGGTTCTTCTCTCTCACATAATCTTCCACAAACATGCCCTGATTGATTACCTTCTAATTGAGTAATTCCAGCTCTATCTCTATTCTTTCCTTTTCTGCAAAAATGTTTTTGAAGCAAGATTTGTTCCAAATTTTTAGTTGGTTTTTTATAAACCCTAATCTCTTTATAAAAGAAAGCTAACCGTGCCTTTGATTTTCTCACTTTCTCTCCACCATTCCTCTAATTTTGTCTTCAAATCTTGATCTCTCCACCACATGTTTTCAAACTTGAAGTAGCTCCTCACCAGTCTTTCACTTAAGCAAATTTCCAATTGAACCGGGTAATGATCTGAAGCTGTGAGAGGTAGAATATTCAAATTGCAAAAGTAGGCATCAGCCATCTAGCTGAGGCCAACAAAGAAGCGATCCAATCTTTCTGAGATGTTAGTGAAGCCTTCTCTCTAGTTTGTCCAGGTGTATTGGCCATTCTTGGGGATACAGTCCACCACCCCCATCTTTTTGACAACTTCTCTAAAATCTAGCATCATTGTATCTACACTTTTTAGACCCCCACTTTTCTCCTCAATGTCCAAAATGGCATTAAAGTCCCCTCCGATTACTAACTTGTCGTGATCCAGAGATTTGCATAAGTCCTCTATTTCTACCCAAACCTTTTCTTTGTCTTCTATCTTTGTGGGGCCGTAGATATTGAGGAGGGAGAATTCCATATCTAATAACAAAAATTTGATCAAGGAGAGCATCCAGTTTTGATTTGTTTCTAACAATTTTACCTTCAAAGAGGTAGGTCTCCGTAAGATCCCTAGGCCCTCTGGCGATCCAATGGATTCTTGAAAACAACTTGACCGCATCTTGCAGTAGTTACCAAACTTGGTTCCTTCCTCTTTGCTCAGCTTGGTTTCTCGCAGTAGCACAAATTTGCTTGTTATCTTTTCCAGGTGATGCTTTATTAAGCATCTTTTATCAGGGGCCTTTAGGCCCCTGACATTCCATGTGAGGAGCTTCATCTCCTTCCAAGGGATGCCCTAGTTCCCTTGGATTTTAAAAAAACTCTAAGTTTTTGAGGCCTAACTCCGTTGTATCTCTTTCCCTCCTTTGTTTCTTCATTTTACTTCCACACTCCTTGATCAGCTTCTTAAGGGAGTTCAGAGCAGTCTAGCTAATTTGTTTGATCCCGATTTCTCCTAGTTCATCTTCCTCAAACATTTATTCATCAATCTCCACATCATCTGGGAAAATTTCATCCTCTAAAATATTTGTTGTTTTCCCTCGAGTGTCTGCGGGGGTTTTCCTTAGGTTTTCCATAGGAGGGGCCATCAGTTCCTTGGTCAAAATTTCTAGTTTTGAGGGGGAGTTGAAGCCTTTGTACTTATCTCGGTCATCCTAGTTACAGATTTGTGAGTCTCTTGCCGCTGGGTGGATCCTTGAGCCTTTGTCTTGGGTGGGATTCATGCTATTCGTTTCCGTCTTAGATTCCATCTCTAGAATTTGTTCTTTCGTGCTATCTTTTTTCTTGATTCATCTTTTGACGGTCTTCTTCCTCCGATGACATGAGATCTCTGTGTAGTTTCTCCTTCCACACCTTAGGCAGTAGCATTTCTCTTCTTCTACCTCTAGGGTTTGCAACCAGTGATGACTGTTAGCACATAGTAAGATTTTCTTTTGTAATTATCCTATCGCTGCCAGCTTTAGTCAAGCATATAGATATGAATCGCCATTGATGATTTCTTTGTCCATGTCTATTAGTGTCCTTAGCGATCTCGCAATTTTTTCTAGGCTCTCTTCAGACCAGTACTCTTAGGGTAATTTGTATAATCTGATCCAAATTGGGTTGTCATATAGATTCATGTCCACGAGGTTGAAGTTCGCCTGCCACTTTTGTAAATATAGTGGGTTTTCATTCAACCACCAGTTTCCACCCTTTCTTCCATTGAGGCAAATAGGACTGTAAAAAAGCCTTTCAGAAGAAATTTTACCACCATTTGTGCTGGCCAACTTTTTTCTATCCATGCCCTAATTTTCTCCCTAGGGCTTCTTGGTCCAATGAATCTACAGATGAGTGCGAGGTCGTTCATCATCTCTCAGTCAATTTTAATTTCCTCTGTAAGGTTGATTGTTATCCATTCTAGGTGGTCTTCATCTGTGCATTCTTTTTTGCTTGATTTCTAAGTTTCTTTCGCTTCTTTGCTTCTAGGTTTCGTCATTCCTCCATCCTCACTGCTCTGCTTTTCTTTGTGGTTTCGCTCCATTTTTGTTGTGGGAGTTATTTTATATAGTTATTTTATTTATTTAAGAGTTATTTTATTTTCCGTTAGAACTATTTAATAATTATTTTATTTTTATTTATTTGAGAGTTATTTTATTTTATTTTATTAATTTAAGAATTGTTTTATAGTTTTAATTTTTTAAATATTTGTTCATACATTTTGGTTTTTGTGTACATGACAATGACACAAGACTCTTTCATGCAATTCTATAGAACGCCTCTCAATGTAATTATTTTTTAATTTATGAGTTTATGTAGTTTAAAGTTTACACATTATATAACTCCTATTTGATTTTATTTCTTCAATGGTTCCAAATTTTATCTAGTGAATTATGGTTGACATGTTGGCCCATGTGTTGCAACTCCAATGTAAAATTTATCAAATCTATTTAAAGCATTCTAGATAAGTTAACATTATCTTCCTCATATGTTCGGTGCTAAATCAATTCATTCATTTCCCTCATCAAATGTTACAATCCTTATTCAAAAAATACAACATTACAAGGCAACACTTATCAACTATACTTTCAACATTCATAAATCAACTAATCAATCTATAAGGCTGCTCTACTAAAAAATCACTTGATCATCAATATTTAACAAATGTTTATTATAAAAAAAATCAACTTTCACTACACTCAAAATCAACTAGTCAATCTACAAAGGCTCTTTACTAACAAATCATTTCCTCATCAATATTTAACAAATATTTGTTCTAAGGAACAAACTCAACTTCAACTATACTAGTTAGTATGAATCAAACTTGGAGTTAAGGTTAGCCCCAACAACTTTAATCTTCATTGACCTAATAAAATCATAATACATACAACTTGCATGAATCTATTGATCTCAAACTATATTGCTATGTCATAGCTTATCTATCAATTAGCCAACAAATACTATTATTGCAATACTACAAAGGCAAGTACTCCCATTACATGGCACTTGTTAATTTATGCAAGAGATATCAAAAACTCATATGGATTAACAATGAGAAAGCACTATAGCATAGTTCAGTTGTAAGGGATAGAGAGTCTTAATTTGCATTAGAATCAGACAGGTCATCTGCAAGTCTATGCATGTTGTCTTCCATCATTCACTAGAAACCATAAAGTTAGTTTGTATAGGGATTGATCTAGGTAGGAGAACTCAACCCTGGTAATTTGACAATATCCCCTTAAATGTCTAAATATCTCCTTAAAAAATTTAGAATCCAAGAAGGTGAAGGCAAAAAGGTATTTCCTGCAACTTTTTGTTAGATCATTCCTTGCATGCCATAATTCATTCCCATGTAAAAGATCAATACCACAATGCTAAGGTTTGATCTTAAGGAATTCAAATTCAATCCATAGATATTTTTGACACTGCCCTAATCCTAAGAGATTCATCAAATTGTAAGTATTACTTTTTTTTACTTTGCCAACTAGATTTGCAAGACATCAAATTAATTATTTATCATTGTGTCTAAAACTAAGTGAACCATCCTCTTTATTTAATTTCAAAAAAAAAATACCTATTTATTGATCCAACATTAATTAAAGTAAATTAATTATACTTAATTATTATATTTTATTTAATTTACCTATATTATTTATATAAAATAAAATAATTTAAACTAATTAAACCATTTGAGGTTTAATCTTGAAGCAAAGCACTCTATTTAAATATCATCCATTTTAATGGTTAAACAATCAATAGCAATTTTACACCTCACTCACAACAAAAAGGTGTAAATATTTGTCCTATTTTTATTGATCAAATTTGACCTTTGATTGTTAAAGTAGGTGATATTTAAGAATAGCCTAAGAAAGTGGTCTCATGGAGGGGGCTTCCTAAATTATCTCATCAACTAAAAAACTTTTCCTCAAAATTATTTTCTAAATAAAATAGAAGGAATCTAAAAATTGGTAAAAAAAATCCTTAAGCTGGTGGAGGAAAGTTTCAACCCCACCTCAAATGCACTCAAAATCAACCACCTAAAAAATAGCTACTCCTATTTTGGAGGAAAATATTCTAATTTATACTATACCAATTATTTTGGGTTTTATGGGACCCCTTGCTCAACAATTTAGGTTTCGTGGGACCCCCTTGCTCCGAAAAATAGATCCTCCAATAGCTGCATAGGAGTCCTATTAGCTCTGAAATTTGCCTCTCTTTTGAGAAAGCGATACCATGGCCATTTGTATCGTATTCTGTGGTGCAATGTAAATTTCAATAGGACATTTGAGCCACTTTAGTTTATAAATACTCGAGGAACAGCAGCTTTTCTCGCAAAGCCACGCTTTTCTTCATTTGGTGAAAGGCTTTGCTTCTATCTCCATCTTATGGAGAACGCTTCTGCTATGTTATCTTCTATTCCATTATTTTGGAATGGACGAAATGAAACTCTGCACGATCAGATCGATACTGATTTCGCAGCGATCTTGATGAATTTCACCATAGCCATCTTTCCCATTCTTGTCATTCTCCTCCTTCCGTCTGCAATCTTTTTCCGTTTATTCAAGCCAAAAACACACGAAAGTCACGTGCCTTTGCCTCCAGGGCCGCAACCATGGCCACTAGTTGGCAATTTACCGGAGTTAGTGTACAGTAGACCTGGTTACAAGTGCCTCCACTCTCTCCTCCATAGCTATGCAACCCCATCCTTTGAGTTCGTCTAGGAAGCGTCCATGTCATTGCTGTTAATAGCCCTGAAATAGCAAGAGAGTTCCTTAAGAAACACGACGCTATATTTGCATCTCGCCCCATAACAATGGCCACTGGTTACTCCAGCAGAGGATTTCTATCCACTGCAGTGGTTCCGTGGGGAGATCAGTGCAAGAAAATGCGGCGTGTGGTTGTATCGGAGGTGTTGACAGCCTCACGCCTTAAGTGGTTGCAAGGCAAGCGGATGGAGGAGGCAGACAATCTGGTCCATTGGATCTGGAACCAATGCACTGCTCAATCCAACACTTTCCTCAACGTAAGAAATGTTGCTAGGCACTACAGCGCAAATGTGATGAGAAAGCTCTTCTTCAACAGGCGCTACTTTACAAATGGAGGTGGTAGTAAGGAGGAAGGCCCCGGTTAAGAGGAGGAGGAGCACGTAGAAGCAGTATTCAAGGTGTTGTCCCTTCTGTATAATATGTGCGTCTCTGATTACATGCCGTGTTTGAGGTGGCTGGACATTGGAGGCAATGAGAGAGCCATGAAAAAGGCCATCCACACCATGGACAAATATCACAATCCACTTATTGAGGAAAGATTTCGTTTGAGGCGGGGATGTTCCTCTTTGGAGGAACCGCAAGACTTGTTGGACGTCTTCATTTCTGTAAAAGACTCCTCTGACGGCTCTCCCTTGCTTAGTTTGGAAGAGATCAAATCTCAACTGGCGGTAAGGCTGTTCTTAGTGAATGAGGTATAGAATATCTGGGTTTAAATAGCGGACACTAAGCTTTGACTTGCTTAGGTGGCTGGTGGGCCTTTTCTCTTATTCTGTTTTGTTAATGTGTCAATAAGAGAAGGGCCCACCAGCCAGCTATGCAAATCAAAGCTTAGTGTGTGCTGTTTAAGTAGAATCACTATTGACTGTTTAACTATGACTATTAAAGTGGATGATATTTAAGTAAAATGAGTAGTACTCCAAATAGTAACAAAAACAGGATAAATATTTTTGTTGTGAATGAGGTGTAGAATCACTATTGACTGTTAAACCATGACCATTGAAGTGGATGATATTTAAGTAGAGTGAGTGAGGAGTAGGGCCAAATAGTAATAAAAATAGGATAAATATTTTTATTGTGAATGAAGTGTAGAATCACTATTGACTGTTTAACCATGGGCTTAAATTTGACAATTGTATAACTATATTTAAAGATTTTAACTGTAAAATACAGTTAAAATAAATATTTGACTATATTCATATATATGTAATTTATTTTAAAAACTGTAAAAAAAAATTATAATGAAAATCTGATATATATAGTCAAATATTTATTTTAACTGTATTTTACAGTTAAAATCTTTAAATATAGTTATACAATTGTCAAATCTAAGCCCATGGTTAAACAGTCAATAGTGATTCTACACTTCATTCACAATAAAAATATTTATCCTATTTTTATTACTATTTGGCCCTACTCCTCACTCACTCTACTTAAATATCATCCACTTCAATGGTCATGGTTTAATAGTCAATAGTGATTCTACACCTCATTCACAACAAATATATATATTCCTTTTATTTTTAAATTCTTTAATAGAAACTTTTTCTATTAAAACTTTAATAGAAACTTCTATTATTTAAAAAAAAATCTCAAATTTTTAGATTTTTTTTTTTTAAATTCAATACTCTTTGAATTTTTTATAGAATATTTAAATTCATTTCAATCTTTTTCAGTACGTCAAACAATTAAATTTTGCAATGAAGGATAAGGGCTTAACAGTTATCAAAAATAGAAAGAATTGGAATGGTTTGGTTTTGCATTGAAGGAGAATTGGGAAGAATGCATTTTCATATTACATGTAGTGCATTTTCATATTACATGTAGTGAATGAAAAGAAAATAAGGAAGTGATTAAAGCCGCAGGCCCAAGGGTGTAACTAAAAGTAAGACTGCACCATGCATGTTTTCTTTTTTCTTTTATTATTGCATTCCTTGAGAAGGCATCTCTTGTAAGAGTCTGTTTAGCATGAGTTATAAATGTTTTTGAAATCCCTGTATAAGCTACCCATATTTGCAACTAGTAAATTGTTGGAAATGTTTGCATAAGGATCTCGCATGCTTGTAATTTTTTTTATATTTCTTATATAAAATTTGACTTACATTAAAAAATAATAATTGTCATGCGTAAGGCAATAATAAAGACTAAAGTGTAAGAAAAAAAAAATTCTTGACAGGTAAGTTGGACTGTCAAATTTAAACCCTTCCATTCAATGATATTAAAGTAGAAGTGGATGATATTTAAGTAGAAGATATTTAAGAAGAAGTGGATGATATTTAAAGTACTCACATTTAAATTATTATCTTCTCTTTGATGAGTCAAATTAACGCTAATCCAACGTGCAGGAGCTGATGTATGCGGCAGTTGATAACCCGTCAAATGCCGTAGAATGGGCTTTAGCAGAGATGCTGTTGCAGCCGGAGATAATGCAGAAAGCCGTGGAGGAGATCGACAGAGTTGTGGGCAAAGATCATTTAATAGAAGAGGCAGATCTTAGGCAGCTAAAGTATGTGAAGGCATGTGCAAAGGAGGCGCTGAGGTTGCATCCGGTGGTGCCCTTCAACCTTCCTCACATGTCAATGGAGGACTGCACAGTGGCCGGGTTCCACATTCCCAGGGGCAGTCACGTAATGCTAAGCCGCGTGGGATTGGGACGAAACCCATGCATTTGGGAAGACCCTATGCGCTTCTGCCCTGATCGTTTCCTCAAAGATGACAGTGATGTGGGTGTGGAATTGGGCGACCCTGAACTTCGCCTCATTTCTTTCAGCACGGGAAGGCGGGGATGCATGGGAGCTGCTCTGGGCACTTCAATGACAGTCATGCTCTTGGCCCGCCATCCACCTTCTAGAAGGTCCGAATGATCTATTCATGGCCAACCCTCTCCATGCAATCGCAAACCCTCGCCTTCCCCACCACCTTTATCCTTAACTTTGGCACATTACAGGTAGCATGTTCGTTGTTACCATTTGACTGCAAAGTTACGTTCCATCTATTTACCTGAACATATACCCTGGTATTTAGGTTTATATGATCTGATGTCTGATCATTTTCTTTCTGCTTAGAGGATGTCACAAAAGTTTCCTTATCTTTGGTCTCCATCACCATCTTTTATTGAATTTTTGTTCTAAAATAAGGAATTGTGTTTGATGAAGAAACTGGACATGCTTCATGACCTTTTTGTTTAAGAGATCTGACAATTTATTTCATCTTAATGATTTCTATAAGACATAAGATACATGTAATCTCTAAATGAGAACTGTTGTGAATCCTAAACCATTTCGGTGACATGGTCCCTTATAAATTTGGATACAAACTCTTTAAAGATTTCAATGGCTTCTTTTTCATCTTTAGAAGAGGTCTCTTTATCTGATTCAATCAACATCTTTGTATTATCATGGTCATCAACAAGATCTCCATGTGGAAATCTTTTGAGACACATTGAGAGATACTTATAATTCCTTATTGGTATTAAAAGCTAGTAGAACTTCTTCTATTTTTTCAATGCTAGTAGGAGAATACATACCAAAATCCACTTTTGAATACAAAATCTCATTATTATGATTTATATTTAGTGTTATATGTTTCATCTTTGTTTCTCTCTATTTGAATTTGATTTGGTATACCCCTCTAGGGAAGTCACATATGGAAGAAGTTAGTAGCCATGAATCCATTCAAAAAATTTGACCAATCCCTACTAAGCAACATTCCATATGCATTTAGAATGTATACCACTTGGATATGCATATTTGAGGCTAACTGCATGTGAATATGGTTAAGCTATCCCACAACATTTACTTCAGCTTTGTCTAATTGAGTCCCTTTCCTTATAGACTTAGCAAGGGTAAGACCATGTGATTTAAAAAGTAATAAGGGAATAACATTAGTAGAAGCACCTGAATCTACTATCCAATTATGAATATTCTTACCAAATATTTGCAAAGTCAACAAGAAAGGCAATCATTCCTTCTCTTTATAGATAGAGCTACATGTACATCAAAATTTTGCAATGTAACATTGTCTTTTTCTTTGTCGTCTTTCACTTGATTATCCTTTGATAAAGCTTCTCTTGCTAAGTTTTCTTTAAGTGGAGGCTCTTCTAAAGATTGAAAGAAATTTTGTTGGATTCTTGGAATTTTTATTAATTCAAATATTGGGAGACTTACTTTCATCTTCTTCATTTCTTTAGCCATGTATTGACCAAGCTTGTTGGCTTTAGGTTGCATTGATGGACTAGTGGTTGCATTCTAAGGATTGAGAGCTACAAGTGTTGCCTTAGGAGACTCCAAATTATTACTTTCTTTAGGATTAGTTGGAGTCTGATAATTATTAGTAGTAGAGGTAGTAAATGCACTTTTAGGATTATTACCTCTCAAATTATAGGTATTCCTTCCTAGAAACTATAGATATGCCTAGACTTCATCAATTACCTCATTAGGATCATTGTCTTCTTGCATAGGAAACCATAGATTTCTACCACCATAGTTGTATCATAGTTGGTTCAATCTCATATCTAGTTGTAGATAGAGAATCCTAGAGTTCTAAATTATATATTTCACATTGAAAAGTATTTGAAGCTAATTTTAATTGAGGACATTCATGCTTGGAATATGCACATGTATTATGCATTCTGCACCAATTAGACAAGGCAAATTCTACTAAATAAACTCTACTAGATGAATGCATTTCTCCTTGATTTTGACTATCCAATGGGGAAGGGACTCCACCATTGTTTGGCTATTTATTCCAAACTATGTTCTACCTCTAGAAGTTTTGGTTTTGATTTCTCTAGGAGTTTTGAACATATGCATTTTGACTTGTCAAATTTGTTGCCCTAGTAGTTAGCTTCTTAAATTGTTAAATTGTTCAATCAACTCCCTTATATTGTCTTTCTCCTCTTAGAATCTTACAACTATTGTGTCTAAATATGTGAGGAAAAAATGTTTCCTGGGATGTGGTAATTTTGAAATTGCTAGCCTAGGATGCAAGACCATTACTTGAGTAGCTGTAGGAACATTAAGCACATGACAAGGTAATAGGATTGGGTTTTGGATAGGGGTATGATTGATTAGAGTATTGTTTATCTTATAAATGTTATTTGGCATCCCTAGTGTTCCCAAGGAAACTAGGGGCCCATGCCTAGATTGGCCCATCTCCATATTTACTTTCACTACTTTAGCATATGCACTAGATAGAGTGGTTACAATTGGCATGGCTTTGTAAGCACTAAAAATGTGCATGATATTGCATGAGGACCCTATGATGATGTATAATCCTAATCACATACACATAAGCGTGAATACAACACCCTCTTAGTAGTGCTTCTCTTGGCGACATGTCAACATCAATCTCTTGCTTTATCAATTCTTCTCAAATCTAACTTTTCTTCATTTTCACCCTTGTTGACCATTCTTTCTCTACATTCTTGATGTAACATGCCATCTCATATTACTCATAATTTATGCACACAATTTACTAAGAAAACTTATAAATTAACATGAAAAACATGAGTAAAATATATATTTTTCTTTTTTTTTGTTTATCAATTGCATAATTACAAGAAATAAAAGCATATCATTTCTAAATATTTTTCAACCTTCAAATACAATATATTAAAAGATAAATCATAGTGAAAAGATTTCACTTTACATTTATAAATATGTTTTCACTTGGCAAAAAGAATGATTTTTACATCATAAGTCAATCTTAAGTCTTAACATAAAGAATATTGTCTCTGGAATCTTGATATATGTCATTCAAGTCTCAAAAAGTATTTTGCTACATTGGGAGAGCAGCATCCAAGTGCTTTACCTCCAACCACAAACCAGCGGTCCCCCACACACCTTCCTTCCTGGAAGTGGCCCTACCCTTCACGAAGAGTATAGACATAAAGAACCGACATGTTTCCATCTAAGTCCTAGTGTTGTGTCCTATGTAACTCAATCGACCATTCTGACAGGTCACGCCATCTAGAGACTGTGAACCAACCAATACATGTAAAAACAAATACATCACTTTGGAGAAAGTTTCTATATAATTAGACATTTGAAATAAACATATTCATGCGTTCACACCTCTAAATTGACTTGGATACTATTTCATTCTATAGTTTGAATTGATTGACTAGTAACTCTAGACATAGATTGTCTTGGCTAAGCTCAATTCCTAGTCAATCTGACTTACAAATTAATCCTAAATCTAGGATATATACAATGTATAGATTTAAAAAATTTAACCTTTTAGAAAGTCCATTGTTGCATTTTTGCAAACATTAGAGTCTATGACTTTCTATCATTCTACTCATCGACTCAAAGATTAAGCATTCTTGTACTATATGTCATGTTTCAACTCTAACAAGAAATCATTAAACTTTATCAAAAGCTTCTTAGACTCTATCTAATTTATAATATCTTAATCTATGGTTTCTCAACTCTTTTACTATCAAGTTCAATAAAATACAATAGACTAAAATAATGTCAAAATCTGACTAGAGAGTTTTAAGTTATCTAAACCCTTCTAGGTTGATTCTAGGATTTAACTTCTTAATCTCAAACTTATTGGTGTATCAAATACTCCAAAAGTAAAGATTTATAATATAGAAACAAAGACCTCTAGTCTTCTATAGACCACTTGAACATTGGTCAAATTCACATCTTTCATATTTGTAAAAACATAGAACATGAAGTATATTCTTATTAAGTATAGATTCAATCATTATATAATCTAATCCTTGAACTAAGTCACTCTTAGACTCTGTAATAATAACCATACAATATCTTCAACCCCTTGATCTTCTCAAGTTCATCGACCTTTCAATATTGAAAAGACTATAAACTCTTGGACATCCTCCTTTGGTAATAATAATACCCATCATGATGTAGATTGCATATGTGATATAATATCACCACTCTTAATGTTTTATCAATACCAATATCTTTGATAGGACTCATTAACAGTTATACATATAATTCTTAGAAAATGATAACCTATCTCAGTCTAAACTTCCAACTTACTTCTAGGTTAATAATAGAGTTCTCTACAAGATAGACACAACTTTTATATATAACATATCTTGATACACCATTATGACAGTAGAAAGATAAAGACAACCACATATAGAGCTCAAAATCTCCTCCTAAAACATCTTGATCATTCAGCATATGGATACAAAGTCATCTAATAAGAAGAGAAAATCACTAATAATGCCAAGGTGACTGTGGATATGGAGGAATAATCATAAAATATGTAATAGATTAGACATTGTTGACTGAGAAAGAATAAATACGTTTGGCCTTTTATAATTAATACCACACTACCCTTCAGCCTACAAAGGCTTACTAAGCTATGAACATTAAACCAAAATCTCTTGGCCTATCAGCCTACACAATTTACTATCCTAAGATAATATATCAAGATCTCCTAGCCTTTCAGCCTTTGAATGTTTTCTAAACTAAAGATAGCATTATATACATATTGACCCTATAAGTTTGATGTCATAGAAATAGTATGAAAATTCTATCATCTATAGATATTACTAAAGAAACTATAACATAGAATGCTAAACTCTATGGTTTTCAATCTACTGTTTAAATGGCATAAACATTGTTTCCTTCAAAGAACATTCTCTACTAATAATACTCTATTCATTTAATTCTAAGAGAACATATTCCAATGTTGTATTCAAGCAATAAGAAACTACTGCATTTAAGAATAAAAGGATAATGTTATACTAAGACTTTCCTACCTCCAAAAGCCATTAGTTTCCACTGCCTATGCAAACTCTAGAACTATCTGCAAACTATCTACGATCGACTTCACTTTTCCTTTTGAGTATCTAAGTCTATATCCTTGCAGTGTTCTAGATAAGTATAAGCTCTCTATGTTTTATTGAGCTCTCTATCTTACTCGGGTGGCTTCTTTATTCGAAGATCTCTCTTCTACTCTATTTTTACTGCACATTGACACTCGTCATTACACTCTCAAAGGTTGGCTATCTCCTCAATGATATCACTCTTCATTTTATCCATTTTCTTCATGATGGAATAGCCCTATTAAAGACTTAACCTCTCCAAAATTTGAGGGAGGTCTTGGTAGAATCTTTGCCTATTCTCATGCTACGTTAACATGTAGATGTAGTGGAGTAGGTAGTCTTTAAAGACCACTTTCAAACTCTTTCTTAACTCCATAACTGTC
This sequence comes from Cunninghamia lanceolata, assembly GCA_027924645.1. Lineage (NCBI taxonomy): Eukaryota > Viridiplantae > Streptophyta > Pinopsida > Cupressales > Cupressaceae > Cunninghamia > Cunninghamia lanceolata. The sequence continues at coordinate 6,194,339 of BSBN01000287.1, read as the reverse complement.
GTGGAGGTAAGAGTTGAGCACTCCTGTAAACACATGAAGAGTTTTGAAGTAATTGCTACCATACCATGATACTTATGAAGCTCTTTGACATCATACTATAAGTATAAACTTATAGATAATATTTAAATATATATAAAACATCATAGTGTAGGTATATACAATGTATTCCTACATTGTTCCTATCACTTGACAAGATACGAGAATGGGGTCGAGATAGTCTCCCCTCTCTATCTTGCGTAAACACCAACATAGATAGATTATCAAAATGGAAAACTTATTAGAAACCACCGATAATGAAATAGTTTAACCAGTAATATTTAATTTGTTATAATAATGTAGACTATATTCATATGACATAAGGAAAAAAATGACTATCATCCATATCTTGTCGATGTTCATAATATCCCAACTTGGTTTTTTGACAAAACCTATGCCAAATGATCTTGACGACAAATTGACGATTATCAAATTAAAACAAACTTAGACCAAAAGGGTTGAACACAACTTACCAAACTTGATGAGGTTTCACTAACGACGCAAGAACAAGATTTAGATGGAAACAACCTGTTCTTATCCTTACATCTATTCACTTCTCTCTGGTGATGCTCTCCCTCTCTTTCTCAGAGGATGGAAACCTATTTCTTGGTTACAACTTACAATCACCAAACTAGGATTAGTGTATCATTATTCAATCCATATATCTTATGAATAAATAATCATGAAAACATATAATCACATGTCTAAATTCTAAACATATAAACATAAACTCATGATATCATTAATTTTTCCTAACATTATCACTTAACGTCAAATCATTAATCCATGAAAAATCAACTACTAATTACATGTAAGTAAAAAAGTAAAACATAGTCAAAATTTAGGGTGTGGCATATCTCCCCCATAAGATTCATCATCCTCAATGATCCAATGTATCCAAAATAATAACATAGTAAAGTTTTTCTTCAACTTTGAAAAGCATAAAACAAATGAGAAAATCTCTGATAAAAACAATGGTAATCTTCCCATGTGGCATTATCCTCTGCATACTAGCTAATAGAATTTGGCAAATAAATGACTACGTGACTAAAACTTTTAGTCACGCTACTAATTTTTTGCAACACAGAGCTCGAGTTTGAAATGTAAAGTGTGAAAAATGAATGTTACAATTATTTCCAATCCTTCAAAATCCCTAATTTTAATGCCATAAATGTGGAGGGGGTATATGGAAGTTAGTGTCGTACTATGATCACTTTTCTCTTTTGTAGGGCCACTTTTATCTTTTGCAAGGATGGTGACTAGAAATAACACTTTGCATGAAATAGAGGATACTTGGGAAGTGATAAAAAATCTACAAGACTAAATTCACAAGTTCAAAACTCAAATCAACATGTCTTTTATGGGAAAATATACTAACTGTAGATATAGCATAAGAAGTACAAGGGTCCATATGCATCAGAGGAGGCTTTCGTACCATGCAACAACATTAATGCAAGATGCCACAAAATTAGACTCAAAAGCTATTCTAATGCAATAAAATCTCTTTGCAAGTTCAAACAAGGATGATAAGGATATGAAACAAATAAAATAGACATCTCGTAACCCAACAAAATCTAGTAATTCAAAAATAAGATTGATTTCCTTTTGAAAACCAATTTTGTGGGTAAGATAAATCCTATAGTAATACACCCAAAACCTACATCTAGTTAGGGGTCAAAAGTATGCAAATTTAAAAAAGGCGAGGAATCTTAAAACTTGACTAAGGATAACACTCCAAACCTCTTGCAAAAGATTTAGGGTTTTAGCAATCAATCATTCAACCATCCAAAGCTTCAACATTACTTCTCTTCATGACAAGGACTGAAGAACAAGAAAAAAGAACAAACTAAAGCCAAAAAGAGGGGGGTCCACGTTTTGTCAAAGCAAAATGGGTTGTGTGTGCAAGGCACAACAAATAGTGACTCTACTAGGAAAATGATCCTGAGAATTTTATAGATAAAAGAAAGTTAAGAATTGAAAATCTCTTTATACACCCACACATTTAGGCCAAATAAACATGAACACATGATCAATGAATCAAAACCAAAGATAGCACAACCTTCCATGTTCCAAATATCCAAGTGTGTGTAGATGTATTCATTTCATTCTCTTGGTAACTAAGGTTATCTAAGCTTCTCCAACATTAAGCTACATAGATAATTCTCACCTCATGAACTACCTAGACATTGCCTCATTACCAGTCAAGCGTCTATAGCCCCGACAAGCTTGTAGCTATAATTCCACTGAAAGCATATCTTTACTATTAGTTAGGCATCCATAGCCTCAGTAGAGATACTCAAATCCTCCAACTAGTTAAAATTTCTAATTGGATTACTAGAGAATACCACCTTTCATTTAGTATGTTATTTTATTTTTAAGAGCACATTTCAAGATGTGTGTGTGTGTTTGTGTAAATAATGTTAGAATTTTCTCAACTTACAAGTAATGAAGCTTATTGTTGGGATGAGAATCATAGTGGCGGCAAAGGTAAGACCTTATATATATATATATATATATATATATATATATATATATATATATATATATATATATATATATATATATATATATATATATATATATATATATATATATATATATATATATATATATATATATATATATATATATATTTGAGAATAATGTTAGAATTTTCTCAACTTACAAGTAATGAAGCTTGTTGTTGGGATGAGAATCATAGTGGCGGCAAAGGTAAGACCTTAAGACTTTTTTACTTAATGCAAGATCATGAAGACTGACTTAGTTACGTCAAGATTCTTAATATGTGTAATGTATAAGATCTCAAAACACTTCAAGAAATACCAAACAATTGATTCATTCCCCAAGAACAAGTATCATGTTATTCAAATCTAACAATGGAGTCCACAAGAAATCCTTAGGTTATAACTAACATTTATCAAAGTAAGACTAGCAAACATAATCCAAAAAAATACCTCTATAGGCTCTTTCAAACAACCATTTGTTTATTTGTTTTCAAAAAATGGTGACCCCAAGTATTGAGTAAAAAGAAAAACAAATGTTCACAAATAGGAATAAGAAACTAAAATATAAAATAATCTAAACAACAAACTAACAAAACAAGAAACATAGGAAACAAACCTAAATTAACTATTTACAAAGGAAGATATTAGGGTTGCCTAGGCTTGGAAATAATGCTTTAAGAACTGCCCATTAATGGGCAATAGAACATCTTCACTAGTCATGATTTTCAATGTGTAGGTACTATCTGATGATATCTCAATAATTTGGAAAGTACCTAACCAAAGTTTATCAAATTTCCTATGGTCTCCTTTCCTCTCATGAACTTTATCCCAGTATAGGATGAAATCTGAAATGTGGAAAGACTTAGTTCTAGCTCTTTTATCAAACCATCATTTTACAATACTCTGGTACACTTGGCAAAGTTGTGAATTGTTGTATCTCATTTTTCCTCTAAATGTAATGGTTGTATCAATCTGGTTTTTATCATGTCCGTAGCATCAAGGTAGTCACTCATAAATTAGAGGGTTGGTATCTTCAAATTGATAAGGAAAATAGGCTCAAGTCTACAGACCAAATGGTAACACAATGTGCCTAAAACAATTTTGTTTCTAGTCTTGTCTGCCCATAATGCATACTTCAACTAGGAGTGCCACTCTCTAGGATTTTGATTTAACGATCTTTTGATAACATCTAATAAATTCCTATTAGTGTGGACTCAACAACTACATTACCTTGAGGGTAATAATTGGAAGAAAATTTTAGAATAATGCCATAATCAAATGCCCAATTTGAAAATTTTAATGAGGAAAATGTGAGTCCATTATAACATACCAAAGCAAAAGGAACCCCAAATTTGGTTATTACTTGCTCTTTAAGGAACTTGATTACTACTTCAGTAGTGCATTGCTTACAGGATTTTGCTTCTATCTACCTAGTGCAATAATCAACTGTAGTGGTCAAAATAGACTTGTGTCCAGTGGAGGGAGGTGGATTGATCATACCAACAAAGTCTAGTCCCCACTGTGTGAATAGAAACATCTCTATCATTGGTTGTAAAGGTAAAGATGGGCTTTCTATTTTGATCTTAAAGTTTGACACACATGACAGGTTTGAACATGTGTTTGCATTTTTTAAAATAGTAGGCCAATAATAACCTACTCTTGGGAACTGAAAGTAAGGGGAAGGATCAAGAGCAGGGACATTAACAAATTTTTTGAAGCTAACTACATGATGGCTCATTCTGCCATCAGAAATATCTTGGGATCGAAATGGTTGAAAGGCAATGAGGATAGGGTTATCCACTGGTTGGACCTAGTGTCCACATTATTGTCCAATATTATGGACATTGTACAGGATGGGTACTTTGTCCACGCAATAGCCACGAGGTTAGTCTATCATTATCTTTATAATGTTGGCAGGTGGAATCAAGCTTTGCAGGACTGATCTTTACAAGGGGGAAGCCATGGTTGGCAATTTGTTTCCTATCACCACTCTTCGTACTTCTCCTGATGCAGAATGTGTCTACAATGTTATGCAAAAAGGCTTGACATGTGGCTATATGGGTAGGTTGGATAGGGCGCTCCAGGTGCATAGCCACAATTTCACTAAGAATATGATGGAGAGGCGTAAAGCAATTTTTGTCTCAATTAAATTTTGGAAGGCCCATGCCCCGGATTGGGCTCCTCATATGCCTCCTGCAATGGCAGATGACAACGTTGTGCTACTAGAGGAGGAAGAGATTGATCTCATGCCTTTATCATTCCCTGCAATAGAAGAAAGAATTGCTAGGCAGCCAACGCAGCCCCGAGATGAGTCGAGGGGGTCCCTAGGTAGCGAGGGAAGTAATCAGTGATTTTCCTCACCATTCATGTGCCGCGATGGTGGTTTGGTTGGGGGCTTGGGTTCCTACTACTACTATTTCTATTTGTTTTGGTTTGTTCATTGTCTGGCAGGTGTGGGTGTGTTTTCCTGTTGGTCGGTCTTCCTTGGATGGTGTTTTCTTGGCCTTCAAGGCTTTGTCGTAATGTTTTTTGGAGCCTCTGTTGTTTCTTTTTTATGGCTCTTCTGGCTGGCTGTAAATCATATTACTATGTAATCTTCTTCATGATTAATATATTTCTAGGTGGGTTACCACCTTTTATGGTAAAAAAATAAAAAAACCTACTCTTAAATTTGATGGCCGTAGCTGAACTTGACCCATGACCCATCCCAAATTTTTCATAAAAATCTTTTAACACTTGACTAGCTTCTACCTTATTCAGACATCTCAAATAAATACCATCATGATTCTTTCTATACAACACTATATATTTTTATCATGAAATTGCTTCTTTTCAAGAACAATTCTATTCAGTATGTTGTATTCATATGTGTTGGGCATTTTTGATTCAATAAGTAGAACACAATATCATCATACCATTCTTCACTCAAAACATCATTTAGTGAATACTGTTGACAAGAAATATCTAGATCCACTTTAGCCATAGTGCATGTTAGTGCTTGTCCTCTTACTAGTTTCATCAACAAAATTCTAAATCATGTTCCTACAGTATAGTGACCCATTTTCCTCTTCTATCACTTAATTCATTCTACATCAAGAACAATGGCACATACTTGTTAGAATATAGTGTCTAAATTTCTGCACATCTTGTACCAAGGCATAATCTTGCTTTTCAATGTTTGGGTATCGTAACTTAGCATCTTTAAATGGGGCACCCATAAAGGATAAAAGTCTTTCATCAACTTGTTCTTTTCTTTTTCTCAACATTGCTAAACATGTGTTATTTGAAGTAAAGGAGTAAATGTAAAAAGGTCTGGTGTAATTTAGACTTATGATTATTGGGGTTTCTGAGATTGCCTTCTTTGTTTCTACAAAAGATTTTTTTCCTTCTAGAGTCCAATCAATCTTGGCATCTTTATTTAACATAGCATTCAATGGCCTAACTATTTTAGCAAAACTAGTGATGAATTTTCACACAAAATTAATCTTGCCAAAATAAAACTTTAACTCATTTTTTCTTGTTGGAGGTGGAATCTTTAGAATAGATTGCACTCTATTAGGATCAATTTATATTCCTTCCTCTGAGATGAGATGTCCCAAAAGTTTTCCCTTCGTAACCCCAAAGGCACACTTTTGGGATTCAATGAGATTCAATGCTTTTTGCATATTTGCAATACCTTTTTAAAATCTTCAACATGATCAACTCTCTTCTTGGAGAATACTATCAAATCATCCATGTATATGATGATTAATTTACCCACTAAGTCCTTGAATTCTATGTCCATTATTCTGTGAAATGTCACCCCTACATTAATAAAGTCAAATGGCACTCTTTTGTATGCTAGTATTCCCATTTAGTAGTAAAGGCTATTTTTAGTCTATCTTCATATTCAACCATTACTTGGTTGTATCTAGACTAAACATCAAAGAATGACATCATCTATGAACCATTTACTATTTTTAGGACTTCATCTAAATATGGGAGAGGATAATTGTCTTTTTTTGAAGCTCTGTTCAAATTCCTGAAATCCACACAATCTAATTTTTCCATTTTTTATTTCTAATTGTAACTAGGTTTGCCACCCAAGTAGAATGTCTAACTAGAAAAAATATCCTTGTTGAGGGTAAAGTCTTGACTTCTTGAAAAAATTAAGGGTCCAAGACAGAATTCACTAGTCTCTTTTTTTTAATGGTTTTACTCCTATCCTTAAAGAAATAGTGTGTGTAATAATTGATGTGTCATAGGTTTTTAGATCTTCATAACTCCAAGCTATGATATTATGATAGTCTGTTAAAGCTTTGATTATTCCTTTCATTTTCTTTAGGAGTACATACTTAACCTATAAAGATATTTTTACATTCTCTCCATTTCCCATGTGTGGGAAATACTTTCCACCTTCTATTTTTTCTTTATTTTATACTTACCAAATTGATTAGAGTCAAATAGTCTCTCTAGTTGAGCCATCCACTTAGGGATTGCATTATTTTTCAAGTTTATAACTCCTTCCAGGTCAACTTCATTTTCATCTCTATCTACTTTGTCAATGATCTAAGTTTTAAAAACACTTGAATTTTTATGAATTCTAGAATATGTTAATCATCCTCAAACACTTGAAAGTTTGTGACATTATGACTAAAGGTATAGGAGTAAGTTACATTGAAAATATCTTTAATTTAGGCAAAGTTAGTGGCTCCAAAGTGTTGGATTCTTGAGCCAAAGCATCAGTTGTATGGTTCATTTTCCTAGGAATAATATGAATGTTAAAGGCATCAAAGCTCTCTATTAAATCCTACACTATTTCTATAACAGGTAAGCCTTTTATCATGGAAAACATATTGCTTTTTAAATTGTTTGACAATTATTTTAGAGTCTCCATAGAATTTTGCCATTGTTACTTTAGTCCTAATGGAAACAAGAAGACCATGCAAGTTAATACTTCGTTATCTACTATATTGTTTGTGTAGTGAAATTATAATCTTCAAGCAACAAGGAATGACTTTCCTTTAGGACTGATTAAAATTCAAAACCTACTCCAACTCATTTCTTAGACTTCAAAATGTCAAATTTTAATATCCATGTCTGATCATTTTCTTTCTTCTTAGAGGATGTCACAAAAGTTTCCATATCTTTGGTCTCCATCACCATCTTTTCTTGAATTTTTGTTGTAAAATAAGGAATTATTTTTTATGATGAAACTAGATATGCTTTAGGACCTTGTTATTTAATAGATTTGATAATTTGTTTCACCTTACTGATTTCTATAAGACATAAGGAACATGTAATCTTTGAATGAGAATTGTTGTGAATCCTAAACCATTTGGGTGACAATAATCTTCCAACAATACTCTCTTTCCCAAATTAACTTGGTCCCTTATAAATTTGGACACAAACTCTTGAAAGATTTCAATGACTTCTTTTTCATCTTCAGAAGAGGTCTCTTTATCTGATTCACTCAACATCTTTTTACTATCATGGCCATCAACAAGATCTCCATGTTGAAATCTTTTGAGACACATTGAGGGAGATACTTCTGATTCCTTATATTGGTAACAAAATCTAGTAGAACTTTTCCTATTTCTTCAATGCTAGTAGGAGAATACACACCAAAATCCACTTTTGAATACAAAATCTAATTATTATGATTATATTTAGTGTTATATGTTCCATATTTGGTTCTCTCTATTTGAATCTGATTTGGTATACCCCTCTAGGAAGTCACGTATTGGAGAAGTCAGTAGCTATGTATCCATTCAAAAAATTTGACCAATCCCTACTAAGCAACATTCCATATGCATCTAGAATGTATATGACCTAAATATCAATATATTGTTGGATATACATATTTGAGGCTAACTGCATGTGATTATGGTTAAGCTATCCCACAACATTTACTTCCGTTTTGTCTAATTGAGTCACTTTCCTTAAAGACTTAGCAAGGGTTAAGACCATGTGATTTAAAAATTGATAAGGACATAACATTAGTAGAAGCACTTGAATCTACCAGCCAATTATGAAGATTCTTACCAAATATTCACAAAGTCAACAAGAAAGGCAATCATTCCTTCTTTTGTTTATAGATAGCTACATGTGCATCAGAATTTTACAATATAAGATTGTCTTTTTCTTTGCCATTTTCACTTGATTATCCTTTGATAAAGCTTCTCTTGCTAAGTTTTCTTTAAGTGAAGGCTCTTCTAAAGATGGAAATAAATCTTGTTGGATTCATGGAATTTTTATTAATTCAAATATTGGGAGACTTACTTTCATCTTCTTCATTTTTTTAGCCATGTATTGACCAAGCTTGTTGGCTTTAGGTTGCATTGATGGATTGGTGGTTGCATTCTAAGGATTAAGAACTATAAGTATTGCCTTATGAGACTCCAAATTATTACTTTATTTAGGATCAGGTGGAGTCTGATAATTATTAGGAGGAGTAGAGGTAGTAAATGGGCCTTTAGGATTATTACCTCTCAAATTATAGGTATTCCTTCCTAGAAACTATAGATATGCCTAGACTTCATCAATTACCTCATTAGGATCATTGTCTTCTTGCATAGGAAACCATAGCTTTTTACCACCATAGTTGTATCATATTTAGTTGGTTCAATCTCATATCTAGTTATAGATAGAGAATCCTACACTTCTAAATTATGTATTTCCCATTGAAAAATATTTGAAGCTAATTTTAATTGAGGACATTCAAGCTTAGAATATGCACATGTATTATGTATTCTGCACCAACTAGCCATGACAAATTCTACTAAATGAACTCTACTAGATGAATGCATTTCTCCTTGATTTTGACTATCCAATGGGGAAGGGATTCCACCATTGTTTGGCTATGTTTTCCAAACTATGTTTTGCCTTTAGAAGTTTTGGTTTTGATTTCTCTAGGAATTTTTAACATGTGCATTTTAATTTGTCAAATGTGTTCCCCTAGTAGTTAGCTTCTTAAATTGCTAAATTTTACAATCAACTCCCTTATATCATCTTTCTCCTCTTAGAATTTTACAACTATTGTGTCTAAATATGTGAGGAAAAATGTTGCCTGGGATGTGATACTTTTGAAATTTCTACCCTGGGATGCAAGACCATTGCTTGAGTAGTTGTAGGAACATTAGGCACATGACAAGGTACTAGGATTGGGTTTTGGATAGGGGTACGATTGATTAGAGTATTGTTTATCCTATAAATTGTATTTGGCATCCCTAGTGTTCCCAAGGAAACTTGGGGCCCATGCCTAGATTGGCCCATCTCCATATTTACTTTCACTACTTTAGCATATGCACTAGGTAGAGTGGTTACAATTGGCATGGCTTTGTAAGCACTAAAAATGTGCATGATCTTGCACGAGGACCCTATGATGGTGTATAATCCTAATCACATACACATAAGCATGAATATAGCACCCTCTTAGCAGTGCTTCTCTTGGCGATCGACATCAATCTCTTGCTTTATCGATTCTTCTCAAATCTAACTTTTCTTCACTTTCACCCTTGTCGACCATTCTTCCTCTATATTCTCGATGTAACATTTTGAGTGCCAAAAAGTGATAAGTTAGAGTTGCACACTAGGATGGTGTATTTAAAGACTAGTCTAATTGGAAATGAATCATCTAGGATTTAGTTCTTACTAAGGAGAACATCTAGAATTTGATTGAAAGTGGATAAAAAGGATTACATTAGCATTAGATAACATCATCCTAGGAGCATATTGCATGGTGTTCTTGACCTTGGTTCACCATGTTGAGTTAATCCATTCAATAACTTGACCCTGTCAATTAATACATTCCCAAAGGTGTTTGTAAACATCATCTTTCCTTACACAAATTCAAACATTAGAAGATTGAGGAAAACAAGTTTTAGACTACATGAATGAACTAGATTAGGTCTATGAGCTACAATATCACTTTAATGCATCAAGGTTAGTTCCACATGTTGATGAATGTGAGATCGTGATGAGCCAAACAACGACAATGTCAAAAAAAATCTTGCTAGATGAAAAAGTGCTAGCCTTTAGACATGTTTAGATTTATATCGGAAAATGTTAATAATAATAGCTCAAAAATGGGTTCCCTCCAAAAATGTCACAAGAACAATTCATAAATAATTAATTATTAATTTTAAATTTTAAAAAAATATTCATCACATCTGCTCATGTGTCCTTTACTTATATCCAAAGTTTGGAGGAATTTGTTTTCTTTTGCTCATATTTAGGTTGGCCAGAATGACACCTAATTTTTATATTTTTCTAAAACAAATAGTAATTCCTCATTGAAACATCCAATATTCACAAAATTAATTTTAATTTAAAAAAAAAATTAGTAGCCCACAAACTACATTTATTTTCCTACAAATTTTATTACTACCTTATTTTCACATTATGTAGATAACTCATTCAATTTTTGACATGAAGTTACTTAAGTCTATTTTTAGTATTTTTATTACCATTTAGGGATATTGTTTGGTCCATCATGGTCCTGCACTCACCCATATGTGGAATAAAATATTCAATCAGAGTTACAAGTCACAAAGTGTAAAATTCTTCAAATTAGGTGAATGATTTTATGACATTTGACGAGGTAAAAACTAGCCTCATCCCTTTTTCCAAATTATCAATTCTTTCTCTTTTCCTGACTAGTTATTCATGCAAATTATGTTCATTTAAGGAATTATTTGTTATTTGGAGTAGGAAAAGATTATGTTTATCTAGTTTATTTATTATGGACTAACCATGATGAAAAGTTGATCATATTGTGTGCAAAAGATCTATTTTTTCTGTTACAAGATGATGTGGATACATATTTTGTAAGCATAATGGAACTCCAAAAGACGTCAGTCAATGCAAAGGATTACTTCAGAGACTTTCCTACCAACTCCAAAAACTTCAGGCTCTAGAGAAGGAGTGGGAGCTCCATAAGGACCAGGTCAATTTGTGCCAGCAATAGGAACTCCCATGTGAATCAAGGATTCTAGAGGCACACTCAACCTCATGCACACTAATCCAATTGCCATAAAATCCAACTCCAATTTTTGCAATAGTGGAATATTTAAAGACTTTACTAGGAATTATTATAGAAATAGTTTCCTTAATTTATGCAAAGACATTTTTATTTATGTATGTACAATAGAATCATTTATTTATTTTTGTTAAGAATTTAAAAAGACTTGGATAGCTCATGCATGCATAGCATGAAGCTAAATCTTAGGAATCTACTTTCAATTTGTAGTTAAGTAGTTAAATTTAGGAGTTTTTTAATTATTATCGTCATTGTCAATGTGGAAGTAGGAAGAAAAGAATAGACATATATGTCCAATTATCAGCTATCCAATTTCTAAAAATTTAGAAATAAAATACTATCAACTTTGAAGCACTTCTATGATGCATGAATTTGATGTCAAGTTCTTCTATTATTTCAAGTTTAGAATGTTGAGTTAAGCGTCATCCTTTTCCCTCTAGAGAGCTAGCCACTCATTGGAGAAAATAGAACTCTAGATGTAACTAAGTATCTTTTGAATTATTTTATCTCTAATGTTATTTTTGTTGTAGTAACATGTTTGTAACCTACAAGTTTTGTGTCTATGTGTTTGTTACTATTATTTATTGTACTTACTATTAAACATTTTAAGCAATTTGTTAGAAACATTGTTGTGTAAAATTTTTGTGGTTAATTATTTTATGGAGAAAATTCAAAAGAAAAAAATCATGATTCTTTCAATTTTTTATTCATGCCTTGGAAGTTACATTCTTGGATTGAATTTTTTTCATTCTATTAATTCAGTAATAAATATTTATTTTTCTGGATAAGCCACATTTTATTTCGCAGTTAGATTTTTCCATTCTGTTTAGCATTTCTATTTCATAGTTAAACTTTTCCATTTATTTTAGCATTTCTACTCCATAGTTAAGCTTTTATGTTAAATACAACATTTCAATTCCTTAGGTAAAATAGGCTGGCTACTAGGAAAGACTTCCCATCACCTTTGTGTAGATAGTCTTTGGACAACCCCTAGTTGACATGAATTTATTATACTAATGTACATGGTTTAATGATAAGTTGTCAACATCTAGCCATACTTCTACATAAAAATCAAATCTAAGAACACACATTAAATTAATTTACTCTTTGCATTTTTGGGTGTGTAAAATGAGAGATTGAGCTCTCTCCCATTATATTATATGAAACAATACTGCAGAAATAAAACAACCATGATAGGCTAAACTTCAATCTATCCAAAACCCATACATAGCTAGGGGTTTAAAATTCAAATAGGAAAAATTTAGCCTAAGACATAAAAAAGAAAATAATACATTCCAAATACTTATATCTAAAATACTCTTTTCCTTGTGAGCGACTTATACTAGTAAAGGTTCACAATCAATGTAGGGAAGGAGCTAAAAGTACTAGTAGAACCCATGGCCAATACAAATTTGGCCTCCCTTACAAGAACCTTAAATATTAACTTCACCTTTTCCATATTGAACTTTCCATAAAATTATTTGAGAGGCTAAGAGGAGCTCAAACACACCAAATCCAACCCAAGTGCAAGTTTTTGCTTGCTAAATTACATCTAATACTACTGTAGACACCTAAAAATGCCCAACACCTTCTCACTAGCACATTTTACCCTAGGTACCCATATCATTCACCTAATTAGTTAAATAAATCTTATTTATTTAACTAATTTTCATTTATTCCCTTTCTATCCATTTATCCTATCTTCTATAATTAAATAAATTTTAATTATTTATTTAATTATTCATGACCATTAATTCTCTCTAGTTAAATAATTATCTTTAATTATTTAATTAGTCACTTATCTATTTCTCTTATAATTAAATAAATTTTATTTATTTAATTATCCACATCATCTTCCATCACAATCCGAATTAATTAAATAAATTAAATATTTATTTAATTAATAAAATCCTAAAAAATCATCTTGCTTTCTTTCTAAAAATACAACTCATGCATCTCTAATTAATTTATTTAAGTAGATAATTTATTGATTTATTCCTCTCATCTTTTTAGGATTTATTTCCTTTAAAGCAAAAAATCAAATCACTTTCTATCTTTCTAAATCTTATCTCATCTTGTTTTATTTCATCTTTTGTCTAATAAAGCAGAAATCAAATCAAATCCAATCCTTATCTTATCTTCTTCCCTCCACATCAAAAATCAACCCTTTGTCTATAAATATGGCTTCTCACAAAGCCATTTGGGATTATCATGCATTGAGTTTGATATCCTTACTCTGTAGAAATCTTCTTCCAATCCTCTATCTATTTTCTATCTATCTTCTTCTATCATTTTTATCCAATCGTCATGTTGCAGAAGTGAACAAATCAACATCAAATCAATCTACAACCATCTTGCATGAATAATTCATCATTCGAGGTATTTGAAAAGTTTGGTCAAGGTATTACATTTTAATTTGTTTTATCTTCATTTGTCCAAATTTTCTCGTTTACAACTACATTTGTTAATTTTCAACTAGAATTATAAGAAACCTACCTTCTAGTTCTTTAAACAATCCCATCGACATAAAATCTGAAGTGACCATCATAGTATGCACCATTGTTGTGAGCTACAGAGCTTTATCCTAACTATTAGTATTTTGGTTTGATATATGAAATACTACTAGCACTTAAACAATTTTAATTGTCTTGTATAAACCCTTGGAGATTATAAAAAAATATAGAAGAAATATAAAAACTGACATGAGCCAAGTCATCTTGTACCAAAACTTCTATTAGGAAAGGTGTCTAAACCTTGCATCTTAATGTTGAGAATACTAAAATACAATTTCTAGGCTGTAGAGGTCATTTTAGCTTTAAAATTTATTGAAACAAACTTTAATATGCTAATAAATATTATGGTAACATAGAGCTCTTCAATTTTAAAATAGGCTCAATCAACTTCCCAAATTAAAACTTATGGCCTTAAAAATCTAGGCACCCCACATTAGAAATGTAAGAGCATATATGATATATTCTTATGATAGGTATAACGAATATGTTGTAATTAGCATTAGGACTCTTCTTAGGATTTGGGCCCCACTTTTGGGTGGTATTAGCTAATGGTTTTTTAACTTAGTTTTGGTGGTTTCATGCATTGGTTTCTCAATTTATTAGTTGCTTGAGTATAAAGTTTTGTATGGTGCATTTTATAGGTATTGTTATGCCATCAGTTTTACTCCAAATATACGTGTTGGTGTTATTTCCTATGTAGGCTCCTTGCTTGGATTTTATTTTGATCAGTATTATTACTGATGAATACATTGATGCAGAGTTTGGAGGCTAGGCTTCTTCCCAAAAGGGTTTTCCTAAGATACATCATTGTATTATGATGAATGATTGTAATGTGTTTTTTCTTTCTTTCATTTTATTTTATAACATATTTATGTTTATCTCTTCTCTTATATTAGTGTAGGAAGGATTTTGGCATCTTAGCTTCCTTTCATTTGTTATCAAAGTTTGATCAACTTAAGTCCTAGGTGGTAGAAACATGGTTTTTGTACTAATCTTGGTTTTAGTGGGAGTGTGCACAACTTGAAGATCTTTATTTCTATAAAGATGATAAGTATATCTAGACTAGAGATGGAAAAACTCAATGGCACTAAGTTTGATCATTGGAAACTCAAGATGGAGAATTTCCTCATAGATCGATACCTATGGGCTATACTATTCAAGTACAAACTAGCTACAATGTCACTGAATGATTGGGTAGTGTTGGATAAAAAGGAGAGAATCCCTATTAAGATTTTCTTGGCAGATTTTATATTATTGAATGTCTATGAAGAATCCATCACAAAAACCCTCTGGAAAAAGTTGGGGAACCTATACCATGCTAAATCCTCAAGGTTAATAAGTTTGTCTATAAAAGAATCATATAATTTGAGGATGCATAATGATGATTCTATTGTTGAGCATCTAAATTCCTTTAGCATGATAATAACCTAGTTACAATCCATGGGTTTGAAGATAGAAGAATAAGATCAATGCATGACCCTTATGTGTTCTTTGTTAGTGTAAGAACCATTCCAATAAACTAGAATAAAATAATATTATTCTCATATAATAGTGCAAAAAAAGGGAAGAATTAAAATTTTCTCATAAATAATACAACTCAAGTAAAATACTTTCATCAATATAAAGAAACAAGATTCATTACATCACTTAATCAAATAGCGTAATAAAAGAGACTATGCCATTACAATATCTAGCCTTATAGGCTCATACAAAAGAACATCACACCATTCAATGTCTTTGATACCATACCATATCTTTGACACTGAATCTGGCAGAGGGAGAGCATCATCAAGGCAATTTACTACCCCACCACGAGGCTCACGCCTCCCTGATCTTACTCTTGAATGGAGAAGCCTGACCCTTCATGAGGGGTCTACCAAACTAAAGCTAGCATGCGTGAAGGAATCTAGTGCAACATGATATATCTATCATCCCTATAGCATGTGTCAAATGCATATACTGATCTAATATCATGATATGGCAGAGAGAGAAATAAAACATCAAATAGTAACTAATACTAATTTGACTTACAAGTTTTGGCCAAAACATCTTTTCCAGCCATGTTTAGCTAGATAGGTTCAAGAAGGAACCTACCTTTCTTTGTAGATACATATTCAGCACCCATCCATGCTCTTTCCTTAAATCATCATATAGAAAAGAAAGAATAGAAAATACATTCACAACATCCAACGATGCATACAAGATCACAAGAAAGATAACTTACTTATGCAATTTATACCATACATATTTTCATGGAAGCATTCAAACAATTGAAATGGAAATAGTACCATGCAATTGAATACATGCAAATATTTTATTCCATAAGTTATGTCATTTAATAGTATCATAAGATTGATCAAGTGGGTACGCAACACTTTCTAGGGTCTAGTTCCCTAGATAGTTTCTCGTCAGCAGCCACCCACTCAGGTGAACAAGGATGGATTTATCAAAGAGATATTAGATTCAAAAAAAAGATCAAGCATATAATTTAAAGAAAACATATGGTTTGATGTGTGTCTAAAAGTTACAAGACACTTATGGCCTAACACTAAGTCAAGGATGTTGACTACATTTTCCATGTCATAAACCTAATTTCCAACATGAGAAAACATTTTCAATTTGGGTTTAATTGCACAACTCTACTCCCTACTAAGAGAACATAAATATCTATAGTTTCTCTATAACATTTACTAGGGGTGTCTCAAATGGTAACAAGTTAACACTTCTACTACTAAATTATTGACATAAGATAATACCACAAGCCTATATGAGACTAAAACATGGATCACAATAAGTAATAAAAGTGAATGTTCTTCCACTAGTCCTTGTATAGGATAACAAAGTCATGCCTAAGGTCTTTCATCATACAAGAAAAATAATTAAGGTGTCTGCAAAGCTTGCCTATATGATGACATTTATAATTAATTGATTATTCTAAGGTATAATAAGGTAACACCAAATAACGTACAATAGCATTAAATAATTTCCAAAGAAACTTAGTTGAAAATTTACCCATTGCTAACATTAACAATTATTAGAATGAAAAAAGAAAGATAAACTAAGTATTTCTAGTTTCAAATTTTCATATAAAAGGGTTTCTACTAAACCAAGGACATTAAGGTAATTAAATTCATTTTTAAATCAAAATAGAGTAATATAATTTTAATAATCAACTATAATCAAATTCATGAATTTTATTTTAAGACAAATAATCTATCATATAACTCTACTTTCTATTCTTGAATTTTTAATATTACATTGCTAAATCAAATTGACAAAAAGAAACCATAAATAGAAACAAGTCTATCTCAAGAATATAAATTGGTCTTAGGGCATATTAAGAGTAATTACAAGGCATAAAAAGATTATAGATACTCACTACTTAGTATAAGTGATATTCAGTTAAATGAAGAATCAATTTGAATATAAGATGAGGACTAAAACAACACTTAACCTAACTTCTCTTGCATTCTATCCTCAAATTATACTCTTTCTCTGAAATTAAGACTAAGGAAAGACTTCACAAAAAAATCAATTCACTTATAGACACATTATTATTATTACTACACAAGGATAATCTGCATGCTATCTCATTTATTTAATTTACACAAATTAATAAACATTACAATAAATACATTTTAAATATCCCTACTTCTATCTCTAGCAATTTAAATACCAATACAAATCTAAAATTTTACTTTATATTCCAATAACATTTCAACTAATTCTAATCACTTTCTAAATTAAATTCATTACAATTTTTAAATACCACTATCATAACTATAATACTTAATTCATATCTTCTTTCAATCCTATGCATATCTTTTGCTTTCTCCTATTAAATAATTTCTCTAAGAACTAACAATATTTAAACATATAAATGCAATTATCCATTATAATATAAAAATATATTTTCACTTAAATTAAATGCTAAAAATCATATTGCTATTTTTCTTTATTTACATGACTTAAAGAGATAAAAGAAACCTTCTAAAAAATGATGATTAAAGCAATGAATCTGCTAACTGGTCATATGGCCTCCATTGGAAGGCTCTTCAAAAAAATAGAAATCTTATTTAGTCTTTAACTCTTCATTCATGAGGTTGGAGTTTGGAAACGACATTGCAGAGGTAGTTTTAGAGAATTGATAAATTGAAAAGAAAAGCCATAGTGATCGAATAAGGCACTCATGCCCAACATGGTTTCATTTGAAGATACAGGTAAGATTTATGGTTTAAAATCCAATGCTAGCAGAGGTTTGGAAAAAGATTATATCTCAAAATAAATTTAGTTTTGTTGTAGGATACACAAAAAGGCATTTTGGAGAGTAATCACCTGGCACTCTCACACAAGGGTCAAAGATTTCATTTAATTCCTCATAAGAGGTTTATGGAACTCAGAAAGATCAAGAGTAAGTGTCTACAAATGAAGAGGGAAAACGAAGAGGTGGCCTTCTCAGGTCACGGCTTCATGTGAAGCCTCTTGTTTAAGAGTTTTGGAGATAAATATATAGCTATATCAAATGTATAAAATAGAATGACCATTGTATTGCATCTTAAAGTAGATGGAATAGTGCCCATGATGGCAGCACTGAGTATGGGTTTGGTGGGAAGAACATCCCAAATCATGGGCACATAAATAAATCTACAGAGAATTTTCCAAAAATTAACAATGATTGCACGAAAGAAGCTTTAAATATGCCATAACCATTTTAAATCAAAAGCATGATTCACACCAATGAATAGGTGCCTCCAAGATGCAGAGGAAAAGCACATTGCAAATTGATGAGGCTCTGAGGGAAAGGTATTCCATTTAAAAGGATAAATCCATAGAGTTCATAAACCCTAAGCTCATTAAAAATAGCTCTTAGAATGAAATCCAAGTTTATCATGAAGATATGGCTACTACAAATTGACTTAGATTGGGTGCCAAGAGGTCAAAGAAGCTGGGAAGGAAAGACATACAATCTACATTCATTCTCCACCTAGAAGACAATTTTTTATTTATTTAAATTCTAAACATGCAATTCTATTATGAACAAACCCATTCCTGCTCATTCTACTCAATTAAAATTTCAAAAGAGAGATTTAAAGAACAACTACACACATATATCCATGTCTAATGGAAAACACAGTCATTATAAATCAAAGCAAGTGCATACCCAAATATTTGCTACTTCCAAAAATCCATGATATTTGCTATGATTTCATTCATTTCTATAGGTTTTCTTTCCTGGATCCGAGCTCATGTGAACTATAACCCCTTTTTCCTTATTCTTGTTAATGAATACCATGATACATGGTATCTATAATAGCTTCTTGAAGAGAGAGAAGAAGAAAAGAGAAGACATAATTTCTATGAGAAGGGAATGAACAAAGAGCCCCTATTCTTTGAACAAAAACTCTTATTTAAAGGCTATTCAGAGCATCCCCTGCAAATACATGCTTAGGAAGGAAAAATAAATGCATTCAATTTTCCAATAAGGAATAAAATGGTAAAAGCATTTAATTCTTATAACTTCACTATCCCAATATCTCTTCCCCTTACTAAGATTAGTCCCCATAATCTTTTAAAGAAATAAATATTTTCAAGATTCCCTCATTGCCACTTCATCCATGTGGCCAAAATAGAATTTAATAATTAAAGGAATCTTTTCCAAAAGATATTCAAATAATTCTAATAATTAATTTTGAAATAAAGAAACTAATATTTATTGCGACTAGATAATTAATTTCGTCTATCCTTATTATTCTATTTGCAATTAAAAAAGCATCAATTCAATCACACATGTTTATGTAATTTAAGTCTACATGAAACTATGTGGTGTGTGCACATGTCCCTTCACATCAATTCACCTTCAATCGACTAGACACCCTCTACCTCGATGATCCTCTCTGCGTCAGGAGAGAGAGAAAGTGTTCCTATCGCACACACACACAAGTCAAAATTTGTCGATGATCATTTAAATAATAATTATAAATTCTTTTTTAATTATTTAAAATAAGGGTTGTGATAGTTAGACCCATGGGACAACCTATTAATGGCATTTGGAAGCACTATCTCAAAAATAGTGTTCAACATGATCATGGTTACTCTTCTCTAAGAGGAGATGAGGTGGAAGGCTACCAAATCCACCAAGGAAGCCTTGGTTTTTCATGGGCAATATAAAGAAAAAGGAAAGTAGATATAAATTGCATCTGGAGATCTAAGTCTCTTGGAAAGTCCAAGGAAAAACGTTCAAACTGTTGCAATATAGGCCACTTCAAAAGAGGTTGTAAGGAGGATCTAAACAAAAGAAAAAGGATAAATATGAGATGCCTTTATCATAGCCTTGGTAACACATGCATGTGAGGATGCATAGATGATATACTCTAGATCTTCTTTCCACTTGATTCCTGATTGAGAGTGGTTTTAAGATTATGAGAAATATAATGGTCCAAGAAGACATATTGACAACAATTCATATATCAACATAGTTGGCCATGGGACGGTCAAGATTTAATTCTCTGATGGGACCTGATCAAAGGCATCATTGAAGTCTTGTGCATCCTTGTTTTTGCACAAAACTTATTATATATGTAAGTAAAACTAATGGTGTGTATCTAGTCTTTTATTAAGGTGGTTTGAGGAGCTATGGTTCTTATGAAGGGGGTTTGAGTTTGTACTATCTTTTGGCTTGATGCATGCACTTACAGACAGTACAATATTTCTTCAGTACATGTAGTAAAGAGATTTGTAGAGTGTACACCTTAGTCATTAGAAGTACATGCAGTGAAGAGATTTGTAGTCATTGGAACTAGTAGTGAAGAGGTCTATCGTATCTAGTTCTGATGGTCGTGAAAGAGTTATTTAGTAGTTAGACTCTTAGTGGTTATTTCCTATTTCTCCATGCAATAGATCATTTATCTTGATCATCTAGGACTTTATTTAGTAGTTAGATTCTTAGTGGTTATTTAGATAATCGTTATCCTTGCATGTACATGATTTACCTTCCATCAAGATGGGAGAGGGAGTTATTTTTCTAGGAAGCAATGAACCATATTCTAGGAGAGGTGGTTTTTGAAGGAGGGGATCATGAGGAAAATGATAATTATCTAGTTAGCTCTAGAAAGAAAGGGGGCACAAATAAGAGAAAATCAAATCCTCCAAGGTAAAGTAAAAAGAGGATAGAGATGTTGGTCATCTAATAGAGAGAGGGAGAGACAAGAGAAAGGAAAAATCTTTTTTCATTAGTAATGTTCTTCCTTTTGAAAGAAACGTAGAGAGGAGGATAAAGGAGGATAGTTAAGCTAAGAGGAATGACTATGTTGAAAGAAGGAGAAAATAGTAGAGAGATATAATTTGTAGTGCATCCCTATAGGACAATGAAACAATCTTGTAGTTCATTATTTAACTGTACAATCTAGAGGCTCATAATAGCATGTTCTAAGTCTACTTTAGTAAAAATTTATGTTTTTTGGCTAAGAATGTGATTTTTCTTACGTAAAACTTGTGTGTGCATGTGTGAATGAGTGTTAAGGCTACTAGGTCTAGGTTGTCATTAAACCCTATACCTATGCTACATCACATAAGAAGTGAGCTAAGTAAGGAAGGGGGGAACATACCCATGATGAGACAATATAAATAAATTTTAGATTTAACCAAAAAAAATGTAAACATCAAATCTAAAAATGTGCCCTAATGAAGTAGCTAAGGGTGGGTAGTGTGGGAAAAAGAGATGTCACAAAATAAATCTCTTGAACCCTAAAAGGAAAGATCTAGCATTGAAACGGTAACAAGTAGGAACACAAGCCCTAAAAAGATCTATAAAATTATAAAATAATTAGAATAGAGATCTAAAATGGTAGAAAATAATGTTTAGGTATAGCCCTAAGGTCAAACTCTAGGGGTGTAGGATTGGATGGGTTCACTAAAATGTTTAGTGAAAATACATTTTCCTAATGTGTTATCTAGAGGTAATTAATAAATGCTATCAATAAACACACAATTAACCTAAATAATAAAGATGGATAAATAGTGTGTATAATAAATGCTTATTTAGGAAATTAATGTGAAGAATAAACCCACTTAGTTGCAAGAACAGTAATGAAGAATCAAAATTGATGTTACATGGGACTCAGTCATCCAACCACCTTGAATCACTAGATTTTCACAGATGTGGCCAAACCACAAGTATGCAAGTGTTCTACGATGTGAAGTTCAATGCAAGTTTTGGTCCTTTAAGTGCACCAAATCAAAATGTTTAGGTATTCAATATGTAGGATTTTGACTGATAATCATATGTGAATTAATTTTCAAATGAATGTCTTTAAATTCCAAGAGATAATGAATTATCGTACAAACATGTACCAAGTTGGTTCCCAATGATTAGTCAAAAGGGTAGAGTCAATATATTTAAATTTAAAATTTTACAATTTTAATTCAGATTTGTGCCATGCAAAATCACCCCCACACATCATGGAAATAACCCAAAATGGAGAAGATGAGGTCTTGGGATCACGAATGGATAAATGGAAGTTTGGACTAACAAATGAGGGGAATGTATCAGAGGCTTCTGAGCCTCTTGCTGATGTCAGGAAGGAGGCCCCTCCCCCCCTCATGATGTTTGTTGCTACTTTAATTCTTGGTGATGGCCATTAGCCATTTGTTACAAATTTGTAGGGTTCGTCTGTTGTTGGGACGCTATCTATTATAGGGACCTCCTCTATTGTTGATGTTATTGGTGCACTATCTGTGACTAGGGTTGTTGTTGTTGGTGCATCATCCACGACTGGGGTTGTTATTTTTATGACAGCTTCACAAAGGTCATCTTCCCTAGTCAGACATTCCTCTTCCTAGGATCCACCCCCTTCTAGGGCTTTGGTGAGAGTCTCCCCTCCTACATCTCCTATTTTTGCAGATGCATATAATAAAGTTTTTTGGACCATTGTCCAAAGAAGGAAGAAAGGTCTTATGAAGCATGTTTCCCAAACCTGCACTCGGGCCAAGGGTGTTTGACCTGCTAAGTCAAGTTATGATATTATTTAGTCTTTTATTGTAGTTGTTATTCCTTGCAGCCTTGATGCTGCTTTGCCTTTTGGGCTTTATTGTTCGACCATTGTTTCTAGCCATTTTGGACCTATTGACCAATTTTTCTCTGCCTAGAGTCAAATAGCCCAACTCAAAAATCTTGTTGAAATTCCTTGAAACTTAGCTCTGCAAGCCTAAAACCTTCAAATTCCAGTGTTCTTCCTTGTAAAAATCCCTAAAAATTCATTTGGAGAATCTTTGCAAAAACCAAGAAAACCCTAGAAAGTTTGAAGCTTTTGCCTTATTTTTTACCCCTATTTTGGCCTTTATCAGTAAACTTTCAGTTTCCCAAACTAGAAAAAAATGACTAAGGCATGAAGACTCCTCCCTTTATCAACAAAATTTAGGTTTTATGAATTTTCCAAAAGTTCACTTTTTCTCAAGTTCCTTGACTAGTTGATTCACTGACAAATAAGGGAGCAAGTTTTTGAAATTTTGGCTAAGTAAAAGGAAGTCTTTCCCCTTTATCAATGATTTCTCAATCGCACAAACTTTTCAAGAGTTTCATATTTCAAAGGTTCACCGATTCGGTGATTTGCCGATAAAGCAGTGGGAAGGCAGGCTTCTTCAAGATTGGTCTAAGGCAAAAGAGGGTTGAAGGAAGGCTTGTCAACAAAGTGCATAAAGAGTGAACTTTTCATAAGTTCAAAGTTTCAATGGTTCGCTAATGAGGAAAATTGTCGACAAAGAAGGTAGAAGACAAGGCTAGGGATAAGGTTCAATAAAAGGTAAATGGGTCGATAGAAAGAAAATCAGCTAAGGCATTGAAGGTTCAATATTCCTCAGGTTTGCTGACAAGGTACTTCGCTGATAAAGGTGAAGAAGGAGGCAAAGTGAGTGAAGTTCAAGAAATAGTCATTTTGTCAATAAGGTAAAATGGAAATCAGAAAATTGGCTAAGTAAAGAAAGAAAATGCCCCTTTTATCGAAAAATTGGGCAAGGCCCAAACTTTTCACCAAGTTCAAAATTGCAAAAGTTCATCGATGGAATATTTTGCCAATAAGGCAAAGAGAATAGTGAAGAAGCAGCTAAAAGAAAATGGTTCTGAAAATGTAGGTTTTGCTGACAACAAAGGCCCAGTTCACAAAAGGTAACATTTTGTCGATAAGGCAAAATAGTAAGGGGAAAATCGGCTAAGTAAAGAAAAGAAAAGAAAAGGCTCATTCTATCAGCAAATCAGTAGGAAGCCAAACTTAAGGAAAAGTTTAAAGTTCCAAAAGTTCGCTGACATGAACATTTTTCAAAAAAAGAAACAGATAAGGAGGATGCAAAGGGCAAAGTGCTTAAGGAGGCCAATTTTGCCAATGAAGAAAAATGGCTTGGCAAAGCAAGTTGGGTAAAAGGGTGACAAAGTGAGCGAAATTCAAGAAATAGTCATTTTACTGACAAGGCAAAATAAAAGGCAAAAATTGGCTAAGTAAAGAGGGAAAAGGCCCCTTCTATCGGTCAATCAATAAGAAGCTGAACTTAAAGAAAAGTTCAAAATTCCAAAAGTTCGATGACATGAACATTTGTCAACGAAAGAAACAAACAAGGAGGATGCAAAGGGCAAAGTGCTTAAGGAGGCTAATTTTGCCGATGAAGAAAAATGGCTCGGCAAAGCAAGTTTTGCTGACAAGTGTAAAAGGGTGACAAAGTGAGCAAAGTTCAAGAAATAGTCATTTTGCTAATAAGGCAAAATAAAATGTAGAAATTGGCTAAGTAAAGAGGGAAAAGGCCCCTTCTATTGGTAAAATAGTAAGAAGCCAAACTTAAAGAAAAGTTCAAAGTTCTAGAAGTTCGCCGATAGAGCACTTTTGTCGATAAGGCGAAACAAAAAGGCAAAAGGTGGCTCAAGACTTAGGTTCATAAAATTGCAAAATTGCTGACAAAGGGAGCAACCAAAGAATGGTTCAACAAAGTAAACTTTTGTCGATAAAGTAAAAGTCAGCAAAGTTCAAATATTAATACTTTTGTCGATAAAGAAGAAAAATAAGGAAAGTTCAGCAAAGGGTGGTTTTGCCAACAAGGGCAAAAGTGATGAAGAAAGAGGAGTTCGCTGATAAGGAACTTTCATCAATAGAAAAAAAGAGAAAGCTATGTTCAGCAAAATGGGTTTTTTCTGATAAAGGCAGAAAAGAGGCAACCAAAGAAAGTTTGCCAAAGACATAGTTTGTCAATAAAGGGAAGACAATGAGCCAAAGCCAAAATTCAAGAAAAGAAGATTTTGTCGATAAGGCAAAAATGATAAAGAAAGATAGAAACATGAAAAAGTTTAGAAATAATGATTTTTGACAATAAGGCAAAATAGAGATGAAGGAGACAACCAACTAAAGTTCAGAAAAATGACCTTTTGTCGATAAGGCAAAAGTATGCAGAAATGAAATAACAGGCCATAGTTCTGAAGTTTCAAAGTTTGCCGACTGAAAATAGGAAATGCAGAGAGCAAGACAGAATGGTCTATAAATGCAGATTTTTTCTGACAGGGTAGAATTTAGGCCAGAATTTCCACAAAAGTGAGAAATAAAGAAAAGAACGAAGAATTGTAATGTAATGTAAACTTTAAATATCTGAATGTAGATATTTAAAGTGTTGTAAAAGCTCTGTATAAAGAGGATTTTGGAGGGAAAATATTTTGAATTTCTTCATCAGCCATTAATGCATATTTGATCTGCTCAACTACCCCATATGTAGATATTTTTGCATTTATGATTGTAGGTGATGAATTAGCTATTTGCATTGAAGGAAAAATATCTCCCATCTACTCTATGATCCAAGATATTTTTTGCAGTTAATTTTAGCAGGTAGACATTCCCTTTGACAGGGTAATTTTCTAATAGCCCATGAAGGTGAATTTATTGTGAAATAACTGGGGTCAATGTAATCAAATGCTATATATGCATATTTGTAAGATGTAATGAGGGTTGAAAAATAGTTGCAAGATAGTTGATTTTTTGGTTTTCTTCTATATTTTCAAACAAAGCCCTCTATTGTAACCTTGCCTTTTTGATGAAATACACATTGTGTTTTGCCTCTTCATGCTTTCTTTTTAGCATTGTGTAAATTAGGATCGATTTGTATGTGAATGCTTTGTTCCTTACAGTTTTGCTCTGCTCCTTACCTCTGTTAGAATCAGCTAGAGATCTGTGTAAGTTTATCAGTTGTATCTAGTTATTTTGTGCATTCTCAATACAGTGAGAGCTCCATATTCAAACCTAGTGTATCACCTCCATTAATTTCCAATTTTACCCATCTTCCCCTTTTCATAAATGGTGGATAGATTAGGTTTAGTCTTAGGAATAGCTAAATCTCTTATTCAGCAAAGAAACTAGCCTCTCTCTAGAGATTTGATCTCCCTGTAGGGTCCCACACCTGGAGATCATCTCAATGTTTCACTAGATTGTTGGAGCCCTAAAAGACTTCAACACAGGGTACAAATCCAAGTGACAATAGGACCTGTCATGCCTTTCCTTAGGGCATTTGTCTTAAAGGGTTGGGACCCTTGTTTCCCACTTTTCTTTGCTGGTTAGTTTGGGGCATGTTTTGTGTTACCCTGCGAGTTATTTTGTAAAGGGATCAACACCCTTGTTTCATGTTTATCTTAATCAAAAACAAATGAAGGAAATATGTGAAAATTGGTGTAAAGGAGGCAAGAATAAAATTAATGTATAAAAAATATGTATAAAAAAATGAGAGTGGATAAAAATTAAAGAGAAAATCAAAATCTAATAAAAATATACCACATATCACTATATAATCATATTAGAACATTCCTTCAAAATAAACTCAAACTAAATAAAAATTAACAACCTTTACAAATTTCACCATTAGAGCATTACTTTCCCTATCTCAAACAAATACTATGTTACTTACCATCTAAAAATAATTTTACAAAGAAAGTTCACAAATTGATCTATCTACCAAATTAAGGCAATATTCCCTAAAGAAACTCAAATATCTTTGTGTGGACATGAGCCCAAGCACTCAAGAATGAATCTTCACCTTCCATTCTCCAATTATTTGAGCCACCTTTAGTGAACGGAATCAAAACGAGAATGCTTGGTAGCTTTTTGTACGCCAAGGCACTTGCTCGTGGGTGTGACAAGTTTTGTTAAGCACATTATGCACGTGAGAACCCTAGTAGCTTCGATAGCCTATCCACCTAGTCTCTAGGGCTAGGAATACTCCCCTAGTTTGAAAACAAGAAATTTCTAAATCCAAAAGAATATTTATTTAGAACGCTTTTTATTGCTATAACGTATTCCAAGTGACAATCTGTAGTGGCAGCTGGAAAAGCCTATGGACATCACGAAAGGGAGTTCGAAATCAAATCTAATGGAAAGTATTCCAAGGAGACACCATGTGTTGCTATTTCCATTTCCAACACAAGGCCACATCAATCCCATCATAGCATTCCCAGAGTTGCCTTCTAGACCACCAGCGCCTACGGCTTTTCTGTTTATTTTCACATGCCCCTCTTGATCGACAATGGATATATTCCACTCATTGGTTTGTCATCTATTTCTTTTGGCAAATTGTTCAATTAATATTTTAGATTATATTCATGGTTCATCATGATAATGACGAAGAATAAGATAGGATTGTAGACCTTAATAAACAAATGGGAAGGTTACAGGTAGGAGAAGTGAGCACTCTTCTCCCTTTAGGTTTGGAGTGCCATTTCTCATACCTCTTACCTTATTTACTTATTGAGCAAGGTCTATGATTTTATTTTATTTTATTTTATTCCATGGAAGATTTTATATCATTTATCAGATTATTTTTCTATTGGATAGGGAATCTATGTTGATACTTCTTTGGCTAAGAGTAAAGGATTGAGGGATATCTATGGGGCCAAAATTGTTGAGGCCTGATCATGGTCTCAACTTCATCCATTATAGCACTTCAATAGTCAAAGGTCAATTTTGGCCAATAAAAATAGGACAAATAATTATTACATTTTGATGTGTAAAATTACTATTGGTTGTTTGACCATTGAAATGGATGATATTTAAGTAGAGTGTCCAAGATATTTCATAACTGAGTCTATGTTGATACTTCTTAGGTTGAGAGCCAAGGATTGAGGGGTAATGATGGGTATCCATTCCACCAAAGTTGATTGGAGCACAATCCCAGCCTCATCCCTTATATTTCATACCTCTAAGGGTTTTGAACCTTGGTGGATGGCATAATCAAGGAACATACCCTCACTTTCACCAATTGTGCTCAACTAATTGAACTACGACCCTTTCATATCTTATTATTTTTCATTTGAATAATAAATGAAAAATAATCTCAAACATTGATTCAAAAATATTTATAGAATTTTAAAAAATGTATATTTAGATCATTTATAGGAACTTAAATATATCGTATATGTGGACATATATGATGATTATAATGTGATTGTTCAGATTATTTAGACCATTAAATAAGGATTAAATATTAATAATTCCTTAGAACATTAAAAATTGGAGATGAAAGGGAAGCCTGTCTTTCGTGCAGACGTGGAAGTGCTGGTGTGGAGGCTAATGATGCCCAATGGTGAAGACAAAGAAATAAGAAAATGAGCACACTATTTCAAGGAGAGTGTGAGGAGTGCCTTCACACTAGGGGGCTCCTCTTATAACAATCTCCAGAGGCTTCTTGCCCACATTGATTGATGCTTCTACTTCACCTTATCAGTAATATCATTTATCCACCATTTTTAACTAAATAAAATCATCCCCAGGGACCTGCCTGTATGTTGTGCTAAGGTGTGTGTGAAGTACTCTTCCAAACTAAAGGAGGGTCAGTCAGGTTGTGCTCCTCATAAATTTCTCTGTCCCGTTCTTTACAATCTTTGGTTTTCTTACAAATGGTTTTCATTCCATGTTCAACTCATCCTTCCATTTTAGTTTAATATTATTTTTTATTATTTATATTCAGCTCATATTTTAATATTAATTTTCTTTATTTAACAAAAGTTTCATAAATAATTAGCTATGCTTTTATGGTTAACTTATCCTTTCATACAAGCCTAGAATTTGACGTCACCCCTGCCTTTCATATGATTTTTTTTCTTATTTAAAAGCCTTTTAACAAAAATATAAATTGTTTAATTGTTTAGTTTATCAAAATTAATAAAAATGAATTTTAAATGAAATATTTTAAATGAATTTTGTTTTACTAAGAAATCCTAAAACCTCTATAACTAATACAATTTTTAATAAATTTAAAAATTTAAAATGTTTTCCTAAGGAGATTGAAACCCAAAATGAAATTTAATATAGTCCATAAGATGTGCCAATAGTTTTAACTACAATCAACCTCATCACACAAAATAATAATTAAATATGAAATTATACATTTCTCATACAGAAATTATCTAACAAAAGATGATCAAAGTTTTATATAGCAAGATTCTACTTGAAGCTCTTAATACAAAGACTTATGTTTTAGAAATCAAAAGAGTTATCAGGCAAGACCTTTCGGTAAACTATAACAACTAATAACCATGCCATTCTATTTAACTCTTTTTAACATAGAAAAATAAATAAAAGTTTAAGTTGTTGCTCTTTGGAAAAGTTGAGATAAGAGTTAATTCCTATAAAATATTTGTGATAACACCTAAAAATAAGCTTATTATGAATGCAAGAAGTATTTGGTCATGGTGTATGAAAAACTTATCTATTATGCCTCATAAGATGAAGATTCTTATGATAAACATGAAGACAAGACTACATGAAGGGAAAATTAAACCAATAAGGTGATATCAACCAACACAAATCTATGGACTAAAATGCAGTCTCCAAAAAAGCACGTCATAGCTATGGTGAGAAATAAAAGTCACATAAGAATAAAATCTTAAAAATAATGTTTTTGATTACATCAGGCAGCAAAAACAAGGGGCCGAACCCTTAACAGAGATTACATAAGAAAAAGCACAGGCTCAGAAAACAAAAAGAGCCTGGAACCAGAACCTAGGAAACACCAACTAACAAACGGCAGAAAGAAAGCAACAGCAAAAAACTAGCAACCAGACAACAAAAGGCACACTAGTGATGCAGAGGCATCCAGACTATAACCTTGACATACAGCATGGATGTCCGCAACCCTTCATCATCATCATCATATTTCCCTTTACACTGTCAGCATCATCATATTTACTCTACCGACCGATATCCTCCTGCAGACAAACCTTCGACTCTTTCGCCTGTCAGCAACATCATCATATTCGACTATCGGCAGCATCATCATATTCGGCAAGCGCGAACATCCTCCTGACGTTCACTGTTCATCTTACCGCCAACCTCTATCTTCAGCATCATGATGTTCAACATCATGTTCATCAGCAGGATATAGAACATCCGGTTCCTCCCATATATCCTGATGACGACAAACCTTATGCACCCTTCCTTCGATGCTTACGTCACCCCGATATCCTGATGATGATTATCCTGATGACGATGACGTCACATGCAGCTCCTTCAATATCCTGCTGCCCGATATCCTGATGACAAATATCCTGATGACGATGACATCATATGCAGTTCCTTCAATATCCTGCTGTCGGCCAAACTTAACATTATCGGCCCGCGAAGGAATTGTCAACCCGATCTTCTACCTTATGCCGATACGCTCCTCCTCGGCAACACCTGATGATGATCACCCTGACGCACATTCACTTTATGCAACCGACTGCATCATGCTCAACTCCACTTACTCGGATGACGCCCGAAGTACCTGCAGGATATACGCAGAAATATCCTGATGATGCCGTTGCGAAGGAGTTTCCAACCTTAGCGAAATTCGCTCCGCCGAATCTCCTGGGATGACCCGATCCACTTTCAGGGTGATCTTTCAGACTCTAACAACCAGCACGACCTAGCACATACCCATGCTAGGGTCCTCAACACCTTTCGACGATGATCCTGCACACCTGCATGCAAACAAACACAAAATGCAGACTAAATCCTACCCTACTGTACATGGCCATTCCACCGATTCGACGAATCAACTGGTGGAATGGATCAGCAAATCCATGAAACCACCAAAACAGCAAATCAATTTCACAATGGAGATCAAACAGAAAATGAACACAAACAAGATCTTTATTGATTTCAACAGATGCAATTACAATGATTAGTCTCTCTCTCTGTCTCACTCTGTGCAACCTAGCTCGATGATCTAAAACCAACCGATCCTCATGTATAAATAGGATCTCTTGCGAGTACTACTGACCCGACTCCAAGCGGCTGGGAAATCTCTCCTGGCGGCTGGGAGATCCAACCGGACCTACAGCATAACAGCTGTCTAACAAACTAGCTAAAAATAGCAAAGCATGGTCAACATGACCTTATTACATGCATTGGTCTTATCAGACCTTCTTAGAAACATTAACAAGACTTAAACTAACTAATTGCCTCATGGAGGCCAGCTATCAGGTAGGTGCTCCTGCACCATACTCCCCAACAGAAAAGAACTCATGTCCCATGAGTTTAGTTGTGGAAGTCCTCCACCTTTACACTTTGTCATGTCAGTGTTCTGACCTGTTCCAGCTTTGTCCTCTGCTGGCTCTTGGCTGCTCCAAGACTTCTGAACTGTAACTTGCTTTCTTGCAAGTAAATCCTCATGCCTGTCAATGTAGGCCTTTCTCTCACATACCTTGTGTTTGTCAGGTTGTCTGACCAGAACCTCTTTCTGAACTGTCTCTTGAACTTCTGTAATGTTCAACTCT